>JARQOD010000001.1:711089736-711134681 GCA_033576555.1 Oophaga sylvatica
TTTGTGCTAAATGGCGGGTACTTCAATCTGCAATTCAACTCAGTGAAGACAATGTTAATGTGGTCCTCAAAGCATGTGTGGTCCTACATAATTTTTGTAGAATCCATGAATGCTCCTCACAACATGTGGCTGAGTTAGCCTCTGTGAATGTGTCTTTGCCTATGTCACCACCCATCCATCCTCGTCGTCCCCCTTCAGGCCTAAAAGTACGTGATGTGTTTAGTCAATATTTTGTGTCCCCTGAGGGTGCTACTGCCTGGCAAGAGGAGGCATTATTACACATGTAGTGTGCCTATGTTGCTCTGTCATAAAGATATTTATGCTCACTTAATTGTATATGTTGTGTTTGTTTTTGTGTCATATTGTGTGTAAGTTTGGCACACCATAACATATTTAACTAAACAGCTACATATTTAAATAATCACATACAATTAATGCGAGGCAAAACAATTTTTTATGTAGTAGCTCATGTTTTGTCGCTGTAAACATAATGAACAATTACAACTGGCTCATAAATGCTTTAAAACATGTTTCCTGAGAAAATTGAAGGACTATAACAAACTATAATGTTCATAACTTAAAACAAATTGAACAAAAATACATTACACCTATAACTGGTGGTAGGTGTGGGGTGGTGAAGGTGGAGGGCCAGCTTGTGAGGGCTGGCTAGACTGCTCTCCAGTCACTGTGTCACCATGAGTGGTGGCTGACTGTGCAGTTTGCTGCATGCTTCTTGCTTGCTCTGGATGTGTGTTTGGGTAAGGGAAGTTTGGGAACTTTTGTGGGTAGTCATAATATGACTGCCCACTTACACTATAGCCACCAAAATGCCCATGTCGACCATACCCATGTTGTGGCCAGCATTGAACATTGGGTATGGTAGAGTGGGCATATTGTGAATGGCCACTCTGTCCCATGGATTGGAGCTGGGGAGCTCCGTATAAAGAAGGAGCTGCAGTAGGATGAGTAGGAGGAGGAGTTGGGTTCTGTTGGACACAAGGAGGAGGTGGAGGAGGAGGATGATGAGGAGGAGGATCAGAGGCTGAAGCAGATTGTGAGGGATTTGGTCCAAACAACCTTAAGACATTCTCAGGACCAACCACCCATCTATCAAGATAATTTAGTAGGTTGGTTGGATCATTAGGCGGTGTTCCAGAATCCAACACAATCTGCAGTCTGCTTCTGATCCGCAGTCTGTGCTGTCTTGGAATAGCCCGGAGGTAACGGGCCAGACTGCGGCAAAATCCCTTCTCCCCATCATCATTTGCTACACTGGACAAATAGTCCAGAACTCCTCGGTCCACCTGCCTCCTTGTGGCAGAACCAACTCCTTCTCTTCTACGCCTGGGTCGCCGTGCAACATCTGCTGGAGGCGAAGCCACATCCAGGGGCCTACCAGGGCTGCTGCTCAGGGGAGGGTCTTGGGACTGTAGAGGCAAGCTCTGTGACTCCACTGCTGGTGGTGGTGGTGGTGATGCTGGTGCTGCACTTGCTGCTGATGATGGGCCAGCCTCCTCAACATCCCCCACGGGGTCGATAACTGCCTCAGAGTCCAAAGCTGGCCCTCTGTCTGTAAGGTTTGACTCGGTGCTAGAGAATAAAATTAATTTATTACAATTTATTCATAAAAATACCAATACACTTTGTACAGACATGAACTTACGGTCGCAAATCCAGAGCTGGAGCAAGAAAATTCAGTCTATCATAATAGACATATTTGCGTTTAGTGGAAACATAACGAGGACTAAAGAATTGCTTATAAGACATAATAATAATATGTGACGCTCTCCAAACAAGATAGAAACCATAAGAGCAAAGAAGAGGGAGCTCAAGCCACCAATATATAACTGAATAATAAGAAACAAGTACAAAAAATAGCAAAAAAGTATAACAAATTTTATTAAATAATCAAATAACTATGCTACAAAATTACATAATATGACAAATATTTAAAAGGAACACCAGTAGAAAAGATGATTAGACCATGATGCGATAACAGCAGAGAAATGTAAATACATAATAGTATTCCCATTGGGTGAGAAAAACATGTGTGGGGGGAATCAGTAGTTGTAAACATGCCCATATATGAAGTGGTAGAAAGATTAGGTATCTCAGTAAGATAAAGGCGAATGCCTAATGTATTAGCCCATAATGGGTCCCACTGAGCATCAAATGCAGTCACTATAAACCACAAACCGCCGAAAACCCAACATAGAGACGGAAGAAAACCAAGATCTATAGCCAAGTGCTAAGTCCTATGGTCTCACTCACCCATGGTAAAAAGCTGCTGGTCGCACCGAGGCCCCGACGCCGTTTCGCGTTTCCGCTTCCTCGGGGGGCCTCGGTGCGACCAGCAGCTTTTTACCATGGGTGAGTGAGACCATAGGACTTAGCACTTGGCTATAGATCTTGGTTTTCTTCCGTCTCTATGTTGGGTTTTCGGCGGTTTGTGGTTTATAGTGACTGCATTTGATTCTCAGTGGGACCCATTATGGGCTAATACATTAGGCATTCGCCTTTATCTTACTGAGATACCTAATCTTTCTACCACTTCATATATGGGCATGTTTACAACTACTGATTCCCCCACACATGTTTTTCTCACCCAATGGGAATACTATTATGTATTTACATTTCTCTGCTGTTATCGCATCATGGTCTAATCATCTTTTCTACTGGTGTTCCTTTTAAATTTTGTCATATTATGTAATTTTGTAGCATAGTTATTTGATTATTTAATAAAATTTGTTATACTTTTTTGCTATTTTTTGTACTTGTTTCTTATTATTCAGTTATATATTGGTGGCTTGAGCTCCCTCTTCTTTGCTCTTATGGTTTCTATATTTGCGTTTAGTGCTTGCTGCTGCCCCACTGCGCCCCCTCAGCTGTCTCTCTCTCCTGTAGCAGTCTCTACAGCTGCGCCAACGCCTTGTAACATCTGAGGCTGAAAAAGTAACGGATAAAATACAAATTTAAAATTATCTGCCCTTGTAATGTATTTTAAAAATAAATACCGTACAACAGCAATATTATACTTTTTTAACGTGTTATAGGGGTATAGAACACCAATACAAATTGTATGTAGATAGAATAACAATTAAATATTACAAGGGTTCATACAAACAAAGCTCTATGACATATGTGTCACAATAATGAGCATTTATTTTCGACACAGCGATGGGATTACCAAAAGGTACACATATTAAGTACTTCACCTACGCATTTATTGGGTAGGCCAAAATTTTTAAAGTTTACTTTGCGACCATTGCAGTTGGAGCTAAATATCACACCAACACAGACGGCACCTGAACATTCATCCTACCAGGACCTTCAGTTGGTCCCTGCCCTGTGGGATTACCGTATATATGGGATGGAGCCTTTTCAAGTTCTCATATCCACAGTGCCCTCCTCTGTTCCTTTTGTGTTATGTTCCTTAAGGTTTCAAAAAGACCCATTGCAGGGTCGAAACGTTACCTATACATGTTTTTTCGGCTGTGGTGTTTTAAAATTACACTTTTTCACTTGCATTGAAAGATTGTTTTATTGCGGCTGGTTTTCAAATTACAGGAGCTAAATATTAGATGTGCTTGGAGTACTCACATAGCACTGGGGGTTCAACAGGCATAACTGTTTTTTTAAACACATTTCGGTTTCACATATAAGGGTACAGGGACATTATAACACATTGTTGTTGGTACATACTGAGTAGTCAAACCGTATTGTAAGCGTTTTCAAGACGTTACTTACTAATGCGTTCTTGGTCCTCCATAGACCTGTCGCCAAAATCCGGGAACATCTGGGAACATATTCTCCTCCAAGCCGCGTCCTTCCGCGAGCGGTTAGAATAATTTGGATCCCGCTGGTCCCAAAGTTCTGGTCTCTCCTGGACCAGAACGATCAACATCTCCACATTGATGTGACTGGACATCGTTCTGGACTCCGTGGAGGCGGTTTCCTGTTTGGGTTTGAATTTTCGTAGCCTAATTAGCATGTCAGCCCTTCCTGGCAATTATCCTGATGCAATTTCCTGACACCTGGGATAGTGGTGCGATTTAATCGCAAGTCACACGTGCGGTCCGTTTGTAATCCGATTTTTCATCGCTCCCATAGACTTGCATTGGCGATAGTCGACCCACAATCGGTGACAATCGCAGCATGCTGCAATTGCACTCGGATGATTAAAACGGACCACAAAAAATCTGATACTGGGAGCTGCTCCATAGATTAACATAGGGCAGACTGCAATACGATATTTCATCGTATTGCAGTCGTCCGATTTTGTCGCCAGTGTGACGCCGGCCTTAAAAGAATTTTTCATTCATTGTTTCTCAATTGCATGGTACAACAAGAACCAGTAAACTACTTGCTTAATTCATAGTTCTTATCCTATACATATGAAAGTACTACCCTCATCATACTTAGCGAACCTTCCTGTTATGATTAGTTGTGTTCCTTTTAACACCTAATGTAATAATTAGGATGCTGATAGTACTATGTATGTATGATTGTTAGGATGACACTTAGGCTGTGTTTCCATGGTCAGGAAACAGCGCTTTGGACGGAGCGGAAAGTCCGCTCCGCCCAAAGCCCCGCCTGTTATGTTACGGTAGCTGAGGAGTGCAGGTAAAAAAGGAAATACACCAGAGCAGTTGGAATCTATGAGATTGCAGTACCCTGACTAACCACCGCAACTAGAGGCAGCCGTGGAGCGTTCCTACGTTGGTCCTAGACGCCTCGTCACAGCCTGAGAAACTAACTACACCTAAAGATAGAAATAGGAAGGCTATCTGCCCCGGAGCAGAACCCCAAAGATAATAGAAAGCCCCCAAACATGTAATGGCGGTTAGACAAGAGGAAATACTGACACAGAAAGAAAATAGTATGAGCAAACGCTGGGGCCCAAACTATCTAAATAGAAAAGGACAGGAAGGGTACTTACTGCAATCTCAGAAAACCCTGAAAAACACCAACTCTACTAATTTCAAAATCACCTGAGATCACACGACCTCTACCACCTAAATTAGCTCTCTGGTGAAACAAAATCAAAACAGCAGCCACTGAAAAAAAACTGGAAAAAGCAAAAGTACAAAACACAGTGGCTGGACTAAACTGAGAGGGCAAAAGCCCCCGGAGGGGACCCTGAAGGCCCCCACAGAAGTGCAGGACAAAATGCAAAAATATAGCAAAAACACAAAAGAAGAAATTGTCTTATCTGATAGCAGGAGATGCAGACACGACACAGCAGGCTACAAGGGAAACTGGAAAGAAGGATTCAGACCAGAACAATTGATCACCGGCAACCCTGATGGGAAAATGACTCCCTTATATAAGACCAGTCAGTAACACCTGATTCCCAATCCTCACTAGTACCGCTTGTAACCACCAGAGGGAGCCTCTGCTCAGAACTCATCTCAAACCCATTCACAACAGTACCCCCCCCTTGAGGAGGGGTCACCGAACCCTCATTTGAGCAACCAGGTCGGTCAGGATGAGTTCTATGATACGCACGGATAAGTCTCCTAGCATGGATGTCCGAAGCAAACACCCAAGAATTATCTTCCTGACCATAACCTCTCCATTTAACCAAATACTGGAGTCTTCGTCTAGAAAAACGAGAATCCAATATTTTCTCAACCACATACTCCAGATTGCCCTCAACCAAAACAGGGTCAGGAGGCACAGCAGCAGGAACCACTGGCTCAACAAACCTCTTCAACAAGGACTTGTGGAACACGTTATGGATCTTACATGTCCCTGGAAGAAGCAAACGAAAAGAAACAGGATTAAGAATCTCCATGATCTTATAAGGTCCAATGAACCTAGGCTTAAATTTAGGAGATGCTACTCTCATAGGAATATTCTTTGAGGACAACCAGACCAAGTCCCCCACTTTAAACCGAGGACCATCAGTCCTATGCCGGTTAGCAAACCGCTGGGCCTTCTCCTGAGAGAGGGACAACCTCTCCACTACCTGGTCCCAAATCTGCTGCATACGCTCAACAACAGAGTCAACACCTGGACAGACAGAAGCCTCCGTCTGTCCTGAAGAAAATCGAGGGTGAAACCCAGAATTACAGAAAAACGGAGACATCAAAGTGGCAGAGCTAGCCCTATTATTAAGAGCAAACTCAGCCAAAGGCAAAAAAGAGACCCAGTCATCCTGATCAGCAGACACAAAGCATCTTAGATAAGTCTCCAATGTCTGGTTTGTTCTCTCAGTTTGACCATTGGTCTGAGGATGAAATGCCGAGGAGAAAGACAATTGAACACCCAGTTTAGAACAAAAAGTCCTCCAAAATCTGGAAACAAACTGGACTCCTCTGTCAGACACAATGTTCTCAGGAATGCCGTGTAAACGAACTACGTGCTGAAGGAACAACGGCACCAATTCAGAGGAGGAAGGCAACTTAGGTAATGGCACAAGATGTATCATTTTGGAAAACCTATCACAAATTACCCAGATGGTGGTCATTCTCTGAGAAACAGGAAGATCGGAAATGAAATCCATAGAGATATGGGTCCATGGTCTCTTGGGCACAGGCAATGGCATCAACAAACCACTAGAGCGAGAGCAAGGCTTGGAGCGAGAGCAAGTCCCGCAGGACTGCACAAATTCCCTGACATCGCGAGACAAGGTAGGCCACCAAAAGGACCGACTAACCAAGTCTCTGGTACCAAAAATTCCGGGATGCCCAGCCAATGCGGAACAATGAATCTCAGACATCACACTCTTTTTCCATTGGTCCGGGACAAACAATTTTCCAACAGGGCAGCGCTCGGGCCTATCCTCCTGACACCCCTCCAGAGCAAGTCTCAAATTGGGCGAGATGGCGGAAAGAACTACACCCTCTTTCAAAATAACAGAAGGATCAGATAACTCAGGAGAGTCCGCAAGGAAACTCCTCGAGAGGGCATCCGCCTTAACATTCTTAGTGCCAGGAAGAAAGGAAACCACAAAATTAAAACGTGTGAAAAACAAGGCCCACCTGGCCTGTCTAGGATTGAGTCGCTTGGCAGATTCCAGATAGACCAGATTCTTATGGTCCGTAAGGACCACCACCTGATGTTTGGCTCCCTCCAGCCAATGTCTCCACTCTTCAAAAGCCCACTTCATGGCCAATAACTCCCGATTACCCACGTCATAATTACGTTCAGTAGGAGAAAATTTTCGAGAGAAAAAGGCACAAGGGTTACTTTTAGAGGTCTCTGGATCTTTTTGGGACAAAACGGCACCTGCCCCAATTTCAGAGGCATCAACCTCCACGTGAAATGGCAAAGAAACATCAGGCTGCCGTAGAACAGGAGCAGAAGTGAATCTCTGCTTAAGTTCCTGAAACGCAGAGACTGCCTCAGGAGGCCAATTCACCACATCAGAACCCTTTCTGGTCAAATCAGTTAATGGTTTAACAATAACCGAGAAATTACCAATAAATTTACGATAAAAATTGGCAAAACCCAAAAATCTCTGAAGAGCCTTTAATGAAGTAGGTTGGACCCAATCACAGATGGCCTGAACCTTGACCGGGTCCATTTCAATAACAGATGGGGACAAAATGAATCCCAGAAATGAGATCTTCTGTACGCCAAAAAGACACTTTGATCCCTTCACATACAGAGCATTCTCTCTCAAAATCTGGAATACAGTTCGAACATGTTTCACATGAGAGTCCCAGTCATTAGAAAAAATCAAGATATCATCCAAATAAACAATCAGAAATTTGTCCACAAAATCCCTGAAAATGTCATTCATGAAGGACTGGAAGACGGAAGGAGCATTAGTGAGCCCAAAGGGCATCACCAGGTACTCAAAATGCCCTTCAGGGGTATTGAATGCCGTCTTCCATTCATCCCCGTGCTTAATGCGAATAAGGTTATACGCCCCCCTGAGGTCAAGCTTGGTAAACCAAGTAGCGTTTTTCACCCTGGAAAACAGGTCAGAAATCAAGGGTAACGGGTATTGATATTTCACAGTAATATTGTTCAAGAGACGATAATCAATACACGGCCTTAATGAACCATCTTTTTTGGCCACAAAGAAAAAAACCGGCACCTAAGGGTGAAGAGGATGGTCTGATATGACCCTTCTCCAATTATTCCTTGATATAAGACCGCATAGCGTCATGTTCAGGTACAGACAAGTTAAAAAGGCGACCTTTAGGGAATTTACTACCTGGCACTAATTCGATAGCGCAGTCATAGCTCCTATGGGGAGGTAAGGATGCAGATTTACTTTCGCTAAACACATCAGAAAAATCAAACAAAAAGTCAGGAACATCCTCAGCCTGGGGGGAGGCAGAAAAAACAGGAGTGTTGGTATTAACACATTGGCAGCCCCAACTGGTTACAGACACAGATTTCCAATCCAAAACAGGATTATGAGACTGTAACCAAGGGAAACCCAGCACGATAATGTCATGCAGATTATATAGAACCAAAAATTTGCAGCACTCCTGGTGATCAGGTTCAACCCTCATTATCACCTGAGTAGAAAACTGGGGTTTATTCTCAGCCAAAGGGGTAGAATCGATCCCCAGTAGAGGAATAGACTTCTGTAGGGGTATCAAGGGAAACCCACAACGTTTAGCAAAATCATAATCCATCAGGTTAATAGCTGCTCCAGAATCAACGAAAGCCTGAGCAGAAAATGAGGACAGAGAGCATATCAGAGTGACAGTTAATAAAAACTTAGTCTGAACACTACCCAAGACAAGTGAGCGTGCAAAATGTCTTCCCCGCTTAGGGCAGACTGAAATAGCATGAGAGGCATCACCACAGTAGAAACACAACCCATTGCGCTTTCGAAACTCATGACGCTGTGCCCCAGACATCACTCCATCACACTGCATGGGCTGAGCAGCTGGCTCACAAGGCAACACCACTCCACGCATACTTCTCCGCTCACGCAAACGTCTGTCAATTTGAATCGCTAATGACATAGAATCATTGAGACCAGAGGGGACAGGGAATCCCACCATAACATCCTTTACATTATCCGACAGACCCTTCCGGAAAAGGGCCGCCAAAGCGTCATCATTCCATTTGGTCAGGACTGCCCACCTACGGAATCTCTGACAGTATAACTCAGCGTCATCAAGCCCCTGATTTAATGCCAACAAGGCTTTTTCAGCTTGATCAGTGACATTAGGCTCATCGTACAATAACCCCAAAGCCTGAAAAAATGCATCAACATCACTCAAAACAGGATCCCCAGGTATCAGGAAAAAGCCCAATCCTGAGGATCGCCGCGCAGGAGAGAGATGATAATTTGAACCTGCTGCGCTGCGTTTCCTGAGGACTTAGATTTTAAGGCAAAAACAATTTACAATTATTTTTGAAATTCTGAAACTTAGCTCCATCCCCTAAAAACAAATCTGGCATGGGGATCCTAGGTTCCACAACAGGCAACCTAGCAAGATATGCAGCAATACTCTGAACCTCAGTGGCAAGCTGATCCACACGGCCAGACAACTGTGCAAACTCCATTGAGAGAAAAGATCCTCCCCAGCACCCAGAGATACAGAGGGAAAAAAAAAAAAAAAAAAATGCAACAAACAGAAAAATATCTCTGACAACTTTTCTTCCTTCAGAATATTTTTTCCCTTCTGTGAGTACCATACAATTTTTATGGCCGGTGATACTGTTATGTTACGGTAGCTGAGGAGTGCAGGTAAAAAAGGAAATACACCAGAGCAGTTGGAATCTGTGAGATTGCAGTACCCTGACTAACCACTGCAACTAGAGGCAGCCGTGGAGCGTTCCTACGTTGGTCCTAGACGCCTCGTCACAGCCTGAGAAACTAACTACACCTAAAGATAGAAATAGGAAGGCTATCTGCCCCGGAGCAGAACCCCAAAGATAATAGAAAGCCCCCAAACATGTAATGGCGGTTAGACAAGAGGAAATACTGACACAGAAAGAAAATAGTATGAGCAAACGCTGGGGCCCAAACTATCTAAATAGAAAAGGACAGGAAGGGTACTTACTGCAATCTCAGAAAACCCTGAAAAACACCAACTCTACTAATTTCAAAATCACCTGAGATCACACGACCTCTACCACCTAAATTAGCTCTCTGGTGAAACAAAATCAAAACAGCAGCCACTGAAAAAAAACTGGAAAAAGCAAAAGTACAAAACACAGTGGCTGGACTAAACTGAGAGGGCAAAAGCCCCCGGAGGGGACCCTGAAGGCCCCCACAGAAGTGCAGGACAAAATGCAAAAATATAGCAAAAACACAAAAGAAGAAATTGTCTTATCTGATAGCAGGAGATGCAGACACGACACAGCAGGCTACAAGGGAAACTGGAAAGAAGGATTCAGACCAGAACAATTGATCACCGGCAACCCTGATGGGAAAATGACTCCCTTATATAAGACCAATCAGTAACACCTGATTCCCAGTCCTCACAATCCTCACTAGTACCGCTTGTAACCACCAGAGGGAGCCTCTGCTCAGAACTCATCTCAAACCCATTCACAACACCCGCCCCCTTGTGAACGCGCGGTGAATCCGGATGTGCTCATTGAATACATTCAGAATCACCGCAGCGCTGCATAGGCCTGTGTTATTTCCCTTGCGGCGACGGAGCGTCGCCGCAAGGGAATAGGACATGCTGCGATCTAAAAAGACGCGCAGCATGTCCATTAACGCAGGTCTGCCGCCTGCGTGTTTTTACGCATAGTGGAGACCGGATTTCTTGAAATCCCCTCCACTATGCTGTAACATCTGGACGCTGCGCCAGCGCACAGCGTCAAACACGCAGCATTTACTGAAGGAATCCTGATGGTGGAAACACACCCTAAGAACTATTGAATAATCAGAGTCCCTCTATTAATTTTTCTTGCACTATGTGATTGAGAAACTGTGAATTAAAGGTTTTTTTAATAACACTTGTGAATTAATTAAATTAAAGTTGTAGGATTTTCATTAGTCCTTTCTGACCATACAATCGGAGATAGGAAAGAACGAGACTTGGGGTTGCGCCTGCAAGGGTTAATCTACCTCCTCTCACTTCAGTCCAAAATTCAACCTCTGTCCTATGCTGCAGTGGGAGCACTGATCACACCCCGACACAGACCACGCACCCCGTTTCATACACGCTGCCACCACTTACCGAACACACGGGCGATGAGTCCCGGAAGTACTACTAATGTCTGTCAATCACCAGGATCATACACTCTAAGACCGGTTTCACACGTCTGTGGCTACAGTTCGTGTAGTGACAGTTTTCTCACGTACTGGAGACACTGACACATGTAGACACATTAAAATGAATGTGTCTCTGCACGTCAGCGTGTTTTCACTGACCCTGTGTCCGTGTGCAAAACACAGACAGGTCAGTGTTCGTGGGAGCGCACGGTCCGCAAAATGTGCTGTATACGTGCACACTGAGAACAGTTCACACTGTCTTCCATGCTCATGGACAGCCACAGGGAAAGAAGCGCTACTGTAAGCGCTGTTCCCCTGCCTGTGGTGCTGAAGCTGCCTATCATTATTCTCCCTGCTCTGCCGGCAACAGCGAGCAGGGAGAATGAATGAAAGAAAACCCGACATGGGGTCCCCCTTAGTTTTTAAACCAACCCAGCAAAACTATACACGTGGGGGCTGCTATTCTCAGGCTGTTTAGGGTCCATGAATATGGCCCCCCCAGCCTTAGAACAGCAGCCCGCAGCTGCCCAGAAAAGGACTAGAGCTTTGTCGGGTTCTTCCCACTTGCCCTGTAGTGGTGGCAAGTGTGGTTAATAAGGGGTTAATGTCACCTTTCTATTGTAAGGTGACATTAAGCCTGGCTTAGTAATGAAGTGGTGTCAATAAGACACCACTTCATTACTAACCCTAGAGTTATTAAAGGGTTAAATAAACACAATAAGAATAAAATATTTTAATGAAAGAATACACTACACAGTTTTAAAATCTTTATTACACTCCCATTCCATTATCGAAGCCCTCGATCTCCCAGAAAAAATATAAAATAAAAAAACAACAATATACCTATACCTGTCTGGCGTACAGTGAAGTCCCACGGCGCAATCCATCTCGGGGGTTAATCAGTTTACAGCCGAAGCGCTGCTAATGCAGCCTCTCCGACTGTAAACTACTGGGGAATGAATGGAAGCAGCGCACACAGGCTCAGTGATTGGGGGTGACGTCAATGAGCCTGTGCTCGCTGACAGCTGAACTCCTGTAACCTCTGCACCGTGGGAAAATGACAGTGCTGAGGTCACAGGAGTTCAGCTGTCAGCGAGCACAGGCTCAGTGACGTCTCCCCCAGTCATTGAGCCTGTGTGTGCTGCTTCCATTCATTTTCCAGTAGTTTACAGTCGGAGCAGCTGCAATAACAGCGCTCCGGCTGTAAACTGATTAACCCCCGAGATGGATTGCACCGTGGGACTTGACTGTACGCCGGACATGTATAGGTATATTGTTGGGTTTTTATTTTATATTTTTTCCAGGAGATCGAGGGCTTCGATAATGGAATGGGAGTGTAATAAAGATTTTAAAACTGTGTAGTGTATTCTTTAATTAAAATACTGTATTCTTATTGTGTGTGTGTTTAACCCTTGAATAACTCTAGGGTTAGTAATGAAGAGATGTCTTATTGACATCTCTTCATTACTAAGCCTGGCTTAATGTCACCTTACAATAGAAAGGTGACATTAACCCCACTTGCCACCTCTACAGGGCAAGACGGAAGAACCCGACAAAGCTGCAGAATAGGCACATCTAATAGGGCTGCTGTTTTTAGGTATGGTTTTCTTTCATTCTCCCTGCTTGCTGTTGCCGACAGAGAAGGGAGAATAATGACAGCCGGCTTTAGCACCACAAGCAGGGGAACAGCGCTTACTGTAGCGCTACTAACCCCTGCTGCCGTCCATGTGGTCCCGATGCGGCACACGTGTGCCACACGGATATACCACGTATTTACACGGACACGGATATCTCCGGTACCGATTTTTCCGTACCGGAAATATCTGGACGTGTGAGACTGGCCTAAGGCTGTGGATTCTTTTAGAGCATACAAGGTTCAGACTTATTAAAGTTTTAAGCTTTAATAGAAAAGGTACATTGCTTGCAATAAAAGGATATAAAAATATGGAAATAAAAAGAGACAGAAATATGCAAAACAGTGATAAAAGGGAGAAACTTACAGAAATATCTAAACCTTGCAGTCTGGTATGCTGCTCCCTGAGGGGGGATGAATATGAAATGGATCACATCAGCTTGGCTGCCCCCTCAATCTGTGAACCCCTTTTTTTGTGGAAGGCCTCATTTACATGTTTAGCCTGGAGATCAGATTTCTAGACCAGCTTCTCATGTTAATATTCTAATTCCTGGTTTGTGACTGGAACATGACTACTCTACCAATGAATATATTATTTTTCTAAAGGTTCTTGTCTTAGCTTTTCTTTCCCATAGTAAATAGAAATTGTCAGGCTGCAAATAGGTCCCATTTGGCATCTGCCATCAAGGCATCAGAGGTGTGAAATGTTTCCAATTCTGTGTGTTTCCAGGAAGGCCCCCTGGGGTATGAGACCAGGAAAACTGACTTTTCTCAGGATAACATATATTATCACCTTTGTGAGACCTGCAGCCTAAAGACAGATGCTAGTTAACTGCTGGCCATACATCGCCTACAAATACATATTTCCACTACAACTTTAATCAATAGATCTTGAAATAAATATAAGATCCACAACTGGATGTGTTTAACCCCTTCCCAACATTTGAAGTATATACAGTATGTCAAGGTTAGTCAGTACTTCCCCACCGATGAAGTATATATACGTTATGGCGATCGCCCGTGCACAGGAGGATGTGGGTGGGCGAATGACGCTGGGTGTTCAACTGATATGACAGCTGACACCCGACACTCACTGCCCACCCTGCTCTCGGCAGTTTAACCTGCTAAATGCTGCAATCGATATCGATTGCAGCATTTAAAAGGCAGGCAGAGGGAGGAAGCCCCCTCAGATCGATGCCCCCATGACATCATCGCGAAGGGCTGATTGTTGCCATCATGACCCAATTTCATCATGACGACACCCAGGTCACTAGAGCTAGCAAACTTGTTACACCATACTCAGAGCATGGTGTATCAAGCTTGTGTGTCAATGCAGCACTGACAATTTATAAAGCATAGCAATGCTTGTGTATTGCTATGCATTATAAGCTATCAGAAGCAATCAGAGTTAAAAAAGTTAAAGTCCTATAGAGGGACTAAGTAAAAAAAAGTTTAAAAAAATGGTTAAAATATGTGAAATAATAAAAAAAATCCAGTTGTGTGAAAAAGTGTTTGCCCCCTTCCTGATTACCTATTCTTTTGCATGTTTGTTGTCACTTAAATGTTTCAGATCACCAAACAAATTTAAACATTTGACAAAGACAATACAAATAAACCCAAATTGCAGTTTTTAAATTGCATTTTAATGCAATGTTGCGACGACAAAAAAAAAGTTTTGACTTTTTTTTTCATTACACAGTTTAGCGATCAGGTTAACTCTTTTTTTTATATTGATAGATCAGGCGATTCTGAACGTGGCAATATCAAATATGTAAGCTCTCACGAGCAGGGTCGTTTTATTTTGCTTTAATTATTGTATTGTTAATGTTGTTACTTATAACTTGTGTTTTGAAACTGTTAAACTGTAAAGCGCTGCGGAATATGTTGGCGCTATATAAATAAAGATTATTATTATGTGTTGAAGGGGGCGATTTGAACTTTTATATATTTTTTATTTTTTTAATACTTTCGAAAACTTTTTTTTTTTTACTTTTAGCATGCTTCAATAGTCTCCATGGGAGACTAGAGGCTGCCATAACCTGATCGGCTCTGCTACATACAGGCGATGATCAGATCGCCTGTATGTAGCAGAATTGCTGACCTGTTATGAGCGCCGACCACCGGGCGGCGCTCATAGCAATCTGGCATTGACAACATAGAGGTCTGAAACACGTACTGAACTTTGCTAATAAATATACAGTATGTACTGTACACACACACCAACCCAGAGTGAGTATAAATGATGTATCCGTATATCAGCAAGAGAGTGAATTGCAGACCATTCGGAAAACTTGAGTGCACCGATAAAAAGAAAAAATGAACAAATGGACTAAAAATATGTGGGAACAATAAGATTAAATTAAAATACCTTTATTGATACAAAAATACATGTAATAGATGCAGGGTCGGACTGGCCCACCGGAGAACCGGAGGATTCTCCGGTGGGCCCTGGCATCTGGGGGGCCCTGGCACCTGCTGGCATACAGGCGCCAGTTGCCTAGGGCCCCCGCTGCTCCAGGGGCCCCCAGCCGGTGGCGTGTCGCTAATAGCGGCACACCACGCAGCTGCCATGGGGGCCCCGTGCCAGCGGAGCAGCAGCGGGTGACAGGAGGCAGGAGCCCCTGTCCCCGCTGCTAAAGAGAAATGAATATTCACTGCTTCCCACGCCCACAAGGGCGTGGGAAGCAGTGAATATCATTACTTACCTGTCACCCGCTCCAACCGCTGAGCGCCGCTGTCATCGCGTCCTCTCTTGCTGCAATGTTCAGGCAGAGGGCGCGATGACGTCATTAGTGAGCGCCGCGCCCTCTGCCTGAACATTCACTGCCGGAGGACCGAAGACAGCGGCGCTCAGCAGTGGACCCGGTGACAGGTAAATATCGCAGGTGCCCAGGACACCAGCACCTGGCCCCCAGCGACGAGAGGTATGTCTTTTTTTTTTTTGCAGCATCTATGGGGGCACAGTGGAGCATCTATGGGGGCATAATCTATGGGGGCATAATCTGTGGAGCATTTATGGGGGCATAATTCTGTGGAGCATTTATGGGGGCATAATCTATGGGGGCATAATCTGTGGAGCATTTATGGGGCATAATCTATGGGGGCATAATCTGTGGAGCATTTATAGGGGCATAATCTGTGGAGCATTTATGGGGGAATAATCTAAGGAGCATTTATGGGGGCATAATCTATGGGGGCATAATCTGGAGCATTTATGGGGGCATAATCTATGGGGGCATAATCTGTGGAGCATTTATGGGGGCATAATCTGTGGACATTTATGGGGGCATAATCTGTGGAGCATTTATGGGGGCATAATCTGTGGAGCATTTATGGGGGAATAATCTAAGGAGCATTTATGGGGGCATAATCTATGGAGCATCTATGGGGCATAATCTATGGAGCATCTATGGGGGCATAATCTATGGGGCATAATTTGGAGCATTATGGGCATAATCTAGGGGGCATAATCTTGGAGCATCTATGGGGGCATAATCTATGGAGCATTATGGGGGCATAATCTATGGGGCATAATCTGGAGCATCTATGGGGGCATAATCTATGGGCATAATCTGGAGCATTTATGGGGCATAATCTATGGAGCATTCTATGGGGGCATAATCTAAGGAGCATTATGGGGGCATAATCTATGGGGGCATAATCTAGGAGCATTTATGGGGCATAATCTATGGGGCATAATCTTGGAGCATTATGGGGCATAATCTATGGGGGCATAATCTTGGAGCATTATGGGGGCATAATCTAGGAGCATTATGGGGGCATAATCTAGGAGCAATCTTATGGGGGCATAATCTATGGAGCATCTATGGGAGGCATAATCTATGGAGCATCTATGGGGGCATAATCTATGGGCACTTAGGGCATAATCTATGGAGCATTCTATGGGGGCATAATCTAAGGAGCATTATGGGGACATAATCTATGGAGCATCTATGGGGCATAATCTATGGAGCATTGGCTCTATGGGGCATAATCTAGGAGCATCTATGGGGCATAATCTATGGGCATCTATGGAGCATTCTATGGGGGCATAATCTATGGAGCATCTATGGGGGCATAATCTATGGGGCATCTATGGGGCATAATCTAGGAGCTTACTTATGGGGGCATAATCTATGGAGCATCTATGGGGGCATAATCTATGGACATCTATGGGGCATAATCTATGGAGCTTCTATGGGGGCATAATCTATGGAGCATCTATGGGGCATAATCTATGGGGGCACAATCTATGGAGCTTCTATGGGGCATAATCTAAGGAGCATCTATGGGGGCACAAATCTATGGAGCTTCTATGGGGCATAATCTAGGAGCTATGGGGGCATAATCTATGGAGCTCTATGGGGGCATAATCTATGGGGCATAATCTATGGAGGGCAAATCTAGGGGATAATCTATGGGGCATACTATGAGTGGGGCACAATCTATGGATTATCTATGGGGGCATAATACATGGGCAGCATATGGGGCATAATCTCATTTTCCACCCTAGGCTTATACTCGAGTCGATAAGTTTTCCCAGTTTTTTGTGGCAAAATTAGGGGGGTCGGCTTATACTCGAGTATATATGGTATCTATCATCTATCTATCTATATATTATATATATATTGTAACATTTTCAGGGGATATAGCTCTAGGATCGCTGTCTGGGTAGACAGAATGGCACGAAAACAGTTCATTCAGACAGCAGTTCTGGTGTAAAACTGGCCGCAACCAGCTTTATTAAAGTCCACAGCAAACAGATAAAAATAAAGCATAAACAGAAAACCTAGGCTTGTCTAGCCACTAATTACACATAGATCGATTTCCCTATTTATCCAGGTCCAGACTCTACCAGTCTGTGCCCAAAAACAACACATATGATATATGTTACCAGTAGTGTTGAGCGATATTACTCGATATCTAAAAATATTGTATCGAAATTGTATCGCCGATAGCACTAAATATCGTCGATATCCGATTTCGATACCGGAAGTCCCATGTAAGTCTACGGGAACAAAATATCGAAATTAAAAAAAAACATTCTTGCCTTGTTGGTTAATTGTACATGAAGGAAAACAACAAAGACTAATGTAGAATGTATTGGGGAGGTTGAGGAGACAATAAAGGCATACATGTTTAACCCAATGCATTGGAATAGCATTCATATATTTTTTTTTGGAAATACGTTTGGATTGACTAACAAATTGACAATGTTGTTAACCTTTTTTCTATTTTGGCAAATATGTATGTTTAACAACTTCCATGCTCTTCACCTTTTTAACTTTTGCCAGTGCCACACTTTCTCCTTCATAATCTTCAGCAGCAGCATCATCTTTCTCATCAAATTATTCTTCATCTTCACCTTCTTAATTTTCTTCTTAAACTTCTTGCTATTCATGTTTTTGTTTACATTACTCATATTGTTATTATTAAACTAATTAATCTTCTTCATATTCAAATTCTTCATCTTCTTCCTCTTCATCTTCTTCATCATATTCTTATTTGTGACAGAGATTCCTGTACTTGTAATCTGTAAAAGTATGAATTGTTCATCCTTCCGTTCTTGCTGTCACAAAAGATTTAAATTACAACAGTATTTGACTTTGTCCGTGTTCAGTTTAGCCTGCAGCAGCAGCAGGCATTTTCCAGGGGCACCACGAGGAGGAACGGACTCACCCCCATACACTGCTTAGTCTTCTTCTGCTTAGAATTTAGAGCATATATTTTGCTCTTCATTTTGGTCTTATACTTCATGTTCTTCTGCTTTTTGATCTTCTGCTTATTGTTCTTCTGTCTCTTGTTCTGTATCTTGTAGTTTGTCTTAACCTTCTTTGTCCTGTTGGTGATCTTCTTCTTGGTAATCTTTTATTTTTTCTTTGTGATGGTGTTCAGGCTGGTTGGCTTCATGCTCGTCGTCCTTGTTGTCGTCATCTTCTTCTGGGTGGTCTTTAATGTCGTCTAATTTCCGAGAAACAGCTGACGTTACTGGAACCCTGACGGGTATCAGATGGAGCAAGAGACAATGGAAGTTACAAGGACCAGCTGACTGTGCTGGACCCCGGACGGGTAGCAGAAGGAAAAGAGGCAATGTCACAACCGAGTACCAGCTGACGTTACTGTGACACGGTTACTAAGCAGGAGGTACCTGTGCTCCAAAGCACTACCAAAGACCAGCAGACGTTGCTGGAACTCGGATACGGAGATGGAGGCACCTAGGCCAAAGGCACTGGGGAGGACCACTTGACGGTACTGGACCCCGGACGGGTAGAAGAACGCACCCATGAAAATGTAAGTTGACAGGACGCAAGCCGTCCGCAGTTACAGAATCACACAGTCCTACAGTGGGTGCTTATCCTATTGTCACAATGGAAACCGCCTTTATTTACATATCCCACAGCACACATAGGAATCACCTAAACTGCAGGCACCATAGAGTCGGCTAACCCGAATGCAACACGACAGCACAACTTATTGGAGGATAATTGACGTTCACACTGCCAGGAAACAGCTGTCGTGCTGTAACCAGGCTGGCCAGGAGTCAGTACCCCTGCCAATTACTTACGAGCAACAAATGGCGGTGTTGTAGCCCAGGGAGTAGAGTTCAGGTGGTAGAAAGATGAACATAACCGGAGACATGGAAAACGTTGCCAAACAGTTATTTAATCTGAAACGGACAGGCAAATTCAGGTGAGATCCATGCCTTGTTCATTTTCAGAAAAGTAAGCCGGTCTACATTCTCTGAGGATAGTCGCATGCGACGGTCTGTTACTACACCACCTGCAGCACTAAAGACACGCTCAGATAATACACTGGCAGCAGGGCAAGCCAGCACCTCCAATGCATACTGGCTAAGCTCTGGCCATGTATCCAACTTAGAGACCCAAAATTTGAAAGGGGAAGAGGCATCTGGGAGTACACTTAGAGGGAAAGCCAAGTAGTCTGTCACCATCTTACGGAAACGTTTCTTCCTGGTGACTGGAGCCGTCTCGGATGGTGTAGACCTTGCTGGCGCTGTCACAAAACTTTGCCACATTTGTAACATACAGTTCTTGCCCTGTGCAGAGGCGCTGCTTCTGCTCCCTCTTGTTGTAGAGGTGTCTACACTGCCTCGACGCACAGAGCTGCTTTGTAAAGCAGTAGCAGCAGCAGCATCTCTCTCGGCTGGAATGTACAACAGTATGGATTGCACCAGTGTGTCTTGGTACTCCTGCATTTTACGGTCCCGGTTCACCGGTGTGATGAGGGTTTGTAAGTTGTCCCGGTAGCGAGGGTCTAGGAGGGTGTACACCCAATAATTGACGTGCTGAGAATGTGGGCGATGCGGCGGTCGTTTCTTAGGCACTGAAGCATGAAATAAACCATGTGCTGCAGACTCCCAACTGGCCAACAAAGGCTGTCCTCTGGAAGAGGCGTCATCTCTGTCTCCTCTGCATCACCCCACCCTCGCTCTACATACTGACTACAGCGTTGTGTACCTTCCTCTGTAGGGATTTCTTCCTCCTCCATTGACTCCTCCTCCTCCTCATCCTCCTCACAAAGTGAGCCCTGCCCAGCCCTTTGTGAGGAACCACGTTGCGCTGACTGTCCTGAAGGTAATTGAATTTGTGACTCCTCATCCTCCACCTGTTTCAAAACCTCTTCCTTTAGTGCTTTCAGTGATTTCTGAAGCAGGCAGATAAGGGGGACAGTCATGCTGACTAGTGCATCATCTGCACTCGCCATCCGCGTTGAGACATCAAACGCACGCAAAACGTCGCAGATGTCCTTCATAGAGGCCCACTCAGTAGTGGTGAAGTGTGAAGGCGCAAATTGCGAGTTGATTGCGCCTGTTGCAGCTGATACTCCATTACTGCTGGCTGCTGCTCACACAACCGCTCCAACATATGTAACGTGGAATTCCACCTGGTGGGTACGTCACATATGATGCGATGTTCAGGAAGGCAAAATCTGACTTGCAGAGCTGCAATGCGCGATCTGGCATGCTGGAACGTCGCAAGTGAGCGCACTCTAGGCGGACCTTGTGCAGCAGTGCATCAAGATCCGGATAGTCCCTCAAAAAACTCTGCACGACCAAGTTGAGCACATGTGCCAGACATGGTATGTGAGTGAGGTTGCCAAGGCCCAGAGCTGCCACCAGATTTCGGCCATTGTCACACACTACCAAGCCTGGCTGCAGATTAGCTGACAAAAACCACACGTCGCTCTCCTGCTTGATGGCATCCCAGAGCTCCTGCGCTGTGTGGCTTCGATTCCCCATGGGAATTAATTTCAGGACGGCCTGTTGACGTTTGGCCACGGCTGTGCTCATATCGGTCGCAACAGGTAAGCGTTCACGGGTCCATGTGGAGGTATACCGTGACGGCTCGTGCAGCGATGATTCTGAGGAACTGGAGTAGGAGGAGGAATCAATGTGCACAGACTGGATTCCTGCAATCCTTGGAGTTGGCAGAACACGTACAGCGCCACTGGCAAGATCTGTACCCGGCTCCACAACATTGACCCAATGGGCAGTGAGGGAAAGGTATCGTCCCTGGCCATGGGTACTGGTCCACGCATCGGTGGTCAGGTGGACCCTGCTACTGACGGCGTTTAGTAGCGCATGTTTAATGTTTCCCTCGACATGTTTTTGCAGAGCAGGGACAGCTTGCCTGCTGAAATAAAATCGGCTTGGCACATTATATTGTGGGACTGCCAATGCCATAAAGTTCCTGAAACTGTCAGTCTCCACCAGCCTGAATGACAGCATTTCAAGGGACAGGAGTTTTGCAAGGCCAGCATTCAGAGCCTGTGCTGTGGATGGTTTGCCGAGTATGGCCGTCTTTTATCCCATGCCTGTTACGTGGTGTTTTACCGATGGGCTGCTAGTGGGTGGAATAACAGTTTGTCTATGGACAACAGTGACCGAGGTTCTTCCATGGAGATCCTGTGAGGAAGCCAAAACAGGTGTGTGAGAGCTGGAGGTAGAGGCTCGAACATGACGTAAAGATGTAGGTGCTGCTGTAGGTTGGCCTACATCTCCAGTGTGTCTTTGGAACTCAGCTACGTGCTTTGTCCGTACATGTGTCCACATATTTGTGGTATTCAGGTTCCTGATATTTTTACCTCTTTTAACTTTTTACTTACACAGCTTGCATTGAACATAGCAAATATTATCTACAAGTCTGTCAAAAAAGGACCACGCAGTGCAAGTCATGGGAGCGCCAATTTTGACATTTCTAAGAGAACTGCTCCCAACAGGTGCCAAACTGGAGGCTACAGGCAAGCGAGTCTGCAGCCTACCTCTCCCTCCTCTTTGTACCGTTGGGACAATCTCTTCCTCAGAGCTGCTCCCACCACCTTGCTGTTGCTCACGCCATGTTGGGTCTCGGACTTCATCATCTCCACTACCCTCTTCCAACACCTGCTGCTGTTGGATGGTCTGGGCAGCACCATGCTCCACAAAACCTGGCACCTGAGTCTCATCATCATCATAAGATGCGTTCTGCGGTGTGCTGTCCATCGGCACTGGCTCACCCGCCTCTTCAGATTGA
Organism: Oophaga sylvatica; assembly: GCA_033576555.1. NCBI lineage: Eukaryota > Metazoa > Chordata > Amphibia > Anura > Dendrobatidae > Oophaga > Oophaga sylvatica. Next base: position 711,112,052 of record JARQOD010000001.1, read on the forward strand.
GAGAGACACAGCTGTTGCGCATCACTGCATACTCCCTCTTCTTCAAATTGCAGAATGCTGCTTGCCTGTGCCCGTGTTTGCGAGCCAACAGATTCTGAGAACAGAAGCAGAGACTCAGCTGGCTCCTGTACAGAACTCTCTGACTGCCTTGGCAATTTGACAGGCGGTGAACAGACAGATGGTTGCTCAACAGTGTTGTGTTCCTGAGAGGAGGTGGAAGGAATTGAAGTCGATGCATTGGCTGCCATCCAACCAACAACGGCTTCAATTTGTTCTTCCCGAAGCAGGGGGGCACGCCGAGCTCCTACCAAAGTGCGCATAAAGGAATGCTCACGGGGATAAATGGTGGATGCTGTGTCACTGAGGGCGGCAGCAGACACAGAATCCCCACGTCCTCTCCCTGCTGAAACTCCACGGCCACGACCACGTGCCTTACTCACTGACTTCTTCATCTTGGTAGATTGATAAAGAAAGTCAGAAAAGTTATAACTTAAGGCCTAAGTGTGGTTATTACGCAGAGACTGAAGTGAACACTGAAACACAACTGTTCACAAATCACAATCTGTGAAAGGCTACTCCTTTGTCTACTTCTATAGTGTTTGCAACCAATGTATTGGATACGGATGGAAGCGCGTCACACTAATAATTAAATTGCATGGAGCAGCAAGAATTACACTGAAGGAAAAAAAAAAGAGTCTGTGAGTGACAGGTGCAGATGCCTACAGACAGCGTTGCATGCAGAGCAAACTGCAGCGTCACCTGCACTCACACACACCTTGCAGAGCTGTTAAAACACTGCAGGCAAAAGGAAGCTTTACACAGCGGTTGGTGCTAGCCTGCCTACAGCACAGTACACTAAATCGCAATCTCTAACTGTCCCTCAGAGTCAGCACAGCAGCGTTCTGTCCCTTACTGAATTCACAGCACAGTGACGCTAAAATGGCGGCGGCGCCTTTTATACACTGAAGAAAAAAAAAAAAGAGTCTGTGAGTGACACGTGCAGATGCCTACAGACAGCGTTGCATGCAGAGCAAACTGCAGCGTCACCTGCACTCACACACACACCTTGCACAGAGCTGTTAAAACAACACTGCAAGGCAAAAGGAAGCTTTACACAGCGGTTGGTGCTAGCCTGCCTACAGCACAGTACACTAAATCGCAATCTCTAACTGTCCCTCAGAGTCAGCACAGCAGCGTTCTGTCCCTTACTGAATTCACAGCACAGTGACGCTAAAATGGCGGCGGCGCCTTTTATAGTGCATTCTGACATCATTTCAGCAGCCAATCACAGCCATGCCATTAGTTAACATGACCGCAGCATTACAGGATGTGCCCACACTTCTTAGGATTCCTTATTGGCTGAATAAAATCACATTGCCTCGCAAATAATTATGGGAACTTCCGATTCCGGTATTCGATAATACGAAAATATCGAAACGAATTATCGAAAGGCCGATAGAGCTAATATCGGCCGATAGCCGATATTTGCATTATCGTATCGCTCAACACTAGTTACCAGTATGGAGTTTCACAGATACTCCTCCTTGTGTCTGAAGGCCCCTTCAGCGTCCAGACGAGAGAGATCCACTCCTATTCAGCCGCTATTCGCACGGATTCTCACTGAGACTACTCCTGTGTCCGGGGTACTTCCTGCACCCAGACTGAGATAGCTCACACTCCTGGAGACTGCTTCTTGTGCCGGGACACCTTCCTGTGTCCAGACTGAGCGTGCTCCCACTCCTGGAGACTGCTTCTTGTGCCGGGACACCTTCCTGTGTCCAGACTAAGCCAGCTCCCACTCCTGGAGACTGCTTCTTGTGCCGGGACACCTTCCTGTGTCCAGACTAAGCCAGCTCTCTGATTGTGTTTGCAGACACCTACTTCTGGTCTCCTCATTAACAGCTGAATGGCTTCAGGCCTGAGCTGCCAGTGTGGGCTGAATGTGAGGTGTAGTGACCTTTCTCTACCACTAGGTTTACAAAGCCACACATTTCCCTTACACCTAGGTGAAATGTACACCCCATTCAACACATATTCCTTCACTGTCTCACATATCCCCTCCCTCTTCTCCAGACCGGAGGGCTGGTCATCCAGACCGGAGGGCTGGTCAACAATCCAACAGAGACAGTGAACTCTGGACCAGTCATGGCCCTCATCAGCTTCATCTTCATCTGAAGCATCCGCACTACCCTGTACCCTCCCAGGCCTATACTCTCTGCGGGCCTCGGGTATCCTGCACGGTTTCATCTTGACCTTAGGGCCGGGCTCAGTTTCATATAGTGCCTGGCCAGAGAAGTACGACCCGGCACATCAAAACACTTCTGCTGACTCTTCCTCAGAAACCCACGTACCTCCTGTCCCTGGTGCACTGACCATGTGTCACCAACTATCACAGAAGGTATAGGGGGTTTTTCACTTTTCTCCAGTTCCCCACCTTCAGGCTCTTCTGGCAAGACATGCCCAGAAGCCCTACCGTCCGTCCTATACTCTACTTCTTCAGTCACATCTGGCTCACTGTCAGGGCTATACCCTTCATTTTTATTCACATCCTGCTCACTGTCAGGGTCATACAATTCATTTTCATTCATATCCTGTTCACTGTCAGTGTTATACAATTCATTTTCATTCACATCCTGCTCACTGTCAGGGTTATACAATTCATTTTCATTCACATCTTGATCTGGAACTTTAGTTAACATGTCATCCACAACATTAACTGCACGATCTGGTCCCTCAAGTATGTGATATGTGACAACCCCAGCACTATACTTCTATATAGCTCAGGTACTAGGAACTGACTCACGACCTCTCCCTGGACTTCAGTGTCCCTATACAATAGGCTATTGTCCATGGCAGCATGAGGAAACCTCTCCTCAGAGCCAGGCTCCTGGGAAACCTCATTTAGAACAATCATATTTTCCTGTGCCGTCCTAAGAGTGGGGTCTCGCCACTGCTCACTCTCAAAATTGTCACAGGACACAGGCAAGTCAGGGACACTCGGTTCCCGAGAACCACCATCCTCGTCTCCCAACATCACCTGCAAAGGAATTTCATCACTATCACAGTCATCATTATTATCAATATCATTATCATGATTATGATCAGTATCATCATCACTATCATGATCATCATCATTATCAGCATCAGCATCATTATCATGGTCATCATCATTATCATGATCATCATCATCATTATCACATAAGTTTAACGTCCCACTAGCATTGTGTTCCGCCCCTCGGGACTGCGCACCCTCAGTAGGAGCTTCATCACACTGTCCATCAGAAACATTTTTCCCCAGAGATCCTTAGATCGGGGAAAGTCATCACCCAATATGACGGGGTGCACCAGGTTCTTCACTACCCCCACTTCATATGAAACCTCCCCGCGTTTGGGGATCAAGTCCACGACAGTCTCTGGGTAGACTTTGGTGTCTCCAAGGACGCACACCACACTCAGGTGCTTATCAGGGATGAAGTCCCTATCAATCAGGCTGTCACATACGGAAGTCACTGGACTCTCTGAGTCCAAGAGGGCCTGTGTTGGGCAGTCATTTACAACCACCGGGGACACCTGTGGTCCAGTCTCTTCGGCTGAGGTGGACACACACACAGGTTCTGCGCAGGGAGAGAGGGACCTGCCAACATCACGGCACATAGGCTCCCCCTCTAGTGAACAGCCGGCACCAATTTCACGACATCTCCAACACTGTCCACCACAATCACCCTCCCATATGTCCCCTCGGGCCTGAACCCGCTTATCAGCATACCCCATGTCCCCAACAGCTGGAACGCTCTTACCGGGAGAGTTCGTCGTCCGGGAACTCTGAAGTGACGACCTCTCAGACGGCTGTACCTCAGGAGGACATGCTCGGGTGTAGCGGTTCACTATCACCTTTTCAACTCCATAATCAGGCCTGCTGACTGCAGACTCCCAACTGTATCTCCAGTCATGAACTCCCCTGGCACGGGCTGTCACCGTAACACCCGGCCGGGTAAGAATCTCCACTTTCAGCTTAGCATAGTCTTGGCTGTCCTGCTCGCTCAGGTCAGCATAGGCCCTTTGGGGCTCTCCAATCAGATAGGGTGCGACCATCATGGCCCATTCAGATAGGGGCAGATTCTCCTTCTCTGCCAGTCTCTCAAACCTAGTGAGATATACCTCCACATCATCACGAGGTGTCATCTTTTTCAGGGACCGTCTTACCGCCTTCTTTACAGCGGACAACGCAGGTACCTTCACAACATTACTCTGGGACGAGGTGCTGAGAGCTGCAATCTGCTCCAACAACCGGTTAGTCTCCTGCTGCTGTAGCTGGCACCGCAGCTGCATGCTCTGCTCGGCCTGTACCAGGTACTCAACGAGCTCCTCCATACTGCCGGACTTATCTGTCTCAACCACGGCAGTCTTATGTTGCACATTAACTTGCGCCATTTGTTCAAACAGCGCCTCCATGCTGTCATCCATGCTGTCAGACTTCTCTGTCTTAACAACGGCAGTCTTCACTCAAGACATACACACTCTACAGTCTTTTCCATAGAAAAAAATTCAGCTCTGCTGTGCAGACACTTTTTTTTTTTCTTTGCAAAGTCTGTTAGGGCTCCTGTCTCTTTAAGACTGCTCCAAACAGACGTTTCTGCTGACACACTTTTTTTTTTTCTCTGCTGCTATTTCAACAGACTTCACCTTTATTGCTGTCTCTAAGCCACTGTGCTGCATGCACACTCCAGCACTAACTGTATCAGCCACTGCGCTGCCCCAGCATTCTCCGCCAATTGTAACATTTCCAGGGGATATAGCTCTAGGATCGCTGTCTGGGTAGACAGAATGGCACGAAAACAGTTCATTCAGACAGCAGTTCTGGTGTAAAACTGGCCGCAACCAGCTTTATTAAAGTCCACAGCAAACAGATAAAAATAAAGCATAAACAGAAAACCTAGGCTTGTCTAGCCACTAATTACACATAGATCGATTTCCCTATTTATCCGGGTCCAGACTCTACCAGTCTGTGCCCAAAACAACACATATGATATATGTTACCAGTATGGAGTTTCACAGATACTCCTCCTTGTGTCTGAAGGCCCCTTCAGCGTCCAGACTTGAGAGAGATCCACTCCTATTCAGCCGCTATTCGCACGGATTCTCACTGAGACTACTCCTGTGTCCGGGGTACTTCCTGCACCCAGACTGAGATAGCTCACACTCCTGGAGACTGCTTCTTGTGCCGGGACACCTTCCTGTGTCCAGACTGAGCGTGCTCCCACTCCTGGAGACTGCTTCTTGTGCCGGGACACCTTCCTGTGTCCAGACTAAGCCAGCTCCCACTCCTGGAGACTGCTTCTTGTGCCGGGACACCTTCCTGTGTCCAGACTAAGCCAGCTCTCTGATTGTGTTTGCAGACACCTACTTCTAGTCTCCTAATTAACAGCTGAATGGCTTCAGGCCTGAGCTGCCAGTGTGAGCTGAATGTGAGGTGTAGTGACCTTTCTCTACCACTAGGTTTACAAAGCCACACATTTCCCTTATACCTAGGTGAAATGTACACCCCATTCAACACATATTCCTTCACTGTCTCACAATATATATATATATATATATATATATATATAGCATTATACCCTATGAGGGGGGGCAGCATTATCCTCTATGAGGGGGGCAGCATTATCCCCTATGAGGGGGGCTGCTTTATAATCTATGAGGGAGGCTACCCCAACTCCTGCTACATAATTAAGACATGTACTACCTTATATTATACCCTGATATTAGTGTGTTTTACTGCACAATTTGTGGTCTTGTATTTATTTCTATGTAGCTACATAGTGGGCCCAAGAATGATTTTCTCTGGTGGGCCCAAGGTGTTCCAGTCCGACGCTGAATAGATGACACCATCACACAAGGGTATCCGCACAGAAATAAATAAAATATTTGTTATACAATAAAAAAGGATAAAACTAGCCAAAGCATAAAGCCACCAGGTAAACAATTTGAATCCTAAAGTGGAAAAATATATGCACCTAATAGAGATAGAGGGTATACCAATGTGTACATATTGTCTGCAGAAAGTGTTTTAAGTGCACAGATTTGCTATGATCCCCTAGAATAGTGAGGCTGTGCAGTCACTGAAGAAATATTCAAATAGCCTATATATATATGTCAACAATTGCTCAATCAATGGGTTAGCTGCAGATTAACAAATGATGTGTGACATAAGATATCATAGACCTATTTATACACCAAGGCAATCCCTTATGCAAGATAAGGGAAGGATAATAATGATATATAAATATTTGGTTGATAATGGCTGGCTGTGCGGTACAGTCCCCGACATGCGTTTCAGATCACAGTCCTTCGTCAGATTGACTTGAGCAATTGAGCATCTCTGGAGAGACCTGGAAATGGCTGTCCACAACGTTCACCATCCAACCTGATGGAACTGGAGAGGATCTGCAAGGAAGAATGGCAGAGGATCCCCAAATCCAGGTGTGAAAAACTTGTTGCATCATTCCGAGAAGACTCTTGGCTGTACTAGCTCAAAAGGGTGCTTCTACTCAATACTGAGCAGCAAAGGGTCTGAATACTTATGACCATGTGATATTTCAGTTTTTCTTTTTTTAATAAATTTGCAAAATTTCTACATTTCAGTTTTTTTTCGGTCAAGATGGGGTGCAGAGTGTACATTAATGAGAAAAAAATGAACTTTGTTTAAATTTACCAAGTGTCTGCAATGAAACAAAGAGTGAAAAAATTAAAGGGGTCTGAATACTTTCAGTACTCACTGTATATATATTGTACATATAAATGAATATTTTTATGAAAAAATAAAAAAAAAACTACACATATTTGGTATCGCTGCGTCCGGAACGACCTAACCTATAAAACTGTCCCACTAGTTAACCCCTTCAGTGAACACCATAAAAATAAATAAAAAACGAGGCAAAAAAAATTCTTTATCGGTACCACCAAACAAAAAGTGGCATAAAACGTGATAAAAAAGATGAATGGAAATAAAAAAGGTATCACTGAAAGCACCATCATGTGCTGCAAAAATCAAGCTGCCATACAGCTCCTTCAGCAGAAAAATAAAAAAGTTATAGCTCTCAGAAAAAAGCGATGCAAAAATAATGATTTCTTCTATAAAATAGTTTTTATTGCGTAAAAGCGCCAAAATATAAAAAATATATAAATGTGGCATCTCTGTAATCATACTGACCCAAAGAATAAAGCTGCCCTATCAATTTTGCCACAAGCTGAATAGCTTTTTTGTTCATTCTGCCTCCCAAAAGTCGGATTAAAAAGCGATCGAAAAATGTAATCTGACCAAAAATGGTACCAACAAAAATGTCATCTCGTCCGGCAAAAAAACAAGACCTCATATGACTGTCAGCTGAAATATGGAAAAATAGCTATCAAAATATGGGGATGCAAAAGTTTTTGCAAGCATATTTTAGTGTGTGACAGCAGGCAAACATAAAAAAAATGATAAATCTGGTATCGCTGTAATCGCACCAGCTTGAAGTATAAAGTCGTCTAATCACTTATACCGCACGAGGAACGGCATAAAAAATAAATATAACCAATTCTTGACCTACTGTAAGGTTCTGTGTATCTGTTTCTGAAACTCAGTTTGTTCGTCGGCCATTTTGCTTTCTGTTTTGCTGCAGCTATCTTGCCCTCAGTCAAAATGGAGTTTTCCAGCTTGCATGTTCCCGCCCTGATTCTCTCCGTTTGCTTCTTAAACAGCCACAGCTGAGCAATCAGTGCTTCGGAATCTAGCCTGCAGTGAACCTGTGTTCTGACTCCTGAAGCCTTGGACCTTGTACTCCAGCCATTCCTACTGAGGAACTCTGAAGCACTTGTGGACTCTGAACTCTGCTCTTGAGAGCCTCACGTTTGCATGGACTTGCGGTAACAGAGAAGAAGATCTGAATCTGTATTGGAGAGTTATTGCTGAGCTTAGATTACTCTGGCCTGCTGTGTCTCCTGCTTCTGTGTTTGCAACCTGTGTGTTTATTTTTGCCAATTTGTATGAAGCAATACAAGACTTTCTTTATCAACCTGTGTCTCATGTATTTTCATCGCACCCAAGCACAAGACGCTATATGAACTGTACCACATACATTACAAGATTCTGAAGCCAAACGTTAGTGTCTGCTGGGTCTGGAAAGGCTTGTCTGCTGTACTGTGGATATCGGATGTCCGGTTGTACTTTCTGTGATGACAGTGGTTGTGACTTCTCACAACCATTCCAGGTGAGCAATTCCCTTAAGTTTTTTTTCTGCAGTGTTATCACAGATAAACACTATTGTTTTTTTTTTTTTCTCTCTTCTCTTTTTGTCTGCTGAAACTCTGGATATCAGATGTCTGGTTGAAAGCTTTCTGTGATGAAGTGGTTGTGACTTCTCACAACCATTCCAGGTGAGCAGTTCCCTTAAAGTTTTTTCTTTCTTCAGTGTTGCCACAGGTGAACACTATTGTTTTTTTTTTTTTCTCCTCTTCTTCCAGTATCCTGTCTTAAAAGATCTGGAAGATGGAGGCCCGCATAAAGGAACTTTGCGGAGTGACTGATAATATCCTTGCAGATTTGCAGAATATAAAGACCCGTTTTACAAATCTTCAGGACCTAAATAATCACAATTTGCAAGTGGTTGGACAGACTACCCAGGATTTGCGAGCCAGGATTGAGGTTCTGGAGGGGCAAGTCCAGGCTCCTGCCGTGGCCCCGAGTTCTGGGATTCCCAAGTTGCCCCCTTTTCGTTTTGGTGGTGAACGTGAAAAATTCAGGGGATTTGTTAATCAATGCAATCTTTTTTTTTCTGCACATGCTTCACAATTTCCTACTGAACGATCTAAGGTGCTTACTATAATTATGTTGCTTACCAACAAGGCTTTGATGTGGGCAAACCCTCTGATTGAGACTGAGGATGATTGTTTGAATCACCTTGATGATTTTATTTCAGCCATGGGGCAGGTGTTTGATGACCCCAATCGAGGTGCAACAGCTGAAGCAGCCATGTTAGCTTTGCGCCAAGGTAAGCACTCGGTAGCTGAATATGCCTTGGATTTCAGGAGATGGGCCCTTGATACCACCTGGGACAATTCCGCCAAAAAATCTATTTTTCGAAAGGGGTTATCCCCACTGATTAAGGATGAACTTGCTCGTGCCGACCCTCCCACTGCGTTAGGTGACTTTATTAACTACTGCATCCGTATTGATACTCGTTTAACTGAACGCAGGCAAGAGAGATGGTTCGAAAGCAATCGTACTAACCTTTTCCTACCTTCCTCTCCAGCTAAGGAACCTTTGAATAGGATTACACGGGAACCTGAACCTGAACCCATGCAGGTAGACTCTTTACTACGACGGGTTAGTGATGCACGCAAGGAACATCGTTTTAAGGAGAATCTATGTTTTTATTGTGGTAAGTCAGGGCACTTTATTATTAACTGCCCCAGCCGTTCTCGCAAGACTACTGCAGCACTCATTCATTGTGAGTGTTGCGAGAGGGGATCTGTCAGGTCCGAGCCTCAGGCTCCAGAGAGATCTGCAGCAACAGATCTTGATTTCTCGGACTTAAACTCCGTTACCTCTGAGGACGTTGACTGTGTAAATGCTGCCATCTTTCAAGTTTCCTCAGCGGTGTCCCAGCTGAGTTGTAAAAAAAACAATTCTCACTGTTTTCTTTCCATCAAACTCTGGGTTGACTCAGCCTGGGTGTCTAGCTCTGCTATGATCGACTCAGGTGCAAGTGGAAATTTTATGGATGTCTCCTTTGCTCTGAAACAGGGAATACGTTCAGTGAAGAAGGCTACTCCAGTACAGATGGAAACTGTGGATGGCTCCCTGCTGACCTCTGGACCAGTGGATCAGGAAACAGAGCCTTTAAAGGTTCTTATGGGTAAAGATCATCAAGAGAAACTGTCCTTTATGCTTATCTCTTCTCCTCACTTTCCCATTATTCTAGGGCTACCATGGCTGCAGGCTCAGAATCCTACCATTAACTGGGAGACCAAGGAATTACACTTTCCAGAGAAACAGATGAGTCCAAAAATTTCAGCTTGCTCTGTTCCTAAAGGAACCATGTCAGTCCCTGAACTACCAGCTGTATACCAGGACTATGTGGATTTATGTGACAAGAAGAACGCTGACCAGCTTCCTCCTCACCGTCCATATGATTGTCCAATTGAATTATTGCCTGGAGCAGAGATACCTTTTGGTAAGATCTACCCCCTGGCGGGGCCCGAGCTGAAGGCTTTAAAAGAGTACATAGACGAAAATCTAGCCAAGGGCTTCATACGCCCCTCTTCATCTCCTGCAGGGGCACCCATATTCTTTGTAAAGAAGAAAGATGGATCCCTGAGACCATGCGTAGACTATAGGGAACTCAATAAGGTTACTATTAGAAACCGTTATCCATTGCCTTTAATCCCTGAGTTATTGGAGAGAGTGCGACATGCCAAAATTTTTTCTAAACTAGATCTTCATGGGGCCTATAACTTAGTCCGTATTAGACCTGGGGATGAATGGAAGACTGCATTCAGGTCACGCTATGGACACTTTGAATATCTAGTTATGCCTTTTGGTCTGAGTACCGCCCCAGCCACTTTCCAACACTTGGTGAATGACATCTTCAGGGATCTCCTGGATACATTCGTGGTAATTTATTTGGATGATATTTTAATTTTTTCTAACTCCACAGAGGAACATCATGGACATGTGAAAATGGTCTTGGAACGTCTAAGACAAAATCATCTTTACATCAAGCTTGAAAAGTGTGAATTCCATAAGACCGAAATTCAATTTCTGGGGTATGTACTGTCTACACAAGGAATTAGTATGGATGGAAGTAAAACCCAAGCCATCAATGATTGGCCAAGTCCTAGAAATGTGAAGGAGGTACAGCGCTTCATCGGGTTTGCAAACTTCTATAGACGTTTCATTAGAAATTTCTCTGAGGTAGTGTCACCTATCACCCAACTTACCCGGAAAGAGTCTAAGTTCTCCTGGACTCCCCAAGCCCAGGAAGCATTTTCCCGTCTAAAAGATAAATTTACCACTGCACCTATCCTAGTACATCCCAACCCAGAGCTTGCCTTCATAATAGAGGTGGATGCTTCAGACTGTGCCGTGGGAGCTATACTCTCTCAGAGAACAGGTGAGAAGAATGTCTTGCATCCCTGTGCCTTCTTTTCCCAGCAGTTGTCTTCGGCTGAGAAGAACTACGATGTGGGCAATAGAGAGTTGTTGGCCATTATTGCCGCCTTCAAAGAATGGAGACACCTTCTTCAAGGAGCTGCACAGCAAATAGTTGTTCTGACAGACCATCGTAATCTTGAGTTTATCAGGTCGGCTAAGTGCCTGACTCCTCGCCAGGCTCGCTGGAATCTTTTCTTAAACCAATTTAATTTTATTATTTCTTATAGACCAGGATCGCGCAATGGAAAGGCTGATGCACTCTCTAGGATTTACTCAGCAGAGACACGTCCAATTACTCCTCTAAGACTATTCTTCTGACTCTAGATTCCTAGGAGTGATTCATCATCAAGACCTAATTAAAGACATCAAGGAAGCATACCATGCGGATTCTTTTTTGGCTCAACCCAGGGACGTAAGTCTTGTCTTTAAGAATGGTGTGTAGATTTGGGACAACGTCTGTATATACCTGAAACAGTCAGATGAGAGTATTGCAACTCATTCACGATTCCAAAATAGCCGGGCATAGAGGAATTTAAGACACAGGAATTCTTTCTCGTTTCTTTTGGTGGCCACTTGTAGGAAGGATGTTTTGGACTATGTCACTTCGTGTGAGGTTTGTGCAAGATGCAAAAACCTCGCTCTTCACCAACTGGTCTGTTACAGCTCTTCCCACCCACGTCCGCCGTGGGGATCCATTTCTATGGACTTCATTGTGGAATTACCAACCTCTCAAGGGAAGAACACTATTCTAGTGGTGGTTGACCGTCTAACAAAGGCAGTCATTTTTATCCCTTGTGTCGGCTTACCACTGCAAACAGACATCAGATTTGATGATTAAAGATGTGTTTTCGTTACATGGAGTACCGCATGAGGTTATTTCGGATCGAGGGGTGCAATTCACTTCTAGGTTTTGGCAAAATTTCTGTGCAGCATTGGACATTAAAGTAAACCTTTCTTTGCTTTTCATCCCCAGACTAATGGACAAACCGAACGAACCAATCAAACCCTGGAGCAGTATCTCGCTGCTTTATCTGCCACCTAACGGATGATTGGGTGTGATCTACTTCCATTGGCTGAGTTCTCTTACAACAACTCTCAGAGTGCCTCCACTAAACAGTCTCCTTTTTACTCTAATCTAGGTTATCATCCTAACATTCTACCACGATTTCCCATAGAGACGCCTTTGCCAGCAGTGGCTGAAAGAGTCACGACTTTACAGAAGAATATGGATCTTCTAAAGGAGAATCTGGAATCGGCTCAGGAAAGGTACAAGAAGGCAGCAGATAAATTTCGTAAACCTGCACCAGCTTTTAAGGTAGGAGACCTGGTCTGGCTGTCTACCAGAAATCTTAAGTTAAGGATTCCATCGTCTAAGTTGGGACATAAGTACATTGGACCCTATAAAATCAGTAAAATTATAAGTGCCGTTGCTTGTCGTCTTCAATTGCCCAGAACTATGAGAATCCACCCTGTCTTTCATGTATCCCTACTAAAGGCTGCGACACCCAATACGTTTCCTGGACGTTCTTCTCCTTGCCCTGACCCAGTGCTAGTCGATGGTCAGGAGGAATTTGTGGTGGAAAGGATTTTAGATTCCAGGTTGTATAGAAATCAGTTACAATATCTGATTAAATGGCAGGGCTACCCAGTGGAGGACAACTCATGGGAGCCAGTCAATAACGTTAATGCTCCTCGCTTGCTCCGTCAGTTTCATCAGAGGTACCCACACAAGCCTGGTCTGAGGTCATCCGGAGGTTGTCCCTAAGGGGGGAGTAATGTAAGGTTCTGTGTATCTGTTTCTGAAACTCAGTTTGTTCGTCGGCCATTTTGCTTTCTGTTTTGCTGCAGCTATCTTGCCCTCAGTCAAAATGGAGTTTTCCAGCTTGCATGTTCCCGCCCTGATTCTCTCCGTTTGCTTCTTAAACAGCCACAGCTGAGCAATCAGTGCTTCAGAATCTAGCCTGCAGTGAACCTGTGTTCTGACTCCTGAAGCCTTGGACCTTGTACTCCAGCCATTCCTACTGAGGAACTCTGAAGCACTTGTGGACTCTGAACTCTGCTCTTGAGAGCCTCACGTTTGCATGGACTTGCGGTAACAGAGAAGAAGATCTGAATCTGTATTGGAGAGTTATTGCTGAGCTTAGATTACTCTGGCCTGCTGTGTCTCCTGCTTCTGTGTTTGCAACCTGTGTGTTTATTTTTGCCAATTTGTATGAAGCAATACAAGACTTTCTTTATCAACCTGTGTCTCAAGTATTTTCATCGCACCCAAGCACAAGACGCTATATGAACTGTACCACATACATTACACCTACTACTGATTTTTTTTCTTTTTTTCTCCCAAAGATCGCAGTGAAGCTCGGCTCAGATTTATTCTGCGCTCTGCGCTGAGTGCTTACGTTGGTGTTTCCATTTAAATCTCTGAAATACATGATTCAGACGGAACCCTGTGGACGCCATCTGGCCTTTTATCCGGCTGTGTATTTTTAGTCGTTCATAAAAGCACGGTCGGCCACAGTTTTGTGCACTTCTGAAAAGAAGGACAATGCTGAACAAAGGTCAGATGGAGTCCAGAGTAACTCTGCTGCCTCACACTTTTGAGCCCCAGTGTGCCTAAACCACATGTAGTGTCCACATGTTTAGCATTTCTGTAGTGATGGACCTGTCCCTGCCTAATTTATAAGTGTGTGTCTCCAGAAGCATGAGCTGGGCATAAAGTAATGGTCACTACAACGTACTGGTCACTACAATGTCAATTTTCAACTTTCACTCAACAACATCCACTGCTGCTTGTTTCTGGAAAATGCCCGTGGAGTCACACTCGTCACTACACCTGTAGATAAATTCCCAAAGGGGTATAATTTTCAAAATGGGGTCACTTGAAGGGGGATTCTGCACTTCTAGCACTTAGGGGCTCTGTGTATGGAGTCTGTATACTATTCTAGGAAATTTGAGCTCCAGGAGGCAAATAGCGCTCCGTCCCTCTCGAGTCTCGCTGTGTGGCTAAGCATTACTGTACAGCTACATATGGGGTATTTCTACATTCAGCAGAAATTGTGGGACACATTTTGGTGCCATTTTTACCCATTTCCCAGCGTAAAACGGTAATTAGACCAACCAGTAATTATATTTCCAGGAATCCATCCTGACAGCACCATGGAGGACGTCCTTCTTATGCTCATTGGGACAAGAACCATGAGCGGTTAAAAGGACCCTCTTCTTACCACCCTCCAGTGATTTTCCAAAGTACCACCTCTGGATGGATGCAAAAAAAGAAATTTTATTAACAATTCCTATACAAATGTTACATCACATTAGTATGAAAAACACCTTGCAGTAGGGAGGGAATTAATAGTGCTGTCAGGATGGATTCCTGGAAATATAATTACAGGTAGGTCTAATTACCTTTTTCCAGTTCACCACCTGACAACTCCATGGAGAAATACCAAAGGATGGTAAATTAGGGTGGGACTACTGCATGTAAAACTTTCCTGCCAAAAGCTAATTTCCCTGACACAACATCTAGTTTGTAATGTTTAGCGAAGGTACGAAGACTAGATCAGGTTGCGGCTCTGCAAATTTGATCTGCTGAGGCAACTCCTTTCTGCCCATGACGTGGCCATAGCTCGAGTGGAATGGTCCCTGAGAATATCTGGGGGAGCTCTCTCATGCGCTTTATAGGTTAGAGTTATCGTAGTCTTTATCCACGTAGCGATTTTAGCCTTTGCCGCTTTTTTACCCCTGTCGGAATCTGAGGAAGATGTGGAAAAGCACGCAGGAGCCCCTCTCCACAGGGTTGGGATAGTGCGTCGACCCCTGCCTAGCAGTCTAGGGGATTCAATGAAAAAAAGGTCCTGATCTTTGCTTTTGTTCTGGAGGCCAACAGATCCACACTTGGAGTTCCCCAACGATGGCATAATATGTTGAACACTTCTGTGTTCAATTCCCATTCCGTGGGATTTATTTTTGTCCTGCTCAGGAAATCTGCCACTTGGTTCTTGGCTCCTTCCAGGTGTACTGCTGATATGGATTGGATCAATTTTTCTGTCTACCTGAAAATCCGATTCGCCAGGTGTTGCAATGACGGGTGCTATGGGCTTCCTTGGTGCTTCAGAAATGCCACTGTCGTTGTGTTGTCGGATAACCCCTTTACATGTTTGTCTCTGAGCCTTGACCGAGTCTGGCAAAGCACTTTCCACACTGCATACAACTCCCTGAAATTTGATGACTTGGCCTTCATTTTTGGAGCCCATTGTCCTTGGTAGTATCTCCCCTCTACATGACCGCCCCTGTTATGTTTCGGTAGCTGAGGAGTGCAGGTAAAAAAGGCAATACACCAGAGCAGTTGGAATCTATGAGATTGCAGTACCCTGACTAACCACCACAACTAGAGGCAGCCGTGTAGCGTTCCTACGTTGGTCCTAGACGCCTCGTCACAGCCTGAGAAACTAACTACACCTAAAGATAGATATAGGAAAGCTATCTGCCCCGGAGCAGAACCCCAAAGATAATAGAAAGCCCCCAAACATGTAATGGCGGTTAGACAAGATGAAATACTGACACAGAAAGAAAATAGTATGAGCAAACGCTGGGGCCCAAACTAACTAAATAGAAAAGGATAGGAAGGGTACTTACTGCAATCCCAGAAAACCCTGAAAAGCACCACCTCTACTAATTTCAAAATCACCTGAGATCACACGACCTCTACCACCTAAATTAGTTCTCTGGTGTAACAAAATCAAAACAGCAGCCACTGAAAAAACTGGAAAAAGCAAAAGTACAAACATCAGTGGCTGAACAAAACTGAGAGGGCAGAAGCCCCCGGAGGGGACCCTGAAGGCCCCCACAGAAGTGCAGGACAAAATGCAAAAATATAGCACAAACACAAAAGAAGAAAATGTCTTATCTGTTAGCAGGAGATGCAGACACGACACAGCAGGCTACAAGGGAAACTGGAATAAAGGATTCAGACCAGAACAATTGATCACCGGCAACCCTGATGGGAAGGTGACTCCCTTATATAAGACCAGTCAGTAACACCTGATTCCCAGTCCTCACAATCCTCACTGGACAGACTAGCACCGCTTGTAACCACCAGAGGGAGCCTCTGCTCAGAACTCATCTCAAACCCATTCACAACAGTACCCCCCCCTTGAGGAGGGGTCACCGAACCCTCATTTGAGCAACCAGGTCGGTCAGGATGAGTTCTATGATACGCACGGATAAGTCTCCTAGCATGGATGTCCGAAGCAAACACCCAAGAATAGTCTTCCTGACCATAACCTCTCCATTTAACCAAATACTGGAGTTTCCGTCTAGAAAAACGAGAATCTAATATTTTCTCAACCACATACTCCAGATTGCCCTCAACCAAAACAGGGTCAGGAGGCACAGCAGCAGGAACCACTGGCTCAACAAACCTCTTCAACAAGGACTTGTGGAACACGTTATGGATCTTAAATGTCCCTGGAAGAAGCAAACGAAAAGAAACAGGATTAATAATCTCCATGATCTTATAAGGTCCAATGAACCTAGGCTTAAATTTAGGAGATGCTACTCTCATAGGAATATTCTTTGAGGACAACCAGACCAAGTCCCCCACTTTAAACCGAGGACCATCAGTCCTATGCCGGTTAGCAAACCGCTGGGCCCTCTCCTGAGAGAGGGACAACCTCTCCAGTACCTGGTCCCAAATCAGTTGCATACGCTCCACAACAGAGTCAACACCTGGACAGACAGAAGCCTCCGTCTGTCCTGAAGAAAATCGAGGGTGAAACCCAGAATTACAGAAAAACGGAGACATCAAAGTAGCAGAGCTAGCCCTATTATTAAGAGCAAACTCAGCCAAAGGCAAAAAAGAGACCCAGTCATCCTGATCAGCAGACACAAAGCATCTTAGATAAGTCTCCAATGTCTGGTTTGTTCTCTCAGTTTGACCATTGGTCTGATGATGAAATGCCGAGGAGAAAGACAATTGAACACCCAGTTTAGAACAAAAAGTCCTCCAAAATCTGGAAACAAACTGGACTCCTCTGTCAGACACAATGTTCTCAGGAATGCCGTGTAAACGAACCACGTGCTGAAGGAACAACGGCACCAATTCAGAGGAGGAAGGCAACTTAGGTAATGGCACAAGATGTATCATCTTGGAAAACCTATCACAAATTACCCAGATGGTGGTCATTCTCTGAGAAACAGGAAGGTCGGAAATGAAATCCATAGAGATATGGGTCCATGGTCTCTTGGGCACAGGCAATGGCATCAACAAACCACTAGAGCGAGAGCAAGGCTTGGAGCGAGAGCAAGTCCCGCAGGACTGCACAAATTCCCTGACATCACGAGACAAGGTAGGCCACCAAAAGGACCGACTAACCAAGTCTCTGGTACCAAAAATTCCGGGATGCCCAGCCAACTCGGAACAATGAATCTCAGACATCACACTCTTTTTCCACTGGTCCGGGACAAACAATTTTCCAACAGGGCAGCACTCGGGCCTATCCTCCTGACACCCCTCCAGAGCAAGTCTCAAATTGGGCGAGATGGCGGAAAGAACTACACCTTCTTTCAAAATAACAGAAGGATCAGATAACTCAGGAGAGTCCGCAAGGAAACTCCTCGAGAGGGCATCCGCCTTAACATTCTTAGTGCCAGGAAGAAAGGAAACCACAAAATTAAAACGTGTGAAAAACAAGGCCCACCTGGCCTGTCTAGGATTGAGTCGCTTGGCAGATTCCAGATAGACCAGATTCTTATGGTCCGTAAGGACCACCACCTGATGTTTGGCTCCCTCCAGCCAATGTCTCCACTCTTCAAAAGCCCACTTCATGGCCAATAACTCCCGATTACCCACGTCATAATTACGTTCAGTAGGAGAAAATTTTCGAGAGAAAAAGGCACAAGGGTTACTTTTAGAGGTCTCTGGATCTTTTTGGGACAAAACGGCACCTGCCCCAATTTCAGAGGCATCAACCTCCACCTGAAATGGCAGAGAAACATCAGGCTGCCGTAGAACAGGAGCAGAAGTGAATCTCTGCTTAAGTTCCTGAAATGCAGAGACTGCCTCTGGAGGCCAATTCACCACATCAGAACCCTTTCTGGTCAAATCAGTTAATGGTTTAACAATAACCGAGAAATTACCAATAAATTTACGATAAAAATTGGCAAAACCCAAAAATCTCTGAAGAGCCTTTAATGAAGTAGGTTGGACCCAATCACAGATGGCCTGAACCTTGACCGGGTCCATTTCAATAACAGATGGGGACAAAATGAATCCCAGAAATGAGATCCTCTGTACGCCAAAAAGACACTTTGATCCCTTCACATACAGAGCATTCTCTCTCAAAATCTGGAATACAGTTCGAACATGTTTCACATGAGAGTCCCAGTCATTAGAAAAAATCAAGATATCATCCAAATAAACAATCAGAAATTTGTCCACAAAATCCCTGAAAATGTCATTCATGAAGGACTGGAAGACGGAAGGAGCATTAGTGAGCCCAAAGGGCATCACCAGGTACTCAAAATGCCCTTCAGGGGTATTGAATGGCGTCTTCCATTCATCCCCGTGCTTAATGCGAATAAGGTTATACGCCCCCCTGAGGTCAAGCTTGGTAAACCAAGTAGCGTTTTTCACCCTGGAAAACAGGTCAGAAATCAAGGGTAACGGGTATTGATATTTCACAGTAATATTGTTCAAGAGACGATAATCAATACACGGCCTTAATGAACCATCCTTTTTGGCCACAAAGAAAAAACCGGCACCTAAGGGTGAAGAGGATGGTCTGATATGACCCTTCTCCAATGATTCCTTGATATAAGACCGCATAGCGTCATGTTCAGGTACAGACAAGTTAAAAAGGCGACCTTTAGGGAATTTACTACCCGGCACTAATTCAATAGCGCAGTCATAGCTCCTATGGGGAGGCAAGGATGCAGATTTACTTTCGCTAAACACATCAGAAAAATCAATCAAAAAGTCAGGAACATCCTGAGCCTGGGGGGAGGCAGAAAAAACAGGAGTGTTGGTATTAACACATTGGCAGCCCCAACTGGTTACAGACACAGATTTCCAATCCAAAACAGGATTATGAGACTGTAACCAAGGAAAACCCAGCACGATAATGTCATGCAGATTATACAGAACCAAAAATTTGCAGCACTCCTGGTGATCAGGTTCAACCCTCATTATCACCTGAGTAGAAAACTGGGGTTTATTCTCAGCCAAAGGGGTAGAATCGATCCCCAGTAGGGGAATAGACTTCTGTAGGGGTATCAAGGGAAATCCACAACGTTTAGCAAAATCATAATCCATCAGGTTAATAGCTGCTCCAGAATCAACGAAAGCCTGAGCAGAAAATGAGGACAGAGAGCATATCAGAGTGACAGTTAATAAAAACTTAGTCTGAACACTACCCAAGACAACTGAGCGTGCAAAACGTCTTCCCCGCTTAGGGCAGACTGAAATAGCATGAGAGGCATCACCACAGTAGAAACATAACCCATTGCGCTTTCGAAACTCATGACGCTGTGCCCCAGACACCACTCTATCACACTGCATGGGTTCAGAAGATGGTTCACAAGGCAACACCATTCCACACATACTTCTCCGCTCACGCAAACGTCTGTCAATTTGAATCGCTAATGACATAGAATCATTGAGACCAGAGGGGACAGGGAATCCCACCATAACATCCTTTACATTATCTGACAGACCCTTCCGGAAAAGGGCTGCCAAAGCATCGTCATTCCATTTGGTCAGGACTGCCCACCTACGGAATCTCTGACAGTATAACTCAGCGTCATCAAGCCCCTGATTTAATGCCAACAAGGCTTTCTCAGCTTGATCAGTGACATTAGGCTCATCGTACAATAACCCCAAGGCCTGAAAAAATGCATCAACATCACTCAAAACAGGATCCCCAGGTATCAGGGAAAAAGCCCAATCCTGAGGATCGCCGCGCAGGAGAGAGATGATAATTTGAACCTGCTGCGCTGCGTTCCCTGAGGACTTAGATTTTAAGGCAAAAAACAATTTACAATTATTTTTGAAATTCTGAAACTTAGCTCGATCCCCTAAAAACAAATCTGGCATGGGAATCCTAGGTTCCACAACAGGCAACCCAGCAAGATAGATAGCAATACTCCGAACCTCAGTGGCAAGCTGATCCACACGGCCAGACAACTGTGCAAACTCCATTGAGAGAAAAGATCCTCCCCAGCACCCAGAGATACAGAGGGAAAAAAAAAAAATGCAACAAACAGAAAAATATCTCTGACAACTCTGACAATATTTTTTCCCTTCTGTGAGTACCATACAATTTTCAATTTTTAGGCCGGTGATACTGTTATGTTTCGGTAGCTGAGGAGTGCAGGTAAAAAAGGCAATACACCAGAGCAGTTGGAATCTATGAGATTGCAGTACCCTGACTAACCACCACAACTAGAGGCAGCCGTGGAGCGTTCCTACGTTGGTCCTAGACGCCTCGTCACAGCCTGAGAAACTAACTACACCTAAAGATAGATATAGGAAAGCTATCTGCCCCGGAGCAGAACCCCAAAGATAATAGAAAGCCCCCAAACATGTAATGGCGGTTAGACAAGATGAAATACTGACACAGAAAGAAAATAGTATGAGCAAACGCTGGGGCCCAAACTAACTAAATAGAAAAGGATAGGAAGGGTACTTACTGCAATCCCAGAAAACCCTGAAAAGCACCACCTCTACTAATTTCAAAATCACCTGAGATCACACGACCTCTACCACCTAAATTAGTTCTCTGGTGTAACAAAATCAAAACAGCAGCCACTGAAAAAACTGGAAAAAACAAAAGTACAAACATCAGTGGCTGAACAAAACTGAGAGGGCAGAAGCTCCGGAGGGGACCCTGAAGGCCCCACAGAAGTGCAGGACAAAATTCAAAAATATAGCACAAACACAAAAGAAGAAAATGTCTTATCTGTTAGCAGGAGATGCAGACACGACACAGCAGGCTACAAGGGAAACTGGAATAAAGGATTCAGACCAGAACAATTGATCACTGGCAACCCTGATGGGAAGGTGACTCCCTTATATAAGACCAGTCAGTAACACCTGATTCCCAGTCCTCACAATCCTCACTGGACAGACTAGCACCGCTTGTAACCACCAGAGGGAGCCTCTGCTCAGAACTCATCTCAAACCCATTCACAACACGCCCCACTGTGACTGACTGGCGTCAGTGGTAACGATGATACTTAGAGAGAGAGTCCACGGAACTCCTGTCTTCAGGTTCTTGGGGATGGTCCACCATTTCAGATCCCTCTTTACTGGAAGGGATAGTGTCATTCTCTTGTCCAATGAGCTTTGCCTTCTGTCCCAGGTCAACATTTCCCTTTGTAATTTTCGAGAATGAAATTGACTCCGCTTTACACAAGGGATACATGACGTCATCAGACCTAGTATCTTCATTGCTTCTCTTATGGAACAGGATTTTCTTATGAACTTGTGAATTTTTTCGATTAGCCTCTTCTGTTTTTCTTCTGGCAAAAAAGATGTTCTGGTATGGGAGTCTAGGATGACCCCCAGAAATCTTACTCTGGACTTTGGAATCAACTTTGATTTTTCCCAGTTTATGATCCACCCCAGATCCTGTAGCATAGAGATTGTAAAGCGACGATCGATCCTGAGTTGTTCTTTGGAACTTGCTACCACTAGGAAGTCTGTAAGGTTCTTTGTCTCTGTTGACATGTTCCTTGAAACTCAGTTTTCCATCTTCCATTTTGCTTTCTGTCTTTCTGCAGCTCTTGCCCTCAGTTAATATGGAGTTTCCAGTTTTCATGTTCCCGCCCTGATTCTTCCCTCTTGCTTCTTAAGCAGCCTCAGCTGAACAATCAGTGCTCCTGAATCAAGCCTCAGTCAGTCTGTGACCTGACTTCTGGAAACCTTGGACTTGTACTCCAGCTATTCCCTACTGAGGAACCTTGGAACACTTTTGGACTCTGGAAACCTGCTGTTTGGTGAATCTATGTTTGCAGAGGAATTACGGTACAGAGAAGAGATCCTGAACCTGCTTTGGAGATTTATTGTAGTGCTTGAAGTTACTCTGGCCTGCTGTGTCTCCTGTCGCTGTTCCTGCAAACTGTGTGAACTTTTCAGCATGCTTGTATGAAGTAATACAAGTCATTTCATATCAACCTGTGTCTCCTGTGTTTTCCTCGCACCCAAGCACAAGACGCTATAGAAACTGTACACTATACATGACAAGATTCAGGAGCCAATGTTTAGTGTCTGCTGGGTCTGGGAAAGCCGTGTCTGCTGTGACTGTGGATATCAGATGTCCGTTTAATACCTTATGTGATGACAGTGGTTGTGACTTCTCACAACCATTCCAGGTGAGCGCATTCCCTTAAAATTTTACTCTGGAGTGTTACCACAGGTAAACACTATTGTTTTTTTTTTTT
>JARQOD010000001.1:711134781-711257417 GCA_033576555.1 Oophaga sylvatica
GTTGCCAGGGGGGGCCCCCCGCCTGCTCAGGGCCCCGGCACTTGCCTGGGTGTCCCGGGTGCTGACCCCGGCCCTGCCTCCCGCAGCGCTGCTCTTTCTCCTTGTGCCCGGGCTGCGTAGTGCACCACATGGCTAATTTGAATAGGTAAATAATTAGCCATGCGGTGCTGGAGGTGGGGGGCCCCCTCCCCCTGGGGCCCCCTTTCATGAACGGGCTGCACGGGCGGTAGGTCCGCCCCTGCATACGGAATTAGGAGATTTTCCAGCGGATTGGCCTAGAATCGGAGAAGCCGTTATCATCCCTGTGCTACAATTCTACCAACAACAAGAAGAACCACTACAGCAAGTTGAGCCAGTTGCCGCAGTAGAGTTAGTTCCAGAGGAACCTGCTCCAGCAGATTCCCAAGAAGTAGAACCTATTGAAGAAGAATCTCAGGAAGAATCCCCTGCAGCAGTCGAGCAAAATGGCCCAGCCCATGGTATACTTGCCAGTCCTGTAGAGAGGTTAAGGCAATTCTATAATTCACTCGCACGCAGAACAAACAGAAAACTGCTACCTCACAGGTCACTGCACCCCGCAGGTCAGAACTTAGCACAAAAGGACAAATCCCTGCTAGGTTTAGAGACTATTCAACCCTTGGCAGATGTATATAGTTAATTTAGAGCCATTGTATATAAATGTAAAATGTATTATTATTTCTATTGTGCCTTACTAATTTTTTTCTTTTTTTTTTATATCAATTCAAGTGAAATGGACATTATTTTACTTGTTTCCCATTACCCTTAGAGCAATCTTTTCCAAAAGAGACTAGGACTTTTCGGATTGCTCATTCCCTAATTGCTATTATATATGTATATAGTTATTTATTTTGTCTGCAACAGTTCAAGAGTGCCTTACCTCCCGAAAAGGGAAGATATATTGTTTAATGTTTCGTTTTGTAAAAATGTCTTTCAGCCCAGGAGTGCTGAATTGTACTAGGGGGGAATGTGGAGCCCCAGCTGTGCTAGGATTCCCACATCTCCTGAAAGGGTGCACTAAAAGATTTAACCACTAGAGGTCCCAATACATACACACACCTTCACCCATCCCTAAGACCACCAGAGGGAGCCGGATAGGCATATAAAAGGAGGGTGAAGACAGGAAAGAGCAGTCAGACAGGCAGTGAGTCTGAAGCCTGCAGCTCAGCAGTGAGAGTCCATTTCAGTTCAATAGAGTGGAGTCTAGTAGAGTGGAGTCGAATCCATTCCAGTCTAGTCAGAGCTGAGACAAGTGAGTAGTCTGCAGACAAAGCAGACGAGTGGAGTTTGCAGTGAGGGACTCAATCGCTCAAGTTGAAAGCCAGGAGCGTGCCGACGCTCTGAGAGCGGCGAAGAGGCAGCCCACCAACTGCCAGTCTGTGTAGTCGTGTGAGGGCCCAAGTAGGCCGAAGGCAAGTGGAAGGAGAAGTAACAGGGGCAGAGGAGCCTAAGCAGCTCACCCCAGCAAGTATAAACCGGACGCCGGGTCCGAACCTACAGGGATCTCCACGACCCAGTAGGAGACCACTGGAGAACCTGGAGGACTATAGGTCCCAGGACTACCACAGAGCTGATACATAACTGGGCCAGGAGGACGGAGTCCGGCAGGCAGGGCGCTGCAAGCTGGGACTGTGTGTTTCAAGAAAAGGTCCAACCACAAGGTCAGCCAGGTGCAGGACGGAGACTAAGTTAGGCCCAGCTACAAGCAGGCCAGGACTTTTTCACAAAAAGGCAAGGAACAGGAGGCCACACACCTACTCATGGGAGAATCTGGATGTGCACCCTTCTGGGAGTGCCTGCAACATCTTCAGTAAAGGTACCAAAGTGATTTGTGTGTGTGTCCATCTTCTTACCCCTAACTGCCGGGTCTCCCCTCATCCTGCTTTCATATATATTTACCAGCCCTGAAGGACTCAGCCTCACCTGTGGGAGGCCTAACATCTAGCTGCACAACACCAACCCTTCAGTGGATCTGCACAGCAGCTCTGGTCACCCTGACCCGTACCACAGGTGGCGTCACGAATCCTCATACCAACATTCAATTCCCCTGTAAATATCCCACATTTATGGGTGAGCGGCCAGGGCCACGGACCGAGCTGTGTTGCCGTGACATCCCCCATAGAAGTTAATAGGCTCGGATCCGAGTACCCCACTGCTCTGGGAGGGCGGCTCACATTATTTGCCATTTTACACAATATGTTGCCAGCCTGGTGAGGAATATGGCTCACTATAGTCATACTGGCATGAAAAGCAGTGGAAACTGCAGTAATAAACCACAAAAACATCACTCGTGCCGCAGAAAATTAATTAATAAAAGGCTCCAATTTTTTGGTTGCTTGTAGTCACCACTAGGGGGAGCTTACTGCAGACAGATTAGTGCAGCTGTCTAAACCGGCATGAAAAGAGCTCCCCCTAGTGTCTGCTGCAGGAAAAAAGGATTATATGACTTTATTCCATGATGCCAGGTGGCACAGCAGGTCTCTTTTTTTTATCATGCACCTAATGTTAATCCACCTGTATGGCCTTGAAGGTGCAAAATCTACGTGGCTCCTCCAGAAGAGATTGTAGAGAAAGAAGATGACCACAAGCACTTTCACATTTGGAGCTCAAGACCCCCACATACATGATCATTGGGCAATCAGCATGACCTAATAAAAAGTAGTCATAAGGTGATGGGAATGGAAAATATATAAAGTTATGATTCTTGGAAGAAGGGGGGGGAAATGACAACTGAAAAATGAAAATTGACTGCGTAATAAAGGGTTTAATAACCTGCGGAAAAAACTGCACCTTTTTGCACTTGATAGTTCCCCTTTAGCCCCTGGGCCCAACAGCTGTAGTTACTCTCATGCAGCACTCATTACAGATGAAGAACCATCAAAACAAAAGGCTGCAAGTCTAAAGACAGCCACTAGATGGCAGACTATAGCCATCAAAAGTCAATGAAAAGTCCAAATGTAATCTTGCCTGAAGAAGGAGCCTTTGAGCTCTGAAAGCTTGCGAACATATAATTTTCTGGTTAGCCAATAAAGGTGTCACTTTAAGAATGCTTGTCATAATTGGACGGAAAAGTATTCACATCAATGAAAAGTCTGAAAATACAGGAAAGTCTCTTGCACTTTTCCTCATCTGCTGATTCCAGTCTTCCTCCTGATGCACACAGAGGTCCCATTTGTAATATAGCGCCACACTTTTGCACAGGCTGTGTGTGGTATTGCGGCTTAGCTCCGATTGAAGTGAATGTCCTATACTTCCATATTAATGGTTTGCATTATACACAGCTCAGCTGTGCTGCGATGTTGGAGCAGCAGCAGATTCTCATACAGGATGATACGCATTTTCTTACAGTTCCAATTTTGCGCCTCATCAAAACACACCTAAAATCAGCACGTTTTCTGGGGTTCTTAGTCATTTTTCTGGTCCTGATGATGAATCTTAAATATCCTGAATTTGCGTTGGAAACGTTGATAAGCGATCAGACCCCGTCACCGGCAGAATCCGGAATCCTTACACTCGGGGACATTTTCTCTGATTATTTCTTTCTGGACGGAGGCGCATTTTGCCCCAGAGACATTTTAGCATGCAGTTCGTCTAACGGATTTTGCAACTTTTCAGAAAAAAGATGAGAATAAAACGAGACCGAGCAAATGTCTTATGTGCGTCCTATAGCAGAAACCCCAACCTGCAGCAGTAACATAACACAAAGAGCAAATGACCCCTGTCAGCCCCCGAGTAAATACGTCCCACACAACAGCCCCTCTAAATAATTACAAGCAGAGTGCCCCCCATACTAATAACATTCACACAACACCCCAAAATAATTGTGCTGAGGGGAGGGCCACCAACAGTAATAATGCTCCTTATAGAGGACCCCAATGCTTCCCATATAGTAATAATGCTTCCTTATAGTGGACCCCTAATGCTTCCCATATAGTAATAATGTTCCTTATAGAGGACCCCAATGCTTCCCATATAGTAATAATGCTCTTATAGAGGACCCCAATGCTTCCCATATAGTAATAATGCTTCTTATAGTGGACCCAATGCTCAATAGTAATATGCCCTTATAGAGACCCCAATGCTTCCATATAGTAATAATGCTTCTTATAGAGGACCCCAATGCTTCCCAAAGTATAATGCTCTTATAGTGGACCCAATGCTTCCATTAGTAATAATGCTTCTATAGAGGACCCCAATGCTTCCCACATAGTAATAATGCTCCTTATAGTGGACCCCAATGCTTCCATATAGTAATAATGCTTCTTATAGTGGACCCCAATGCTTCCCATATAGTAATAATGCTCCTTATAGTGGACCCCAATGCTTCCCATATAGTAATAATGCTTCTTATAGTGGACCCAATGCTTCCCATATAGTAATAATGCTTCTTATAGTGGACCCAATGCTTCCCATATAGTAATAATGCTCCTTATAGTGGACCCCAATGCTTCCCATATAGTAATAATGCTCCTTATAGTGGACCCCAATGCTTCCCATATAGTAATAATGTTCCTTATAGTGGACCCTAATGCTTCCCATATAGTAATAATGTCCTTATAGAGGACCCCAATGCTTCCCATATAGTAATAATGCTCCTTATAGAGGACCCCAATGCTTCCCATATAGTAATAATGCTTCCTTATAAGGACCCCAATGCTTCCTATATAGTAATAATGCTCCTTATAGAGGACCCCAATGCTTCCCATATAGTAATAATGCTCTTATGAGGACCCCATGCTTCCCATATAGTAATAATGCTTCTTATAGTGGACCCCAATGCTTCCCATATAGTAATAATGCTTCTTATAGGGACCCAAATGCTTCCCATATAGTAATAATGCTCCTTATAGTGGACCCAATGCTTCCCATATAGTAATAATGCTCTTATAGTGGACCCAATGCTTCCCATATAGTAATAATGCTCCTTATAGTGGACCCCAATGCTTCCCATATAGTAATAATGCTTCTTATAGAGGACCCCAATGCTTCCCATATAGTAATAATGCTTCTTATAGTGGACCCAATGTTCCCTATAGTAATAATGCTCCTTATAGTGGACCCCAATGCTTCCCATATGGTAATAATGCTCCTTATAGTGGACCCAATGCTTCCCATATAGTAATAATGTCCTTATAGTGGACCCCAATGCTTCCCATATAGTAATAATGCTCCTTATAGTGGACCCCAATGCTTCCCATATAGTAATAATGTCCTTATAGGGACCCCAATGCTTCCCATATAGTAATAATGTCTTTAGTGGCCATGCTCATAGTAAATGCTCAGAGGACCCTAATGCTTCCCATATAGTAAATAATGCTCCTTATAGTGGACCCCAATGCTTCCCAATAATAATAATGCTCCTTATAGTGGACCCCAATGCTTCCCATATAGTAATAATGCTTCTTATAGTGGACCCCAATGCTTCCCATATAGTAATAATGCTCTTATAGTGGACCCAATGTTCCCATATAGTAATAATGCTCCTTATAGTGGACCCCAATGCTTCCCATATAGTAATAATGCTCTTATAGTGGACCCCAATGCTTCCCATATAGTAATAATGCTCCTTATAGTGGATCCCAATGTTTCCCATATAGTAATAATGCTCCTTATAGTGGACCCCAATGCTTCCAATATAGTAATAAGTGCCTTATGGACCCCATGCTTCCATATAGTAAAGCTCTTATGTGGACCCCAATGCTTCCCATATAGTAATAATGCTCCTTATAGTGGACCCCAATGCTTCCCATTATATGCCTATGTGGATCCCAAGCTTATTAATATATGCTCCTTATAGTGGACCCCAATGCTTCCCATATAGTAATAATGCTCCTTATAGTGGACCCCAATGCTTCCATATAGTAATAATGCTCCTTATAGTGGACCCCAATGCTTCCCATATAGTAAAAATGCTCCTTATAGTGGACCCAATGCTTCCCATATAGTAATAATGCTCCTATATACCAATGCTTCCCATATAGTAATAATGCCTTATAGTGGACCCAATGCTTCCCATATAAGTAATAATGCTCCTTATAGTGGACCCCAATGCTTCCCATATAGTAATAATGCTCCTTATAGTGGACCCCAATGCTTCCCATATAGTAATAATGCTCCTTATAGTGGACCCCAATGCTTCCCATATAGTAAAAATGCTCCTTATAGTGGACCCCAATGCTTCCCATATAGTAATAATGCTCCTTATAGTGGACCCCAATGCTTCCCATATAGTAATAATGTGCCTTATAGTGGACTCCAATGCTTCCCATATAGTAATAATGTTCCTTATAGTGGACCCCAATGCTTCCCATATAGTAATAATGCTCCTTATAGTGGACCCCAATGCTTCCCATAGTAATAATGCTCCTTTAGTGGATCCCATGCTTCCCATATATAATATGCTCCTTATGTGGACCCCAATGCTTCCCATATAGTAATAATGCTCCTTATAGTGGACCCCAATGCTTCCAATATAGTAATAATGTGCCTTATAGAGGACCCCAATGCTTCCCATATAGTAATAATGCTCCTTATAGTGGATCCCAATGCTTCCCATATAGTAATAATGCTCCTTATAGTGGACCCCAATGCTTCCCATATAGTAATAATGCTTCTTATAGTGGATCCCAATGCTTCCATATAGTAATAATGTCCTTATAGGGACCCCAATGCTTCCCATATAGTAATAATGCTCCTTATAGTGGATCCCAATGCTTCCCATATAGTAATAATGCTCCTTATAGTGGACCCCAATGCTTCCTATATAGTAATAATGTTCCTTATAGTGGACCCCAATGCTTCCCATATAGTAATAATGTGCCTTATAGAGGACCCCAATGCTTCCCATATAGTAATAATGCTCCTTATAGTGGATCCCAATGCTTCCCATATAGTAATAATGCTCCTTATAGTGGACCCCAATGCTTCCTATATAGTAATAATGTTCCTTATAGTGGACCCCAATGCTTCCCATATAGTAATAATGTGCCTTATAGAGGACCCCAATGCTTCCCATATAGTAATAATGCTCCTTATAGTGGACCCAATGCTTCCCATATAGTAATAATGCTCCTTATAGTGGATCCCAATGCTTCCCATATAGTAATAATGCTCCTTATAGAGGACCCAATGCTTCCCTATATAGTAATAATGTTCCTTATAGTGGACCCCAATGCTTCCATATAGTAATAATGTCCTTATAGTGGACCCCAATGCTTCCCATATAGTAATAATGCTCCTTATAGTGGACCCCAATGCTTCCCATATAGTAATAATGCTTCTTATAGTGGATCCCAATGCTTCCCATATAGTAATAATGTCCTTATAGTGGACCCAATGCTTCCCATATAGTAATAATGTCCTTATAGGGACCCCAATGCTTCCATATAGTAATAATGCTCCTTATTGTGGACCCCAATGCTTCCCATATAGTAATAATGTTCCTTATAGGGACCCCAATGCTTCCCATATAGTAATAATGCTCCTTATAGTGGACCCCAATGCTTCCCATATAGTAATAATGCTTCTTATAGTGGATCCCAATGCTTCCCATATAGTAATAATGCTCCTTATTGTGGACCCCAATGCTTCCCATATAGTAATAATGTTCCTTATAGTGGACCCCAATGCTTCCCATATAGTAAGACTGCGCAGACCTGTTTTGTCGTATATGGTGCATTCCCCCCCTCCCGCTAGACCCCCCAATAAACACGAAAACAACCCAGGGATGGGTTGAACAGGTCGGTCACAGTTTATTAATTAAATTACACCACGTGGGGAGGGGCAAGTTAGGTTCGGCAACCGGCTCGGTCCCGCAGGCCCAGTCTGTGATAGACATGCGAGCCGGCCAACGAGGGTTACGCCCCCTGCCCCTCCCGGCATTACCGCCACGGAGGATCCTGTGTATGACCTACACAGGACTCCGACCCCCACCATCGACCTCAGGGCCTGTTCAACCCCATCCTGTAAACCCGACAGAAATATATCAAGACCGATATCTGTAAGATGGACTCCATCCGTCCTCAGGAGTCCTGAGCCGTCTCCTTCCAATTGGTAATGTCGTACCACGACGCCGAAACCTCCTTTCACGATCTTAGCCATCCTTGCATTGACCTTTCTCCATGATCTTTCAACGGCCTTTGGTTTGTTCGCTCCTTTCCATACCGCTCGCGGAACTATCTCCGACCATACCAAAACCATGTTTGGGAGAAGATACGTGAAGCGCTCGATGTCCGAAGCCATTACCGTGCAAAGTTCAGCGCTCTTTCTTGTGCACAGGTCATTACCACCGGCGTGCAATACCAGTATTACAGGCCCTTTTGCCTTTATAGCGATGCTCAGCACCTCCGGGAACATTTGTTGCCATTTTAGGCCTCTGATTCCTTTCCACTTGACCTTTAGCCCTGGCAAGCCCAGGCTTAGACCGCCTGGCCGCAGTTCGGCCCTTTTCCTCGCCCAGAAGACGTACGAGTGTCCTACTATCCATACCGTGGGTTTACAAGCTACTGTGAACATAAGATGTGTTAATAGAGCAAATCCGGTCTTATATACCTGGCGAAGCAAGAGGATTTCCAGCGACCCATCCTCTGCACCTCTTCTTCCGATACTCCAGACTTGGCAGCTTCAGTGGCGGCTCCTATTAGAAAGGAATGTGTACCATATTCTGCTGGGTTAGAACCTGCTTCTTGAAGGCACCGTTTAAAAATTGCGCTAAACTGATACTTGGTGAGGGGGGACCCGTCTGAATGTGCGAGGAAGAAACTGCCCCCCTGTCTAAGGCTCGCGTAGCGCTTGACTATATTTAGCGGGCATACTGGGCCGTCGGATGACTTAACGAGGACCCACGAGCCCCTGCCGGAGTGGTCGCATTTGGATTTTCGCAAGCGGATGCGCAGAGCGTCGCCACATACCACTAAATCGTCGTTGATTAACCCTCCTTCCGCTGCTGATTTTGACCGGGGCACTAGCTCACTAATGCGAAGTGCTCCAAAAAAGGCAATCGCGAAAGCTGCTGACAGCAGGGCTGCTTCGAATTACGATTTGCACACTGATGGGGAAATTGCTATGATGTCGTGCAGTAGGGCCAGCGATATGGGATGACGACATTCCTGGCTAGGTTGAAGTCTTATCCAGCCTTTAACGGCCTGTTTAATGAAAAAATATTTGGTGACATCCACCCAACCCATTAGCTGGAAATAGAACGCTAGGCCTGATAAGTTGCGTTGCGCAGATGTACCCGACGCGCCTCTTAGCTTAAGCCGATTTAAAAATTCTATCAAGATCTCGCATCTCGCACGGTCGCATCTGTCAACTGGCTTACCCCGAATTAATGAGCACCACTCGCCCCACGCCTTACCGTAGACTTGCCATGTCGCCGGAGTAACCGAGGCGTGGATCAGAGGCATCAATGATTGGCCACCGTGTCCCAAAGGGATGCAGGACACCGGGTGCCCAATGGCTGTGCCAAAGGAAGAAGGAGCCTGAAAGTCTGCCAATCGGAAAACAGCAAAGAGTTAACCTGTCTATCATCTACATCCGAAGTTACCCTGGCCCGACACCAAATGTTACGCTGTAGACATAAAAGCGCAAGGCGGCGCAAGAGAGCGAGTATAGGGGGGGAAGAGGAGGACATGCTGTTTAAAGTTTTTGCCGTCCGCGGGTATTTGGTTAGAAATCTAATGTTCGTGTTTTCCAACTGTGAACCCCAGAGCTCGACTGCCACCACCAATGCGAAAATCTCTACCAGCGCTGGGTCGCGCCCCCAGCCCGCTGAGGCCCAGGACTCGGGCCAGCTAGCCTTGCACCATTGGTTTTTGTACGCAGATGCGAAACCAGCAGTGCAGTTTCCCCCCGCCTCTAGGCCTATTTCCTTGTTTGATACCTCTGGTGCCATGACGCAGGTATGGCCGTTGTAGGATTTGAGGAATGTCCTCCATACCAGCAGGTCTGCCTTTAAAGATCGATTGATTCTAATTCTATGGCCAGGCTGATTAGCACCTTTTGTTGCCAGCGATAACCGGCGAGAGAAGGCTCTGCCGACCGGCATTACGCGGCAGGCAAAGTTGAGCAAACCCAGGAGGGACTGCAGCTGTTGAAGTGTGACTTTTTTAATCTCGCCAAAGCTCTCTACCATTCGCAACGTTTTTTCCAATTTATCAGCTGGCAAGCGAAAAACCATTGCGTTAGTATCTATTTCTATGCCCAAAAAGGGGAGCACGTTACAGGGGCCTGTTGTTTTCTCGGATGATAGGGTACGCCGAACTTTTTGGAAATAAATTTGAATTTTTCGAGGAGGAAGTGACAAAGTCTAGAGCCTCTTGGGCCAACGAATAAAAAATCGTCGAGGTAGTGGATTGTTGAGTTATTGCCTGTCTCATAGCATACCACCCAGTCTAGGAAAGTACTGAAAAGCTCGAAGTAGTAACATGAGATGGAACAGCCCATTGGAAGGCACATATCGTAATAAAAGAGCTGGTCCACTCTGCAACCTAGCAGGTGGAAGCACTCGGGGTGAACGGGTAGCAGCCGGAATGCCGATTCGATGTCCGTTTTTGCTAGCAGGGCCCCGGGACCTGCTGCGCGCACGAGTTCTACCGCCTTGTCGAAGGAAGCGTAGGCTACGGCTGCCTCTTCTGGGAGGATTGCATCATTAACAGATTCACCTTTTGGGTAGGAAAGGTGGTGGATTAGCCGGTATTTTCCCTGTTCTTTTTTGGGGACAATACCCAGGGGCGAAATTCTAATGTTTTCGAAAGGGAGTGATTTAAAAGGGCCCGCCATTCTACCTAGCTCTACCTCTTTTCCGATTTTTTCTTTTAGGATCTCTGGGTGTTCGCGTGCCGACTTTAGGTTTTTTGATAGCGTTGGAGTTTTACTAAGCCTGAAGGGATGAAAAAACCGTGTTTAAAACCGTCGCGCAGCTGCAGTGCAGCTTGCTTATTGGGGTACAGGTTTAGCCAGGGCACCATTGCGGTTACGCTCACTGGGGTTCTGCTTGATATGGGCTCTGTTTGCCTCGTGGGGACATCTCGCTGCAGGATGTCCTCCCCCGCAAGCGGAGCATTCGTGTCTAAATCTACAGGACCCTTGGTAGTGGCAGTTCCCTTCGTTGAATAGCATACAGGCCCCTGGTCTTCGCACGATCTGTCATGTGTGCATCGCCACGAAGATCGTCGCGGTTGCACATTCTGACTTCTCACAGCTGAGTTGCTGTTTCTTTGTGTTTGGCAGTTAGGGAGTTAATTCTGTCTGTGCTCAGTTCTGGGACTGGGTGCAGTTTCTCCCGGCTGCAATTAATTATTTGTTGATTGGTTTCCTTTAAATCTCTGGTTGTCTGTTTGGGAGTTGCCAGTGAAATTCTTCATGCAGACCACAGATAGGATTGTATCTGTATAGACTTAAGTTAAAGAGCTCCTTAGTTGTTTTAAGCTCACCTTGCTTAGAGTTTAATATCCCAGATCATTTATGTTCCTTCTGTGTTTGAGTGTGTATGCAAGTCTGTGTTTTCTCCAGTCTGTCTTATATTTCTAATCTGTGTATTTAGCAGAGATCAGCCCATATCCCTTTGGTGGTAATCAGAATCCTTCTTAGGACTGATTACAGGGTTCAGGGACTGATAGGAGACAGGGTTAGGCTGGAGACTTGGACCTCTGAACCATTATCAGTACCTCCAAGGTGAGGGATTAGTTAGGACCCCAGTTTAGGGTCAGGTTAGACCCCCGGTCCTCTTCTTTCCTGTGACAGCGTATCAAGTCCTCAAGATTAACCCTGAGTTCAACGGATATCGTGTCAGGTAAATCTATTCTATATTTACATGCTGATGTTGCTAATCTATATGTTGTATAGAGTGTTGTTCTTTTAAGAATAGTTTACTGACATCGTACACATATCATAAGACCGCGTGACATTTTCACTGGCCCATAAAATTATTCCCAGTTGCCATGGATCCAGTAGCCCAGCTGGCTCTGCAGTTGCAGGGATTATCCATGGAGCTGACGGACATTAAGTCCAAAGTTTTGTCTCCCCTGGAGCAAACCAGATTTGAACCTAAAGTAGCTCTCCCGGACAGGTTCACTGGTGGGCGAGACAAATTTTTTACCTTCAGGGAAGCATGTAAATTGTATTTTCGGCTTCGGCCTCGATCATCAGGGAGCGAAGAGCAGAGAGTGGGAATTGTTATCTCGCTCCTACAAGGGGACCCTCAATCCTGGGCATTTTCCCTTCCTCCGGGATCCCCGGCTCTACAGTCAGTAGATCGATTTTTTACTGCCCTGGGTTTGGTATATGATGACCCAGATCGGGTCTCTCTTGCTGAGACAAAATTACGTAAGATACAGCAGAGAGATCGTCCGGCGGAGGAATTTGCTTCTGAGTTCCGTAGATGGGCCACAGATACTCAGTGGAATGACCCAGCTCTTAGGAGCCAGTTTTGTCATGGGCTTTCTGACAAATTAAAGGACGTTTTGGCTCAGTATGATTCTCCTCCATCACTGGAGGCTGCTATGGCCCTGGCTATCCGTACTGATAGACGGCTCCGGGAGAGGGGTGAGGTAACCCCACTCCCTGTTGTTTCTCCACCTACCACTAAAGTCCCTTATGTTGAGGTTCCCCTTGTCTGTTCGGAGGAGCCTATGCAGTTGGGAGGGACATCATTTCGTAGGAGGGGATTGGCGGTACGCCGCAGGACTAGAAGGTGTTTCTTCTGCGGGAAAGAGGGACATTTTGTTGGGGGATGTCCGTCCCGTGCCTTGTTGAGCAAGAAGTCGCCGGAAAACTGTTAATCCCAGGTTGTGTGGTGGACGACAACCTGGGAGTATGTATTTCGTCCGCTAGTTCTTATCAGTTCCTTGTACCAGTGGAGGTGGTGGTTGGTACGAGAGTGGAGAGATTTTCTGTTCTTCTTGATAGTGGGTCCGGGGCTAATCTGGTTGACGCTCAGTTTGCTCAGGCTCAAGCTATGCATCTGAGTGTATTGGTCAAACCGATCCCTATATTCTCCATTGACGCCAGGCCTCTCGGCCAAGGTAGCTTTGTTCATGAGGTTCATAACATTGACCTTCGGGTAGGGGCAATACATAGGGAACTATTATCTTGTTATGTGTTGGAGGGTCTACCTACTCCTATTGTGTTGGGACTTCCTTGGTTGGTTAAACATAACCCTGTGATTAATTGGCAGTCCAGAGAGATAAGCCAATGGGGTGAGTTTTGCAAAAGTAACTGCATGAACACAGTCATCAGTGCGGTCGTGCCTAGTACTTTGCCTCCTTTTTTGGAGGACTTTGGGGATGTGTTCTCTGAGGAGGGGTGTCAGGAGTTGCCTCCTCATCGCGTGTATGACTGCTCTATTAATTTACTTCCTGATGCTAAGTTACCTAAAGCTAGGTTATATAACCTTTCTGGTCCTGAGAGGCAGGCTATGAAAGATTATATTTCGGAAAGTCTGGCCAAAGGGCATATTAGACCTTCATCTTCCCCAGTGGCCGCGGGGTTCTTCTTTGTGAAGAAAAAAGATGGAGGCCTACGCCCTTGCTTGGATTTCCGCGAACTTAATCGGATTACTGTTCGAGATCCGTATCCACTCCCTCTGATTCCTGATCTCTTCAATCAAATTGTTGGCGCCAAATGGTTCTCTAAATTGGATCTCAGGGGGGCGTATAATCTGATTAGGATAAAAGAGGGGGATGAGTGGAAAACGGCGTTTAACACGCCGGAGGGACATTATGAGAACCTAGTCATGCCTTTTGGTCTGACTACTGCACCAGCAGTATTCCAACATTTTGTTAATGACATTTTTCGTCATCTGGTGGGGCTGTTTGTGGTCGTATATTTGGATGACATTTTAATTTACTCGCCAGATCTTGTGTCTCACCAGGAGCATGTGAGACAGGTGTTGCAGATCTTGCGAGACAATAAACTATACGCCAAACTGGAAAAGTGTGTATTCGCCGTACAGGAACTTCAGTTTTTGGGTTTCTTGGTGTCAGCCTCCGGTTTCCGTATGGACCCTGAAAAGGTGAGAGCAGTGCTTGAATGGGATCAGCCAGAGGATCTTAAGGCTCTGCAGCGTTTTCTGGGGTTTGCTAACTACTACCGGAAATTTATTTGTAATTTCTCATCTGTTGTCAAACCTCTCACTGACATGACAAGAAAAGGGACGGATTTTTCTAAATGGTCGGACAAAGCTTGCCAAGCTTTTTCCTTGTCATGTGTGCATTGCCACGAAGATCGTCGCGGTTGCACATTCTGACTTCTCACAGCTGAGTTGCTGTTTCTTTGTGTTTGGCAGTTAGGGAGTTAATTCTGTCTGTGCTCAGTTCTGGGACTGGGTGCAGTTTCTCCCAGCTGCAATTAATTATTTGTTGATTGGTTTCCTTTAAATCTCTGGTTGTCTGTGTTGGGAGTTGCCAGTGAAATTCTTCATGCAGACCACAGATAGGATTGTATCTGTATAGACTTAAGTTAAAGAGCTCCTTAGTTGTTTTAAGCTCACCTTGCTTAGAGTTTAATATCCCAGATCATTTATGTTCCTTCTGTGTTTGAGTGTGTATGCAAGTCTGTGTTTTCTCCAGTCTGTCTAATATGTCTAATCTGTGTATTTAGCAGAGATCAGCCCATATTCCTTTGGTGGTAATCAGTATCCTTCTTAGGACTGATTACAGGGTTCAGGGACTGATAGGAGACAGGGTTAGGCTGGAGACTTGGACCTCTGAACCATTATCAGTACCTCCAAGGTGAGGGATTAGTTAGGACCCCAGTTTAGGGTCAGGTTAGACCCCCGGTCCTCCTCTTTCCTGTGACAGTCTATCAAGTCCTCAAGATTAACCCTGAGTTCAACGGATATCGTGTCAGGTAAATCTATTCTATATTTACATGCTGATGTTGCTAATCTATATGTTGTATAGAGTGTTGTTCTTTTAAGAATAGTTTACTGACATCGTACACATATCATAAGACCGCGTGACATTTTCACTGGCCTATAAAATTATTCCCAGTTGCCATGGATCCAGTAGCCCAGCTGGCTCTGCAGTTGCAGGGATTATCCATGGAGCTGACGGACATTAAGTCCAAAGTTTTGTCTCCCTCGGAGCAACCCAGATTTGAACCTAAAGTAGCTCTCCCGGACAGGTTCACTGGTGGGCGAGACAAATTTTTTACCTTCAGGGAAGCATGTAAATTGTATTTTCGGCTTCGGCCTCGATCATCAGGGAGTGAAGAGCAGAGAGTGGGAATTGTTATCTCGCTCCTACAAGGGGACCCTCAATCCTGGGCCTTCTCCCTTCCTCCGGGATCCCCGGCTCTACAGTCAGTAGATCGATTTTTTACTGCCCTGGGTTTGGTATATGATGACCCAGATCGGGTCTCTCTTGCTGAGACAAAATTACGTAAGATACAGCAGGGAGATCGTCCGGCGGAGGAATTTGCTTCTGAGTTCCGTAGATGGGCCACAGATACTCAGTGGAATGACCCAGCTCTTAGAAGCCAGTTTTGTCATGGGCTTTCTGACAAATTAAAGGACGTTTTGGCTCAGTATGATTCTCCTCCATCACTGGAGGCTGCTATGGCCCTAGCTATCCGTACTGATAGACGGCTCCGGGAGAGGTGCGAGGTAACTCCGCCCCCTGTTGTTACTCCACCTACTACTAAAGTCCCTTATGTTGAGGTTCCCCTTGTCTGTTCGGAGGAGCCTATGCAGTTGGGAGGGACATCATTTCGTAGGAGGGGATTGGCGGTACGCCGCAGGACTAGAAGGTGTTTCTTCTGCGGGAAAGAGGGACATTTTGTTGGGGGATGTCCATCCCGTGCTTTGTTGAGCAAAAAGTCGCCGGAAAACTGTTAATCCCAGGTTGTGTGGTGGACGACAACCTGGGAGTATGTATTTCGTCCGCTAGTTCTTCTCAGTTCCTTGTACCAGTGGAGGTGGTGGTTGGTACGAGAGTGGAGAGATTTTCT
This sequence comes from Oophaga sylvatica, assembly GCA_033576555.1. Classification (NCBI taxonomy): domain Eukaryota; kingdom Metazoa; phylum Chordata; class Amphibia; order Anura; family Dendrobatidae; genus Oophaga; species Oophaga sylvatica. Next base: position 711,150,748 of record JARQOD010000001.1, read on the forward strand.
GTTCTTCTTGATAGTGGGTCCGGGGCTAATCTGGTTGACGCTCAGTTTGCTCAGGCTCAAGGTATGCATCTGAGTGTATTGGTCAAACCGATCCCTATATTCTCCATTGACGCCAGGCCTCTCGGCCAAGGTAGCTTTGTTCATGAGGTTCATAACATTGACCTTCGGGTAGGGGCAATACATAGGGAACAATTATCTTGTTATGTGTTGGAGGGTCTACCTACTCCTATTGTGTTGGGACTTCCTTGGTTGGTTAAACATAACCCTGTGATTAATTGGCAGTCCAGAGATATAAGCCAATGGGGGAGTTTTGCAAAAGTAACTGCATGAACACAGTCATCAGTGCGGTCGTGCCTAGTACTTTGCCTCCTTTTTTGGAGGACTTTGGGGATGTGTTCTCTGAGGAGGGGTGTCAGGAGTTGCCTCCTCATCGCGTGTATGACTGCTCTATTAATTTACTTCCTGATGCTAAGTTACCTAAAGCTAGGTTATATAACCTTTCTGGTCCTGAGAGGCAGGCTATGAAAGATTATATTTCGGAGAGTCTGGCCAAAGGGCATATTAGACCTTCATCTTCCCCAGTGGCCGCGGGGTTCTTCTTTGTGAAGAAAAAAGATGGAGGCCTACGCCCTTGCTTGGATTTCCGCGAACTTAATCGGATTACTGTTCGAGATCCGTATCCACTCCCTCTGATTCCTGATCTCTTCAATCAAATTGTTGGCGCCAAATGGTTCTCTAAATTGGATCTCAGGGGGCGTATAATCTGATTAGGATAAAAGAGGGGGATGAGTGGAAAACGGCGTTTAACACGCCGGAGGGACATTATGAGAACCTTGTCATGCCTTTTGGTCTGACTACTGCACCAGCAGTGTTCCAACATTTTGTTAATGACATTTTTCGTCATCTGGTGGGGCTGTTTGTGGTCGTATATTTGGATGACATTTTAATTTACTCACCAGATCTTGTGTCTCACCAGGAGCATGTGAGACAGGTGTTGCAGATCTTGCGAGACAATAAACTATACGCCAAACTGGAAAAGTGTGTATTCGCCGTACAGGAACTTCAGTTTTTGGGTTTCTTGGTGTCAGCCTCCGGTTTCCGTATGGACCCTGAAAAGGTGAGAGCGGTGCTTGAATGGGATCAGCCAGAGGATCTTAAGGCTCTGCAGCGTTTTCTGGGGTTTGCTAACTACTACCGGAAATTTATTTGTAATTTCTCATCTGTTGTCAAACCTCTCACTGACATGACGAGAAAAGGGACGGATTTTTCTAAATGGTCGGACAAAGCTTGCCAAGCTTTTTCCTCTTTGAAAAAATGTTTTGCTTCGGCACCCGTTCTCATCCAACCAGATGCATCACAGCCGTTCGTTGTGGAGGTGGACGCGTCTGACGTAGGGGTGGGTGCAATATTGTCCCAGGGTCCGTCCCCTGGTAAATGGCATCCGTGCGCTTTCTTTTCTAAAAAATTGTCGTCCGCCGAAAGGAATTATGATATCGGCAATAGGGAACTTTTGGCCATTAAGTTGGCTTTTGAAGAATGGCGTCACTTTTTGGAGGGGGCAGTCCACCCGGTCACCGTCATTACTGATCACAAGAACCTGCTGTATTTGGAATCTGCTAAGCGTCTGAATTCCAGACAAGCTCGATGGTCGTTGTTTTTTACCAGGTTTAATTTTGTTGTCACTTATCGCCCTGGATCTAAGAATGTTAAGGCGGATGCCTTGTCTCGCAGTTTCCCAGGGGCCGGGAAAATGGATGACCCGATTCCTATCCTTCAGGAGGGGGTGGTAGTGTCGGCTGTATGTTCTGAGCTTGAGGAGGAGGTGTTAGAGGCTCAGGGGGACGCCCCTGCAGGACCTCCAGGGAGACTGTTTGTCCCAAATCAGTTGAGACAAAAGGTTATTGAGGCACATCATAATTCTGCTTTAGCAGGACATCCAGGGAGTAAGGCTACTTTAGATCTCCTTTCTCGCCGGTTTTGGTGGCCTAACGTTAATAAAGATGTTTTAACTTTTGTCGCGTCCTGTGGGGTTTGTGCTCGCTCTAAGACCCCTCATACCCGTCCGTCTGGGACCCTCTTACCCTTGAAACTTCCGGAGCGTCCATGGACTCATTTGTCTATGGACTTCATCACGGACCTTCCTCAGTCGTCAGGGAAGACTGTCATACTGGTGGTTGTTGACAGGTTCAGTAAGATGGCACATTTCATTGCTCTTCCTGCCCTCCCTAATGCTAAAACTCTGGCGCAGGTGTTCATTGGGGAGATTGTGAGACTTCATGGGTTGCCTTCTGATGTGGTGTCAGATAGGGGGTCTCAGTTTGTGTCCAAGTTTTGGAGGGCATTTTGTTTACGTCGGGGGATGCAATTGTCATTTTCCTCGGCTTTTCATCCGCAGACCAATGGTCAGACAGAGCGTCTGAATCAAAGCCTAGAGACTTATCTTCGGTGTTTTGTCTCAGAGAACCAGGAGGACTGGTCTTCTTTCTTGCCTCTGGCAGAGTTCGCTCTTAACAACAGGCGGAGCGAGTCCACTGGTAAGTCCCCGTTTTTTGGGGCATATGGTTTTCATCCTCAGTTTTGTACATTCAATGGGGGGTCCCTTCTGGGGTTCCTGAGGAGGAGCGTTTCTCGTCGTCACTTGCTTCAGTGTGGAGAGGTGTATTGAATAATCTGAGTGCTATGGGGAACCGTTATAAACGTATGGCTGATAGGAGGAGAGTTTCTGGTCCAGATCTTAATGTGAACGATCTGGTATGGTTGTCTACCAGGAATATAAAACTTAAAGTTCCCTCCTGGAAGCTGGGCCCCAGATTCATCGGGCCGTACAGGATCAGTTCCATAATTAATCCTGTGGCATTTCGTCTGGACCTCCCTCCTACGTTTAAAATCCATAATGTGTTCCACAAGTCATTACTTAAGAGGTACGTGGCACCAGTCATACCATCACCTCTACCTCCTCCTCCAGTGGTGGTCAATGGTAACTTGGAGTTTCAAGTGTCAAAGATCATTGACTCACGTCTGAATCGCCGGTCCCTTCAGTACTTGGTGCATTGGAAGGGGTATGGTCCAGAGGAGAGGACGTGGGTTCCTGCGTCTGACATTAACGCAGATCGTTTGGTGCGGACCTTCCACAGAACTCACCCGGGCAAACCTGGCCCTGAGGGTCCGGAGGCCCCTCGTAGAAGGGGGGGTACTGTCATGTGTGCATTGCCACGAAGATCGTCGCGGTTGCACATTCTGACTTCTCACAGCTGAGTTGCTGTTTCTTTGTGTTTGGCAGTTAGGGAGTTAATTCTGTCTGTGCTCAGTTCTGGGACTGGGTGCAGTTTCTCCCAGCTGCAATTAATTATTTGTTGATTGGTTTCCTTTAAATCTCTGGTTGTCTGTGTTGGGAGTTGCCAGTGAAATTCTTCATGCAGACCACAGATAGGATTGTATCTGTATAGACTTAAGTTAAAGAGCTCCTTAGTTGTTTTAAGCTCACCTTGCTTAGAGTTTAATATCCCAGATCATTTATGTTCCTTCTGTGTTTGAGTGTGTATGCAAGTCTGTGTTTTCTCCAGTCTGTCTAATATGTCTAATCTGTGTATTTAGCAGAGATCAGCCCATATTCCTTTGGTGGTAATCAGTATCCTTCTTAGGACTGATTACAGGGTTCAGGGACTGATAGGAGACAGGGTTAGGCTGGAGACTTGGACCTCTGAACCATTATCAGTACCTCCAAGGTGAGGGATTAGTTAGGACCCCAGTTTAGGGTCAGGTTAGACCCCCGGTCCTCCTCTTTCCTGTGACAGTCTATCAAGTCCTCAAGATTAACCCTGAGTTCAACGGATATCGTGTCAGGTAAATCTATTCTATATTTACATGCTGATGTTGCTAATCTATATGTTGTATAGAGTGTTGTTCTTTTAAGAATAGTTTACTGACATCGTACACATATCATAAGACCGCGTGACATTCCTCTTTGAAAAAATGTTTTGCTTCAGCACCCGTTCTCATCCAACCAGATGCATCACAGCCGTTCGTTGTGGAGGTGGACGCATCTGACGTAGGGGTGGGTGCAATATTGTCCCAGGGTCCGTCCCCTGGTAAATGGCATCCGTGCGCTTTCTTTTCTAAGAAATTGTCGTCCGCCGAAAGGAATTATGATATCGGCAATAGGGAACTTTTGGCCATTAAGTTGGCTTTTGAAGAATGGCGTCACTTTTTGGAGGGGCAGTCCACCCGGTCACCGTCATTACTGATCACAAGAACCTGCTGTATTTGGAATCTGCTAAGCGTCTGAATTCCAGACAAGCTCGATGGTCGTTGTTTTTTACCAGGTTTAATTTTGTTGTCACTTATCGCCCTGGATCTAAGAATGTTAAGGCGGATGCCTTGTCTCGCAGTTTCCCAGGGGCCGGGAAAATGGATGACCCGATTCCTATCCTTCAGGAGGGGGTGGTAGTGTCGGCTGTATGTTCTGAGCTTGAGGAGGAGGTGTTAGAGGCTCAGGGGGACGCCCCTGCAGGACCTCCAGGGAGACTGTTTGTCCCAAATCAGTTGAGACAAAAGGTTATTGAGGCACATCATAATTCTGCTTTAGCAGGACATCCAGGGAGTAAGGCTACTTTAGATCTCCTTTCTCGCCGGTTTTGGTGGCCTAACGTTAATAAAGATGTTTTAACTTTTGTCGCGTCCTGTGGGGTTTGTGCTCGCTCTAAGACCCCTCATACCCGTCCGTCTGGGACCCTCTTACCCTTGAAACTTCCGGAGCGTCCATGGACTCATTTGTCTATGGACTTCATCACGGACCTTCCTCAGTCGTCAGGGAAGACTGTCATACTGGTGGTTGTTGACAGGTTCAGTAAGATGGCACATTTCATTGCTCTTCCTGCCCTCCCTAATGCTAAAACTCTGGCGCAGGTGTTCATTGGGGAGATTGTGAGACTTCATGGGTTGCCTTCTGATGTGGTGTCAGATAGGGGGTCTCAGTTTGTGTCCAAGTTTTGGAGGGCATTTTGTTTACGTCGGGGGATGCAATTGTCATTTTCCTCGGCTTTTCATCCGCAGACCAATGGTCAGACAGAGCGTCTGAATCAAAGCCTAGAGACTTATCTTCGGTGTTTTGTCTCAGAAAACCAGGAGGACTGGTCTTCTTTCTTGCCTCTGGCAGAGTTCGCTCTTAACAACAGGCGGAGCGAGTCCACTGGTAAATCCCCGTTTTTTGGGGCATATGGTTTTCATCCCCAGTTTTGTACTTTCAATGGGGGGGGCCCTTCTGGGGTTCCTGAGGAGGAGCGTTTCTCGTCGTCACTTGCTTCAGTGTGGAGAGGTGTATTGAATAATCTGAGTGCTATGGGGAACCGTTATAAACGTATGGCTGATAGGAGGAGAGTTTCTGGTCCAGATCTTAATGTGAACGATCTGGTATGGTTGTCTACCAGGAATATAAAACTTAAAGTTCCCTCCTGGAAGCTGGGCCCCAGATTCATCGGGCCGTACAGGATCAGTTCCATAATTAATCCTGTGGCATTTCGTCTGGACCTCCCTCCTACGTTTAAAATTCATAATGTGTTCCACAAGTCATTACTTAAGAGGTACGTGGCACCAGTCATACCATCACCTCTACCTCCTCCTCCAGTGGTGGTCAATGGTAACTTGGAGTTTCAAGTGTCAAAGATCATTGACTCACGTCTGAATCGCCGGTCCCTTCAGTACTTGGTGCATTGGAAGGGGTATGGTCCAGAGGAGAGGACGTGGGTTCCTGCGTCTGACATTAACGCAGATCGTTTGGTGCGGACCTTCCACAGAACTCACCCGGGCAAACCTGGCCCTGAGGGTCCGGAGGCCCCTCGTAGAAGGGGGGGTACTGTCATGTGTGCATCGCCACGAAGATCGTCGCGGTTGCACATTCTGACTTCTCACAGCTGAGTTGCTGTTTCTTTGTGTTTGGCAGTTAGGGAGTTAATTCTGTCTGTGCTCAGTTCTGGGACTGGGTGCAGTTTCTCCCGGCTGCAATTAATTATTTGTTGATTGGTTTCCTTTAAATCTCTGGTTGTCTGTTTGGGAGTTGCCAGTGAAATTCTTCATGCAGACCACAGATAGGATTGTATCTGTATAGACTTAAGTTAAAGAGCTCCTTAGTTGTTTTAAGCTCACCTTGCTTAGAGTTTAATATCCCAGATCATTTATGTTCCTTCTGTGTTTGAGTGTGTATGCAAGTCTGTGTTTTCTCCAGTCTGTCTTATATTTCTAATCTGTGTATTTAGCAGAGATCAGCCCATATCCCTTTGGTGGTAATCAGAATCCTTCTTAGGACTGATTACAGGGTTCAGGGACTGATAGGAGACAGGGTTAGGCTGGAGACTTGGACCTCTGAACCATTATCAGTACCTCCAAGGTGAGGGATTAGTTAGGACCCCAGTTTAGGGTCAGGTTAGACCCCCGGTCCTCTTCTTTCCTGTGACAGTGTATCAAGTCCTCAAGATTTATCCTGAGTTCAACGGATATCGTGTCAGGTAAATCTATTCTATATTTACATGCTGATGTTGCTAATCTATATGTTGTATAGAGTGTTGTTCTTTTAAGAATAGTTTACTGACATCGTACACATATCATAAGACCGCGTGACACGACCACTGAATTTCGGCCTGCGGCTCCTGAGTGATTAGTGGCCGTTGATGAAAAGGGGCGTTTTTGCGACAGCATGAGTCGCAGCCACACGTCAGTCGCCTTAACCCCCCATCCTAAATCTGGATCCTGGGCTACGAAAGTCCTCGTCGTATTGACTCCATGCGGAACCGCCATGGGCTTTGTAAGAGTTGTAGACTAGGTCTAGATACAAGAAAAGCTCGCAACACCGCTCAGGGTGTTTTTGGCCCATAATATACCCGAGTACCGTGAAGGCCTGTAGCCAGTTGTTCATGGTGTGTGCCACCCTTGTCTTACTGCTATCGCGCAACCGCTCCCCGGTCCACCTTTCTTTTTCTACCGTTGGCTAATCCGCTGACAGCAGCGACCATATATCCACGTACTCGTTGCTCCAGATCTTTTTCTTTGTCTCTAGTCCTACGTGCGTGCCCAGTGGGCTGACTCCGCAGTACGATTCGCTTCTGCGTTGGCTAGTTGCTTGAGGTGACAACCCCGTGTCAGATGGCGCATCTGGGCGTGAGAACTGCTGAATCAGCGCCCTGACGGCTGACGCTAGCTCGGTCTCACCTATGCTGTGTGTGGTGTGGTGCTCGCCGATCGTGGATAACTCACCGCTGTCTGGTGCGGGCCGTGCGTCTCTCTGGGGTAGAGGAGCTCCGGCTCTCGCTGCAGAGCTATCTCGCTGGTGACCGGAGGCCCAGGGAGCCGAGGATCGGACTCCCCTGCCGCTGGCTGGTGATGATGTGTAGCCCTGGTGTGAAGGCACACGCAGTACCCTGGAGGATGTGTGGAGAGATAGCAGTTTAATGCTCAATGAACATTCATTTCAACACACACTTAGACACACCCACAGGTATATAAAGTCTAGTCACATGCAGCAGAAGTCAGTCAGTTTCCTGTCTTCGGACAGCAGAGACAGCAGTCATTCAGTCAGTGACTCTGAGTTAGTTCAGTTTCCTGTCAGGAAGACAGAGGAGGGATTGATTGTGCAGTTCAGAAAGTGGAGTCCAGTAAAGGTGAGCCAGATCACCTTAGCCTGGTCAGAGCTGTGCTCCACTAGAAGACAGACTGAGACATTTATTAGAAGAAAGAAGTGAGTTGCAGATATACTTCAGTCTCCTGTCCCAAGGACGGTGAAGGTTCAGAGACGTGCTCCTGCCTAGAAGATTACTGAGAGTCTGGCAACAAGCTTAAGAAAGAAGTTAAGAAAGGGACTGACTTTATTAACCTGTGAAGTGAGAAATGCTTATGCTACCAGCGCAGACAAGGCGAAAGGCATAGTGGTAGAAATTCTGAGTGCTATAGGATTGGAGAAGTCCTGCACGTTGTTACCGGTCACTGGAGACCGAAGCATCACCATAGCTTCATGCATGGTGGTAGGAAACCCAGAGGCTTACCGGACCTTAGGTAGCGGAAAGCAGCCCCTAAATAGTCGGTACGTAACTGGGGTCAGGGGGAGTGAGGACCTTGAGTCAGTGCACGACAAGATAGGAATTCAGCTCTCTCACAGAAAGGCTCCGACCACAAAACTGACTGGGCAGTACAGCTTTGGAATAGCTGGAGTCATAGAGGGAACTACGCTTCATGCTGGTTGTACTCATCGTTGTGAAAGTAAAGGAGGCCCCTAACTTGTCCAGCTGCTATCTCGAAATACATTCTCCTTGGATCAGCCTCCCTGGGACCTGCCTTACCATCTTACAAGTAAAGGTATGGAAAGACGCTGACCGTGTGAGACTGAGTTATTTACTTGCATGCCTGCACAACCCTGCCTTAACCATCGACCTGAGGGAAGAGTCCTACCTGTAGGGGACCCGACATCTAGCTGCCTCACCATCCCCTCAGAGCTCTACAGCAGCGCTGGTATAAATTACCAGAAGACTACAGGTGGCGTCACGAACTGTAAATATATCTATCCCCTGTAAATATTCCCCCAACATACGCCAGACCGCTAGGGCCACAGACCGAGCCATCGCTACCTGTGACAATCCCCATAGACTTCCATGGGCTCGGCTCTGAGTACCCCATTGCCCTGGTAACCCACAATTGTGGTGGCGGGTCGACACAAAACTTTGGCGTCACGAACAGGATGCGAAACTCGCAAAATTGCGAGCCCTGTGTGCCTATGGAATTGTTTTTGTGAAAAAGGACTGTTTGCACTTTTGGCGCCAAAAATCGCCATCTTTGTCGCCATATTCGCGCCCTCAGGCGCTGGAGAAGAAGGTGGGCGTACCTTCGTGGGCGTGTACCCCCCTGTGGCGCGAAGAAAATGCCTGCCCTCTCAAAGTGCTATTACAATATGCGATCCTGCCCTACAGCAAAGGAGGTCCGCCTCCTCTTCACCTTTCCTGCAAAGAGGAGGAGACGCAAACCCCGCCTCCACGGAAGAGACCGGACGTCTCTGGAGGAAGATGAAAGAATCTTCTGGAACATCATGGAAGCAGGACGTGTGCAGCCGAGCAGGGAAGCGGAGGAAGGCAGGCCCCGTGCCCCAGCCAAGCTGCCACCAGCACCGGAGTCATCCGTGGTCCTGCACCTGCAGCAAGCATTGCTGGAAATTAAAGAAGAAAATGCACGACTAAGAAAGATGATTTTGCCACAACCTGGATTTGAAGAGATCGAGAGACGCCAGCGTACCCTGGAGCAGCGGCGGCTGTGGGACGCGGTGTTCTCCCCCTTCGATGATCCCCTACGTCTGGAGTTACCAAAACTTCTGCTGCCCAAGGCAAAGGAGCAACCGGAGGCTGCCCCCGAAAGTACCAATCCTGATCCCACCGGTGAAGCGGTGGAGGCGAAGGAGGTTGAGGAGGTACCGCCAGTTCCGGAACGCCCGCCCGGCCAGGAGGCCGCAGCAGATGATCGATCCCCGGTAGGGACACCGGAGGGGTCCTGTCCGTCGTTACCAGACGTGGACTGGGACGAGATGGCGCGCCTGGATGACGTCGCCTATACCGCCCAGTGGGAATGTGAGTGGCAGCGTCGTGAGGAGAAGCAGCAACGCCAGCAGGAGGAAGAGCGGGAAGCTCAGCGGAATCGACAGCGGCAACATGCAGAGCTGATCGCGGACAAGGAGAGTGTCCGGAGAGAGAAAGGTACCCTGAGGGAACCGCGGCGGCAGGGGTGTGTGACAGAGTTCCAGCTCCGGAAGGGCTGGGGCTTCATAAGAGAACCGGGCCTCTACCCAGGGGTCTTTGTCAGCAGACGTGATGTAGAATCCCACCTACCGCAAGGTCATCCCGGGAGGGACTTAGTTAATGGAGACATTGTTACATACACACGGCACTGGGGAATGAAGGGATGGTATGCCCTTAACGTCACCATCGTCCGTGACCCCGTCCCAGACGCAGGTGACGTCACCATTACCGCAGCGTCCCCGTCTCCAGCTCAAACAGCATCCGGCCGTGCCCCAGCATCGCCCCCTGCAGGCTCATCGCAAATGGAAGCAATGTCTACATACTCTTCGTCATCTAGTCATCCTTCTGCATCGCAACTTGCCACCCAGTCTCCATCGCAATCTATGACACGATCGATATCGCTAACTGTAACGCAAATTGAAACGCAATCGGTGTCTCGCAAGGAGAAAGTACCCGTTGCGCCCCTAGAGGTTCGCACGAGAACTGTGGCGACCCAGACCCTAATAGCAGCGCACGACTTGTTAGTAATGGGATCTAGGGACCATCGCATTGTTCCAGCCCCCGGGGTGGAAAATGTATTTGAAATAATTAAACAGTAAAAGAAAAACCGGTGAGATCCAGATAGGGGTCTACCATAAGTAATGTTGTAAAAAGTTTAAGAATGTTTGCCAATTTTTGCACAAGTTAAATGTGTATATAACGTATATATATATTGCCAAAAATAGAATGCCCGGCTGGGTAATCAGATAAAAAGTTTTTGCACTTTATTGTGATGTGATTTGATATAATGTGTCTTTGTTTTACAATGGACTTCGAGGTTGAGGACTGTGCCAGCCCAGAACTTATCTGTATATAGTTGCGCTTCGGTGCCTAATCTTGGTTTTACATAAAACCAGCACAATTACCTCTGAACATAAAACCCGTGTGGTGAGGCACTGAGTGAGGTCTGCATTCGGATGTCCTGCAGCCCACCCAGGACCCACGTTGAAGGTTTGGTGCGGGTCCTTCACAAGCATATTGTCTATTTATATGAAAATGTTATTTAATATTGTATTTTTCTATATATAATGTTTTGTTCGCAACGTTCAAGACATCCTTACCTCCCGGATGGGACGAATTAATGTTTAATGTTGATGTTTAATGCATAAACAAAATTGTCTCTTTGTATTTTACAGCCCGGGAGTGCTGTCATTTACCATGGGGGAATGTGTAGCCCTGGTGTGAAGGCACACGCAGTACCCTGGAGGATGTGTGGAGAGATAGCAGTTTAATGCTCAATGAACATTCATTTCAACACACACTTAGACACACCCACAGGTATATAAAGTCTAGTCACATGCAGCAGAAGTCAGTCAGTTTCCTGTCTTCGGACAGCAGAGACAGCAGTCATTCAGTCAGTGACTCTGAGTTAGTTCAGTTTCCTGTCAGGAAGACAGAGGAGGGATTGATTGTGCAGTTCAGAAAGTGGAGTCCAGTAAAGGTGAGCCAGATCACCTTAGCCTGGTCAGAGCTGTGCTCCACTAGAAGACAGACTGAGACATTTATTAGAAGAAAGAAGTGAGTTGCAGATATACTTCAGTCTCCTGTCCCAAGGACGGTGAAGGTTCAGAGACGTGCTCCTGCCTAGAAGATTACTGAGAGTCTGGCAACAAGCTTAAGAAAGAAGTTAAGAAAGGGACTGACTTTATTAACCTGTGAAGTGAGAAATGCTTATGCTACCAGCGCGGACAAGGCGAAAGGCATAGTGGTAGAAATTCTGAGTGCTATAGGATTGGAGAAGTCCTGCACGTTGTTACCGGTCACTGGAGACCGAAGCATCACCATAGCTTCATGCATGGTGGTAGGAAACCCAGAGGCTTACCGGACCTTAGGTAGCGGAAAGCAGCCCCTAAATAGTCGGTACGTAACTGGGGTCAGGGGGAGTGAGGACCTTGAGTCAGTGCACGACAAGATAGGAATTCAGCTCTCTCACAGGAAGGCTCCGACCACAAAACTGACTGGGCAGTACAGCTTTGGAATAGCTGGAGTCATAGAGGGAACTACGCTTCATGCTGGTTGTACTCATCGTTGTGAAAGTAAAGGAGGCCCCTAACTTGTCCAGCTGCTATCTCGAAATACATTCTCCTTGGATCAGCCTCCCTGGGACCTGCCTTACCATCTTACAAGTAAAGGTATGGAAAGACGCTGACCGTGTGAGACTGAGTTATTTACTTGCATGCCTGCACAACCCTGCCTTAACCATCGACCTGAGGGAAGAGTCCTACCTGTAGGGGACCCGACATCTAGCTGCCTCACCATCCCCTCAGAGCTCTACAGCAGCGCTGGTATAAATTACCAGAAGACTACAGGTGGCGTCACGAACTGTAAATATATCTATCCCCTGTAAATATTCCCCCAACATACGCCAGACCGCTAGGGCCACAGACCGAGCCATCGCTACCTGTGACAATCCCCATAGACTTCCATGGGCTCGGCTCTGAGTACCCCATTGCCCTGGTAACCCACAATTGTGGTGGCGGGTCGACACAATGATGCCTGTGGCAAGGTGAGAGCGACTTCTGGGAATCCGGCTTCCGTTGTCGGGATGAGATGGAGCGCGGATGGATCTCCGCCGCGGCTGGCAGCCAGGGATGGTGCACGTGACGGCCGATGCCTGTCGGGTGCCTGAAGCTGTTCGACTCGCGCTGAGGGTGAAAACCTGGAATACACGTTACTAAAGCACCGGCCGGAGGTGGCTCTGTGCGGCGAGGAACACTCTCTGGCCGATGAGCGGCGTGGACGGCGTCTTCTGGCGGAGGCGTGAGAGCGAGAGCTGCGGCTCCCGGAAGCATCGGAGCATTCCGTGGAGGACGGGAACGCCATCTGGCGGAGCGGGACCTGCTACGTGAGCTGCGTCTGCGGTGGTGGCGGTGGCTGCGGGAATGGCGGTTGGTCTCCGTGGAGGAAGCTGAGGAGGATCTGCGGCGTCTGCGCCTTTGACCGCAGTGGCTATGGGATGCGCTGGGGACGCTTTGCTCCCATACGCTGAGGTGAGCATGCCGGCTGGGGGACGCGAGCGGGGATGCATCGCGGGGCGCTGAGGAATGGGGCGATATGAGGAGGGGGGACGCGCTGCGTGCGATTGACCGGTCCCCGTGAGTGGGTGATGGCTGAGTCTGCGTCAGTGGGGGTGTTGGGGGTGTGTAGTGAATAGTTAACCCCTTCGTATTGCCTGCGTTACTACGTGTTTGTGTGTGACGTGGTGCGTTACACTGTGTCTGGTGCGGAGCGCGCTGCTCCGTATGGTTGGACGGAACAGCGCGCTCTGCAGCAGCGTTCTGAGGTGTTGGGCTGGCCCCGGGGTCTCCCCTAGAGGGCGGCGTCCTTGCGCCCACTGGGGAGGCGAGGCCAGCTCCCTGGGAGCATTCCCGCCTATAATTTGAGCGGGTGGGCGGTACTTGGAGGCCACGCCCCCTGTGATATGCGGCGGGGCGTGGCTTGGGACGTGGGCGGGGTTTGGTCTGCGGTTAGCCCAGCCCCCGGCATGCCGCGAGTGGGCGGGTCGAGAAGCCGGCCTTCACTGGCTGGGCGAGGGGGGAGGCTTGGGGCCGCCCCCAGTGTGATGCGGGGGGGCGGGGCCGGGAAGCAGGCCGACGCTGCCTGCTGAAGCCTGCTTGCTGAGGAGGCCGAGGCTGCATGGGGCCTTGCAGCCCCGAGAGAAAAGATAGCGCTGCCCGCCGCTGCCCTCCCCCGGAGCCCGACGGCAGGACCCAACGCTGGGGGCCCGTCCCCTTCCGACGGTGGACCGCCCCCCCGACCTGCAGCAAAACGGGGCGCTGGAGCCCTCCTCCGCCCCGACGGTGGGGCCGCAAACAGTAGTGTGGGCCGAGTATTGCGGCGAGCGGATGCCGTAGTGCCCCGGCGTGTTGCAGGCCGGGCCAAGGACGAGGACGGGGCCCGCCGCAATGCCGTGCCCCCCGCGACGTGCAGGCGCTCTGGGGGCTTGGAGGAGCGTATGGAGCGCCTGCCTGAAGGGACCCCCGACCCAATGACATCAGGACCCAGTACGGGAGCAGGAGGTTGGTGGGGGGACTCGGGTCTTGCCGGCCCGGGATCCTTCTGGGCAGCCGGCAGGGAGGGCACCCCAGGGCCTGAAGCAGCGGGCTCAGTTAGGAGGAGAGGAAAGGGGGACCCAGGTGAGGAGGTGACCCCAGGGCCAGGGGGCTGGGGCCTGCCGTGTCCGGCGGGATGGGGCCCCGTGCGGCCTCATGGGGCGCCGAAGGAGCCGTTGTAGGGGCCGGAGAGGGCACAGGGAGGTGAGCTCCCAGGCCAGCTAAAAGGGCTTGCACCCATGGCTAACCTTCCTGTGCTGCTCTCTGCCGCACGGCCTCGATTATGGGGTCCGACATGGTAGAAGGAGGAGGTCCGGTGGTCCGCACAACAGCTACCAGGGGTCAGCAAAGGAGAAAGAGGAAGCGCTGACCCCAGGTACCTGGATTTAACCCCCGTGGGTGTGACTGACCGCCCCCTCCTCCTTTTCCTATTGGTCAGTCGGGGGTCCCAGTGTAGCCTTACCTGGGGGGGAGTAGTGGGGAGGGGGAACTTCTGGCACCGTTATCTGAGCATCTAGCTAGGTCTATGGGGGCTACGCAGTCAGAGGCACGTTCCTTATTCAGTGCCGTGCCTGCCATAATGCTCCTTATTGTGGACCCCAATGCTTCCCATATAGTAATTATGCTCTTTATAGAGGACTCCAATTGTTTCCTATACAGTAATAATGCTTCTTATAGTGGACCCCAATGTTTCCCATATAGTAATAATGCATCTTATAGTGGACCCCAATACTTCCTATATAGTAATAATGCTCCTTATAGTGGACCCCAATGCTTCCCATATAGTAATTATGCTCCTTATAGAGGACCCCAATGCTTCCCATATAGTAGTAATGCTCCTTATTGTGGAACCCAATGTTTCCCATACAGTAATAATGCTCCTTATAGTGGACCCCAATGTTTTTGTGTGGCCCAGCTATGTAAGGCACACATAAAATCCAGGAAAATGCACAGGAAGGTAACCACAAAAGCTTGTTATCATTCACGTCACTCACACTTTCAGACACACCCACCAGGGTATAGGAGGTAGTGACACGTAGCAGAGTCAGATAGTTTCCTGTCTGAGAAGAGCTCAGATCAATTCAGTTTCCTGTCTTCGGACAGTGCAGTTCAGTGCCAGTTCAGTCTGGACTAGGAGAGAGGACTGAATCCTCGCAGAGCTAGCGTAGCTCACCTGACAAGGAAGTGGAGGCTAGTACGGGTGAAGTGAATCATCCTAGCCTAGTCAGAGCTACCCTTAATCAGTACCTCAACAGAAGCTGAAACAAGGAGGATACTAAGAGCTGCTCAGTAAGCTCTGGAGAAAGCTGACATTTCCATCGAAAGCTACAAGTGCTTATGCAAAGAGCAAAAGCAGGGCGAAGGGCGCAGTGGAGAAGACAGAGAGAAGTGCTTCAGGTATTGGTTACCTGCACTAAATCACCGGACACCGGGGTCCTACGCGTTGCTAGAGTTTCAAGCATAGTAACAAGATACCCGGAGGCTATCTGGACTACAGGTCGCAGAGAGCAGCCCAAAGCGCTGATACGTAACCGGAGTCAGGGAAAACAGGAGTCTAGCCTGATCAGCAAATATAGACTTAGTTCTCTCAACATCTGAGATTCAGAGACATAGAATGCTCCACCACAAAGTCAGCCGGGCTTGTCAGCTATTGAGAAAGCTGGAGATTGTAGAGTTAACTTCGCTTCATGCAAGTTTGGACTCCGATATATATGAAGTAAAGGAGGCCTCTAACCTGCTCAGCGGTTACCCGAATGTGCATTCTCCACCCCGACCAGCTTCCCGGGACCTGCTTGAACCATCTACCAGTAAAGGTATGAAAAGAAGCTGCATTGTGTGTGACTGAATTCTTAACTACACCCTGCATCATCACCATAGACTTCCAGGGACCAGTCTCACCTGTGGGAGACTTACCACCCAGCTGCCCCATAACATCCCCTGTGAAGATCCTTATAGCAGCGCTGGTCCAATTGATCAGATACCACAGGTGGCGTCACGAACTACCTATCCTTACAATCCCCTGTAAATATTCCCCATCGCTTGACTGCCAGGGCCACGGACCGAGTCCCGCTGCCAGTGACATCTCCCATAGAAATCTATGGGCTCGGCTCCGAGTACCCCATAGCCCTGGTAACCACAATTGTGGTGCGAGTCATCTAAAAACTTGGCGTCACGAACAGGATACGAAAGCTTGCAATTGTGAGTCCTGTGTGTCTATTGAATTGTTTGGTGAAAAAGACTGTTTGCTGCATTTGGCGCCAAAATACCGCCATCTTTACCGCAATATTCGCGCCCTCAGGCGCTGGTGAAGAAGGGGGGCGTACCTGAAAGAGCGCGCTGGTTCCCTGGCCCCGCCCCCAACTCTGACGCGGCGGCAGGTCCTGTGAAACAGGAAGTGAACGCTCTGACATCAGAGCGCCAGCGACAAAGGTCCTGTCTCCACCGCTGTGCCTGCGACGCTGCAGCCTGTGAAAGAGGTAGGCTCAGATTAACCAAGGGGGCATCAACATGTCGCAACAACCGGCAGACGGAGCGGTCCCAGCCGGTGGCCCCAATAGCCCACCGCTTGGTGTTGTAGCGCGGGATGGAGGTGCAGGCCCCTCACCTGGTCCGGTGGTCCCGCTTATGCCCCTAACGCTCCCATACATGCCAGGAGCGAAGTGGCTTCCCCAGTACAGCGGCGAGCCCGATACCCTGCCAGGGTTTAAAAGGAAAATATGTAGTATTTTGGATATGTACTCCATGACTGAGAAGCAAAAAGCTGCTGTGGTAATAGGACAGTTAGCTGGTGCGGCTGAGAGAGAAGTAGAGACTTGGCCCATTGCAGACCAGGAGTCGGTACCTGCGATTCTCTTAAAGCTATAGGCCATCTTTGAGGACCGCACAGAAACGGATCTCCGGATGGCATTTTATCAGTGCTTCCAGAGACCGGGTGACAGTATTAGGGACTACGCCTGCCGACTACAGGGAGCCCTGCGAGCTCTTAAACAGGCTAACCCTACAAGTCCCATTGATGAGAGCCAAATGTTGAAAGAGCAATTCGTGCGGGGACTGAGGTCTCCAGCGGAAGGCAGGACTGTAAACTGGTGGTCCTTGGATCATCCAGATGCCACCTTTGATGCCTTAAAGGACATGGCAATAAAAGGACTGCGACCCCTGGAAAAGCCTGAGGTGGCAAATCAGTATCACCCGGGTGAAGCCACTCTTAAGCCGGTGTGTAGCCCTGGTGTGAAGGCACACGCAGTACCCTGGAGAATGTGTGGAGAGATAGCAGTTTAATGCTCAATGAACATTCATTTCAACACACACTTAGACACGCCCACAGGTATATAGTCTAGTCACAGGGAGTGTTGAGTGGGGGATTCAGTCAGTTTCCTGTCCTCGGACAGTGAGTCAGTCAGCAGCGGAGCTGAGTGCAATCTGTGTGCAGTTCAGAAAGTGGAGGCCAGTACAGGTGAGCCAGATCACCTCAGCCTGGTCAGAGCTGTGCCCCACTGATAGACAGACTGAGACATTCTATTGAGAAGAGAGAAGTGAGTTGCAGATTTACTTCAGTCTCCTGTCCCAAGGACAGTGAAGGTTCAGAGACGTGCTCCTGCCTAGAAGATTACTGAGAGTCTGGCAACAAGCTTAAGAAAGAAGTTAAGAAAGGGATTGACTTTTATAACCTTTGAAGTGAGAAATGCTTATGCTACAAGCGCGGACAAGGCGAAAGGCACAGTGGTAGGAATTCTGAGTGCTATAGGATTGGAGAAGTCCTGCACGTTGTTACCGGTCACTGGAGACCGAAGCACCATTATAGCTTCACGCATGGTGGTAGAAAACCCAGAGGCTTACTGGACCTTAGGTAGCAGCAAGCAGCCCTTGGAGTGTCGGTACGTAACTGGGGTCAGGGGGAGTGAGAACCTTGAGCCTGATCAGCAAGATAGGAACTCAGCTCTCTCACAGGAAGGCTCCGACCACAACACTGACCGGGCAGTACAGCTTTGTAATAGCTGGAGTTTATAGAGGGAACTACGCTTCATGCTGGTTGGACTCATCTTTGTGAAAGTAAAGGAGGCCCCTAACTTGTCCAGCTGCTAACTCAAAACACATTCTCCATTGGATCAGCCTCCCTGGGACCTGCCTTACCATCTTGCAAGTAAAAAAAGGTATGGAAAGACGCTGATGTGTGAGACTGTGTTATTTGATTGCATTCCTGCACAACCTGCCCATTACTATCGACCTGAGGGAAGAGTCCCACCTGTAGGGGACCCGACATCTAGCTGCCTCACCATCCCCTCAGAGCTCTACAGCAGCGCTGGTACAAATTACCAGAGACTACAGGTGGCGTCACGAACTGTAAATATATCTATCCCCTGTAAATATTCCCCCAACATACGCCAGACCGCCAGGGCCACAGACCGAGCCACCGCTACCTGTGACATCCCCATAGACTTCCATGGGCTCGGCTCTGAGTACCCCATTGCCCTGGTAATCCACAATTGTGGTGGCGGGTCGAGACACCGGCAGTACCCACCTTTTCCCCGCAGGTGGCAGAAGCTAAAACGCAGGTGGCGCCCCCTAGTGAGTTGGAATGTCTGCGCTCAGAAGTGCGCCAGCTGACTAAGAACTTGGCCACTGTAATGGATGCCCTGCAACTGCGGAAAGAGGAAGGAGGGAAGATCCTGCTAGCCGACTGTCCGGAGGATGTTCCTTGGATGAACCGGAGGAAATGGAGGACTTCGCCTCATCGGAGGAGGACCACGCCACCCCCAGGAGCGACTCCTGAGCAACATCATCCTCGCCGGGAGATCATCTGCTACCGCTGCAACCAAAAAGGTCATATGGCTCAGCAATGTCCTTTAAACGAGCCGATCCTGGGTCAGAGGGCCAACACCCAGGAGTAGACTCATCAGGCCCCTTAGATTGGAACCGCAGGTTCGTGGGTGGACGGCCCTACCTGTCCATGATTCTGGACAGGATTGCAATCCCTGCACTGCTGGACACTGGATCTCAGGTGACTATCATACCTGATGTCCTTTACAATAAATTTTGGTCCATGGACAGTCTCCAGCCCCCGAGCCCTGACTTGACAGTGTACGCCACCAATGGTCTCCCTGTTGAAGTGATTGGAGCCAAAAACGTGAACGTAAAAGTGGGCAGGGTGGAGCTGAAGGATCAGGGACTCTTAGTGGTAAAGACTGTGAATGAGGAAAATGGCCTAAATGTGATATTAGGTACTAACATTATCAGTAACTGTCTGGGAGAAGTTGTGTTTTTGCTCCAACAGCTCGCTGAAGTTGCCAAGCCAAAGCAGAAGGGAGTGATCCAGAGGGAGATCCGGGCCCTGATGTGCCAGCAGCAAGCGAAGCTTACAGATGGTGAAATCAGTAATGTACGGGTCACAGACTCGAACCCCATTGTAATACCCCCCATGAGTGAAATGTTAATATGGTGTAGAGCAGCCATAGGTCTGAGAGGACAGAACTACCAAGCAGTAGTAGAACCCCATCGCTCAGAGCACAGACCTACACTCATGATTGCTATAGGGGTAGTGGAAGTAATAAATGGGAGAGTACCTGTACGACTTCTCAACTGGGGGGACGATGAAGTAAATTTGCCACGTTATGCCACAGTTGCTAAATTACATGCCGTAGATAACAATTCTATCCTCACAACCGAGTCCTTAGCCTCCCGCCAACCAGCGGAGGATAATGATTCGGCAACCCCGGTAGCGGACTGGTGTCAGCAGCTTCATATAGGGACAGACACCACTA
The DNA here is from genome assembly GCA_033576555.1 of Oophaga sylvatica. Lineage (NCBI taxonomy): Eukaryota > Metazoa > Chordata > Amphibia > Anura > Dendrobatidae > Oophaga > Oophaga sylvatica. The sequence goes on from JARQOD010000001.1 coordinate 711,170,362, forward strand.
CCGTCCACCAGAAACAGGGGTACTACGGGTGGTACAAGAGTACGCACAAGTATTTAGCAAACACCCACTTGACTTTGGGACCATAAAGGGAGTACAGCATCATATCCCTACAGGCAGTCATCCTCCCATCAAAGAGCGGTACCGGCCTATACCTCCAGCCCATTATCAGAAAGCTAAGGAAATGCTGCATGACATGAAGCAAGCCGGGGTGATAAGGGATAGTTGTAGCCCCTGGGCAGCACCTCTACTTCTAGTGAAGAAAAAGGATGGTAGCATGCGAATGTGTGTAGATTACCGACAAGTAAATCGCATAACACATAAAGATGCATACCCATTACCACGTATAGAGGAATCCTTAGCTGCTCTGAAAACGGCTAACTACTTTTCTACCCTCGACCTTACTAGTGGGTACTGGCAAGTAGCTGTGGCTGAGGAGGATCGGGAGAAAACTGCTTTCACCACCCCAATGGGACTCTGCGAGTTTGACAGAATGCCGTTCGGCCTCAGCAGTGCCCCAGGAACATTCCAGAGGGTGATGGAGAGTTGTCTGGGACATCTCAACTTCGAAACTGTGCTGCTGTACCTGGACGACGTAATTGTGTACTCCAAGACATATGAAGATCATCTGAAGCACCTGGCGGAGGTATTCGAGTCATTGCCAAGTTTGGGATGAAACTAAAGCCCTCTAAATGCCACCTGCTCAAACGGAAGGTACAGTACTTGGGACACATTGTCAGTTCCGAAGGAGTAGCGCCGGACCCCGAGAAGGTCACAGCTATTCAGAAATGGCCAGAGCCGAAGAACCTAAAGGAGGTGCGTCAGTTCCTGGGACTAACAGGTTACTACAGGAGGTTTGTAAAAGATTACACTAAGAAAGCGGCGCCTTTGCAGGACCTCCTGGTAGGACAACCTCTTAAGAGCAGAAACCTTCCATTCAATTGGGGAAAAGAACAAGCTGAGGCATTCAAAGAGATGAAAGAGATCCTGACCGGCGATGAAATCTTAGCCTACCCAGATTACAGCCAACCGTTCCTGCTATACACAGATGCCAGTAACGAAGGATTAGGAGCGGTCCTCAGTCAGAAGCAGAACGTCCAAGAAAAAGTCATCGCATATGCCAGCAGAAAACTCAGGCCAACTGAGAGGAACCCGGAAAACTATAGCAGCTTCAAGCTGGAGTTCCTGGCGCTGGTCTGGGCCATTACCGAGAGATTTAAACATTGCCTTGCCTCCAACAAGTTCACTGCGTACACCGACAACAACCCCTTGACGCACCTTGAAACAGCCAAGCTGGGAGCCATGGAGCAACGTTGGATGGCTCGGTTGTCAAACTATCAGTTTACCATCAAGTACAGAGCGGGCCGTAAAAATGCTAACGCGGACGCCTTGTCCAGAATGCCGCATGAATCCGACACGGAGGAAGAATCAGATGATTTGGAAGAAATCGAGCTACCTGCGTTCCACCGAAATGGGATGGTCCAAGAGCAACGAGTCTACAGAAAGCGGTGTGGTGAGATGTTGAACCCTTTACCTCATCACAGCTGGAAGGAGACTCAAGACAGCGATCCAGTGGTCAGCCGTATCAAGGAGTTGATAAGACAAGAAGGTTCCTCCTTGGAGAAAGACGCACCCATACCAGCAAAGCTCCTGTGGAATGAAAGAAGCCGGTTGTTCATATACCGAGAGAAGTTGTGCAGGAGATACGTCGACCCAAGGACCCATGAGATGGTTTGGCAGATAGTGGTGCCCAGAGCAGACATCCAAATGGTGTTGGAAGCCTACCACGATCAAGCAGGACACTTTGGCTGGAAAAAGCTGGAGACCCTGTTGAGGTGTCGGTTCTACTGGGTAGGGATGCACAGCTCCATCGAGAAGTGGTGCCGGAACTGTGGACCCTGTGGTCTCAGACGAAAAGACTATCATAGTCAGAGAGCACCCTTGCAGCCTATCCGGACGACTCATCCTCTGGAGATCGTAGCATTGGATCACGTCAAGTTGTCCCCAAGCAGGTCAGGATACTCATATGCCCTGACCATGGTGGATCACTATTCCAAATTCCTGGTGGTCGCCCCTGTCAAAGATCTGACAGCAGAGACAGCAGCCAAGGTCTTCCAAGCAAGTTTCTGCAGACCACACGGATATCCAGAGCAGGTACTGACGGATCGAGGTCCAGCCTTTGAAGCTGAACTGTTTCAGGAATTCTGTCAATTGTATGGATGTAAAAAGATCAGAACAACGCCATACCACCCTCAGACCAACGGCCTTTGTGAAAAGATGAATCACATTGTCATGGATTTACTGAAAACTGTACCCCTGGAAGAAAGAAATCGGTGGCCAGACTTGTTACCTGACCTGGTTGACTTGTACAACCACATACCAGTAAGTTCCACCAACTGCACTCCAGCCTACCTCATGAGAGCAAGGCCAGGAAGACTGCCAATGGATTTGGAACTGGGAGTGGTAGAACCAGAGGCTGATGACAGTGCTGAAGATTGGGACACAACTCGACAGGAACAGTACAAGAGAGTACAAGCCTGCGTAGAAGACAGTCTCAACAAAGTAAGAGAAAAGCAAGAGAAGAACTATAACAAAAATGCTCCCGCTAAGCCTTTTATGCCTGGAGAAATGGTGCTCAAAAGGAAAAGAAGAATGCACAAGTTGGATGATCAGTGGGAACAGGAGCCATATGTCGTGCAAAATTCCAATTTTGATAACAGAAAGGTCTGTGCCATTAGTAAGGATGGAGGAAAAACAACGGCAACTGTGTCTAGAGATCATTTAAAGTTGTGTCCTTGCCCATTAAAGCTCCGTGAAGAAAACCCTGTTGTCACTCAGGAAGAAAATAATGAAGCGGTCATACACACGGATTTGGGAGATTTACCTGCGGATTGGCCCAGATTGGGAGATGCTGTGATCATTCCTGTGCTACAGTTTTATCAACCGCAAGAGGAGTCTTTGCATCCAGTCGTACCAATTGTGCCAGTTGAGCCAGTTCCAGAAGGACCTGTTCCGGCAGACCCTCAACCGTTAGAACTCCAAGAAGCGGACCCGCAAGAAGCAGCACCACAAGAAGTGGAGTCCTCTGGTGAAGCTGGTGAAGCAGTACCGCCTCCTCCAGTCACTAGCATGCTTGCCAGGTCCTAGAGAGGTGGAGTCGTATCTATAGTTTGCCGTTACACAGAACAGATAGGCTAGAGAATACTACACCTGACACCACTCTACGTAGATCAGAACGTACAACTAAAGGAAAACTACCTATTCGCTATCAGGAGTAGTCCTAGTAAATTAGTTAGCAAGACCCAGACAGGGTTTATTGTCACTGACAAAATGTATAAAGTTTGAAAAAGTTATTAATGTGATTTCTATTTATATGTCTTGAAATGTGTCTTTTCCCATGCTATGGACTGCGTGGCTGTGGACTGTGCCAGCCCAAGAACTTGCTTTGTAAATAGTTTGCACTACGGTGCATTATCTTGGTTTTACACGAAACCACTACTATCTACCTCTGAAGAAAAACCCGTATGGTGTGGCCTAGAGTGAGGTCTGCAGTCAGAAGTCCTGCAGCCCACCCAGGACCCACGTGGGAGGTTTTTGGTGCGGGTCCTCCACAAGTATCTTGTATCTATGAACATGTTTGATATTTTTATGCTTTGATACTTTTGTATTCTTTCTAATGTACAAATTGTAACGTTCAAGAAGTCTTACCTCCCGGATGGGAAGTGTTAAAATGTTGTTGTTAATGCAAAACAAAAATGTTTTTCTTTTTCTCTTTTACAGCCCGGGAGTGCTGTGTTAAACCAAGGGGGATGTGTGGCCCAGCTATGTAAGGCACACATAAAATCCAGGAAAATGCACAGGAAGGTAACCACAAAAGCTTGTTATCATTCACGTCACTCACACTTTCAGACACACCCACCAGGGGTATAGGAGGTAGTGACACGTAGCAGAGTCAGATAGTTTCCTGTCTGAGAAGAGCTCAGATCAATTCAGTTTCCTGTCTTCGGACAGTGCAGTTCAGTGCCAGTTCAGTCTGGACTAGGAGAGAGGACTGAATCCTCGCAGAGCTAGCGTAGCTCACCTGACAAGGAAGTGGAGGCTAGTATGGGTGAAGTGAATCATCCTAGCCTAGTCAGAGCTACCCTTAATCAGTACCTCAACAGAAGCTGAAACAAGGAGGATACTGAGAGCTGCTCAGTAAGCTCTGGAGAAAGCTGACATTTCCATCGAAAGCTACAAGTGCTTATGCAAAGAGCAAAAGCAGGGCGAAGGGCGCAGTGGAGAAGACAGAGAGAAGTGCTTCAGGTATTGGTTACCTGCACTAAATCACCAGACACCGGGGTCCTACGCGTTGCTAGAGTTTCAAGCATAGTAACAAGATACCCGGAGGCTATCTGGACTACAGGTCGCAGAGAGCAGCCCAAAGCGCTGATACGTAACCGGAGTCAGGGAAAACAGGAGTCTAGCCTGATCAGCAAATATAGACTTAGTTCTCTCAACATCTGAGATTCAGAGACATAGAAGGCTCCACCACAAAGTCAGCCGGGCTTGTCAGCTATTGAGAAAGCTGGAGATTGTAGAGTTAACTTCGCTTCATGCAAGTTTGGACTCCGATATATATGAAGTAAAGGAGGCCTCTAACCTGCTCAGCGGTTACCCGAATGTGCATTCTCCACCCCGACCAGCTCCCCGGGACCTGCTTGAACCATCTACCAGTAAAGGTATGAAAAGAAGCTGCATTGTGTGTGACTGAATTCTTAACTACACCCTGCATCATCACCGTAGACTTCCAGGGACCAGTCTCACCTGTGGGAGACTTACCACCCAGCTGCCCCATAACATCCCCTGTGAAGATTCTTATAGCAGCGCTGGTCCAATTGACCAGATACCACAGGTGGCGTCACGAACTACCTATCCTTACAATCCCCTGTAAATATTCCCCATCGTTTGACTGCCAGGGCCACGGACAGCGGGACTCGCCCGCTGCCAGTGACATCTCCCATAGAAATCTATGGGCTCGGCTCCGAGTACCCCATAGCCCTGGTAACCACAATTGTGGTGCGAGTCATTTTCCATACAGTAATAATGCTCCTTATTGTGGACCCCAATGCTTCCCATATAGTAATTATGCTCCTTATAGTGGACCCCAATGCTTCCCATATAGTAATAATGCTCCTTATAGTGGACCCCAATGTTTCCCATATAGTAATAATGCTCCTTATTGTGGAACCCAATGTTTCCCATACAGTAATAATGCTCCTTATAGTGGACCCCAATATTTCCCATATAGTAATAATGCTCCTTATTGTGGAACCCAATGTTTCCCATACAGTAATAATGCTCCTTATAGTGGACCCCAATGTTTCCCATACAGTAATAATGCTCCTTATAGTGGACCCCAATGTTTCCCATACAGTAATAATGCTCCTTATTGTGGACCCCAATGCTTCCCATATAGTAATAATGCTCCTTATAGTGGACCCCAATGTTTCCCATATAGTAATAATGCTCCTTATTGTGGAACCCAATGTTTCCCATACAGTAATAATGCTCCTTATAGTGGACCCCAATATTTCCCATATAGTAATAATGCTCCTTATTGTGGAACCCAATGTTTCCCATACAGTAATAATGCTCCTTATAGTGGACCCCAATGCTTCCCATATAGTAATAATGTGCCTTATAGTGGACCCCAATGCTTCCCATATAATAATAATGCTCCTTATAGTGGACCCCAATGCTTCCCATATAATAATAATGCTCCTTATAGTGGACCCCAATGTTTCCCATATAGTAATAATGCTCCTTATTGTGGAACCCAATGTTTCCCATACAGTAATAATGCTCCTTATAGTGGACCCCAATATTTCCCATATAGTAATAATGCTCCTTATTGTGGAACTCAATGTTTCCCATACAGTAATAATGCTCCTTATTGTGGACCCCAATGCTTCCCATATGGTAATAATGCTCCTTATAGTGGACCCCAATGCTTCCCATATAAAAATAATGCTCCTTATAGTGGACCCCAATGCTTCCCATATAGTAATAATGCTCCTTATAGTGGACCCCAATGCTTCCCATATAGTAATTATGCTCCTTATAGTGGACCCCAATGCTTCCCATATAGTAATTATGCTCCTTATAGTCGACCCCAATGCTTCCTATATAGTAATAATGTTCCTTATAGAGGACCCCAATGCTTCCCATATAGTAATAATGCTCCTTATATTGGACCCTAATACTTCCCATATAGTAATAATGTGCCTTATATTGGACCCTAATACTTCCCATACAGTAATTATGCTCCTTATAGAGGACTCCAATTGTTTCCCATACAGTAATAATGCTCCTTATAGTGGACCCCAATGCTTCACATAGTGTTTCATATAGTAATAATGCTGTCATAGAGTGCAACATTAGTAATAGTGCCCTCCATAGTGCACCACAACAATAATAATGCTCCATATAGTAATAATGCTGCTCCAGAATGGCCACTTTATAAACATGGCTCCCTATAATGCAACCCTATAATAATAATGTCACCAAAGCCCCCCCTATTGTAATCCTGATGCCAAAAAGTGTCCCATTAGTAATAGTGCTCACTATTGTGCAATTATTATTATTATTATTATTATTATTATTATTATTAATAATAATAATACTTTATTTAGGGTTCCCAATAGTGATAATGATATCCCAATGTGTCCCCATTTGTAATAGTCTTCTTCCATTGTGCACCTGACTAGTAATAATACTGCCCGATAGCGCCCCCATTAGAAATGCCATAAAGTTATAAATTGCTATGCAAAGTTCTTTGCCTTTGTTAGAAATCCGCTGACGGTGCTGTAAATGTGGCTATTCTGGCTCTAAGTGAGTGGTATTATGCATTGTGTCGTGACATTATTTATGTATACATCATGGCAGTGTTATTTATATGTATAGTATGATACCATTAATTATGTGCACAGTACTGCAGCATTATTTATGTAGCCTGTTTATTGTAGGGATATAGTGTAATCTGAAGCAAACAAGACACTTCTATTCACAATTAGTAATCGGGGTGCAGAGCCAATCACTGATCGGGGTGCGGAGCCAATCACTGATCGGGGTGCGGAGCCAATCAATGATCGGGGTGCGGAGCCAATCACTGATCGGGGTGCGGAGCCAATCACTGATCGGGGTGCGGAGTCAATCACTGATCAGGGTCCGGAGCCAATCACTGATCAGGGTCCGGAGCCAATCACTGATCAGGGTGCAGAGCCAATCACTGATCAGGGTGCGGAGCCAATCACTGATCAGGGTGCGGAGCCAATCACTGATCAGGGTGCGGAGCCAATCACTGATCAGGGTGCGGAGCCAATCACTGATCGGGGTGCGGAGCCAATCAATGATCGGGGAGCGGAGCCAATCACTGATCAGGGTGCAGAGCCAATCACTGATCAGGGTGCGGAGCCAATCACTGATCGTGGTGCGGAGCCAATCACTGATCAGGGTGCGGAGCCAATCATTGATCAGGGTGCAGAGCCAATCACTGATCAGGGTGCAGAGCCAATCACTGATCAGGGTGTGGAGCCAATCACTAATCAGGGTGCAGAGCCAATCACTGATCAGGGTACGGAGCCAATCACTGATCGGGGTGTGGAGCCAATCAATGATCGGGGTGCGGAGCCAATCACTGATCGGGGTACGGAGCCAATCACTGATCAGGGTGCAGAGCCAATCACTGATCAGGGTGCGGAGCCAATCACTGATCAGGGTGCGGAGCCAATCACTGATCAGGGTGCGGAGCCAATCACTGATCAGGGTGCGGAGCCAATCACTGATCGGGGTGCGGAGACAATCAATGATCGGGGTGCGGAGCCAATCACTGATCAGGGTGCAGAGCCAATCACTGATCAGGGTGCGGAGCCAATCACTGATCGTGGTGCGGAGCCAATCACTGATCAGGGTGCGGAGCCAATCATTGATCAGGGTGCAGAGCCAATCACTGATCAGGGTGCAGAGCCAATCACTGATCAGGGTGTGGAGCCAATCACTAATCAGGGTGCAGAGCCAATCACTGATCAGGGTACGGAGCCAATCATTGATCGGGGTGTGGAGCCAATCAATGATCGGGGTGCGGAGCCAATCACTGATCGGGGTACGGAGCCAATCACTGATCGGGGTGCGGAGCCAATCACTGATCGGGGTGCGGAGCCAATCACTGATCGGGGTGCGGAGCCAATCACTGATCAGGGTACGGAGCCAATCAATGATCGGGGTGCGGAGCCAATCACTGATCGGGGTGCGGAGCCAATCACTGATCGGGGTGCGGAGCCAATCACTGATCGGGGTACGGAGCCAATCACTGATCGGGGTGCGGAGCCAATCACTGATCGGGGTGTGGAACCAATCACTGATCATTGTGTAGAGCCAATCATTCATCAGGGTGCGGAGCCAATCACTGATCAGGGTACGGAGCCAATCACTGATCAGGGTGCAGAGCCAATCACTGATCAGGGTGCGGAGCCAATCACTGATCAGGGTGCGGAGCCAATCACTGATCGGGGTGCGGAGCCAATCACTGATCGGGGTGCGGAGCCAATCACTGATCGGGGTGCGGAGCCAATCACTGATCGGGGTGCTGAGCCAATCACTGATCGGGGTGCGGAGCCAATCACTGATCAGGGTGCGGAGCCAATCACTGATCGTGGTGCGGAGCCAATCACTGATCAGGGTGCGGAGCCAATCACTGATCAGGGTGCAGAGCCAATCACTGATCGGGGTGCGGAGCTAATCACTGATCAGGGTCCGGAGCCAATCACTGATCAGGGTGCAGAGCCAATCACTGATCAGGGTGCAGAGCCAATCACTGATCAGAGTGTGGAGCCAATCACTGATCAGGGTGCGGAGCCAATCACTGATCAGGGTACGGAGCCAATCACTGATCAGGGTGCAGAGCCAATCACTGATCAGGGTGCAGAGCCAATCACTGATCGGGGTGCGGAGCTAATCACTGATCAGGGTCCGGAGCCAATCACTGATCAGGGTGCAGAGCCAATCACTGATCAGGGTGCAGAGCCAATCACTGATCAGAGTGTGAAGCCAATCACTGATCAGGGTGCGGAGCCAATCACTGATCAGGGTGCGGAGCCAATCACTGATCAGGGTGCAGAGCTAATCACTGATCAGGGTGTGGAGCCAATCACTGATCAGGGTGCGGAGACAATCACTGATCGGGATGCGGAGCCAATCACTGATCGGGGTGTGGAGCCAATCACTGATCAGGGTGCGGAGCCAATCACTGATCAGGGTGCGGAGCCAATCACTGATCAGGGTGCAGAGCTAATCACTGATCAGGGTGTGGAGCCAATCACTGATCAGGGTGCGGAGTCAATCACTGATCAGGGTGCGGAGTCAATCACTAATCAGGGTGCGGAGTCAATCACTGATCAGGGTGCGGAGCCAATCACTGATCGGGTTGCAGAGCCAATCACTGATCGGCGTGCGGAGCCAATCACTGATCAGGGTCCGGAGCCAATCACTGATCAGGGTGCAGAGCCAATCACTGATCAGGGTGCAGAGCCAATCACTGATCAGGGTGCAGAGCCAATCACTGATCAGGGTGCGGAGCCAATCACTGATCAGGGTGCGGAGCCAATCACTGATCAGGGTGCGGAGCCAATCACTGATCAGGGTGCGGAGATAATCACTGATCGGGATGCGGAGCCAATCACTGATCGGGGTGCGGAGCCAATCACTGATCAGGGTGCGGAGCCAATCACTGATCAGGGTGCGGAGCCAATCACTGATCAGGGTGCAGAGCTAATCACTGATCAGGGTGCAGAGCTAATCACTGATCAGGGTGTGGAGCCAATCACTGATCAGGGTGCGGAGTCAATCACTGATCAGGGTGCGGAGTCAATCACTGATCAGGGTGCGGAGTCAATCACTGATCAGGGTGCGGAGCCAATCACTGATCAGGGTGCGGAGCCAATCACTGATCAGGGTGTGGAGCCAATCACTGATCAGGGTGCGGAGACAATCACTGATCGGGATGCGGAGCCAATCACTGATCGGGGTGTGGAGCCAATCACTGATCAGCGTGCGGAGCCAATCACTGATCAGGGTGCGGAGCCAATCACTGATCAGGGTGCAGAGCTAATCACTGATCAGGGTGTGGAGCCAATCACTGATCAGGGTGCGGAGTCAATCACTGATCAGGGTGCGGAGTCAATCACTGATCAGGGTGCGGAGCCAATCACTGATCAGGGTGCGGAGCCAATCACTAATCAGGGTGCAGAGCTAATCACTGATCAGGGTGCAGAGCTAATCACTGATCAGGGTGTGGAGCCAATCACTGATCAGGGTGCGGAGTCAATCACTGATCAGGGTGCGGAGTCAATCACTGATCAGGGTGCGGAGTCAATCACTGATCAGGGTGCGGAGCCAATCACTGATCGCTGTGACTGTCTCCTACAAATAATAGTAACCGGCCGGATCCACAATTCCCGGCATTACCAGCAATTTGCGGCTTGTTCATCTCTCTAGAGCCGCGAGTAATCTCCTCCTCTCCAGACATGACGCCTCTAGATCTTATGTTGGGATAGTGGGAGAGTCCGGAGCTCCGGAGAGGATGTTTGCCGTGTGATGAAAAGTATTTCACAGTGAAGTGATCGTCGTCTGCTGCAATTAATCGCTCACAGGTCACCAGGTCCAAAAATAAAAAAGTTGCTAAAAATCTCCGATATATTTGTCACATGGCCGAATGTTCTCAATACAAAAATAACAAACAAATGGTGTAAAGGCGGCTGTTGTTTCATCTGACTGTTCAGAATCAACCTCCTCATATTATTTCTGATTTTTATATGACTTCTATCCAAGATTCTAAGTTATCTCTGTGCTACTAGCTGTAGAATAGTTCCTATAATGTCTCCCGTATACAGCACACACAGACATGAGGGATTCCTGCTCTCCTCACATGTTCATAAGCAGCAGCAGCATGGAGGACATTATACCACAGTACTGAGCAGTGTAGTAGTAAATCCAGCTTTGAGGTGAGATAAAACACTAAAAGCAGCAGCATAATGACATTATATAGCAGTGCTGAACAGCGTAGCTGTGAATAAACTCTGAGGTGAGGTAGAACACTAAAAGAAACAGCATAAATGACATTACACTACAGTACTGAGATGGTAGCTGTGAATAAACTCTGGGTGAGATAAAACACTTACTAAAAGAAACAGCATAAATGACATTATACAGCAGTACTAAGCTTTTAAGCTGTGATTCCCGCTGTGTGACAAGATAAAACAGTAAAAGCAGCAGCGTGAAGGACATTATACAGCAGCACTAAGCAGTGTAGCAGTAAATCCAGCTCTGGGATGAGATAAAACACTGAATCAGCAGCATTAACATTATATAGCAGTACTGAGCAGTGTAGCTGTTAATCCAGCTCTGAGAGAGATAAAACACTAAAAGCAGCAGCATAATGACATTATATAGCAGTGTCATGTATAGTGTACAGTTCCTATAGCGTCTTGTGCTTGGGTGCGAGGAAAACACAGGAGACATAGGTTGAAATGAAATGACTTGTATTACTTCATACAAGCATGCTGAAAAGTTCACACAGTTTGCAGGAACAGCGACAGGAGACACAGCAGGCCAGAGTAACTTCAAGCACTACAATAAATCTCCAAAGCAGGTTCAGGATCTCTTCTCTGTACCGTCATTCCTCTGCAAACATGGATTCACCAAACAGCAGGTTTCCAAAAGTGTTCAAAGGTTCCTCAGTAGGGAATAGCTGGAGTACAAGTCCAAGGCTTCCAGGAGTCAGGTCACAGACTGACTGAGGCTTGATTCAGGAGCACTGATTGTTCAGCTGAGGCTGCTTAAGAAGCAAGAGGGAAGAATCAGGGCGGGAACATGAAAACTGGAAACTCCATATTAACTGAGGGCAAGAGCTGCAGAAAGACAGAAAGCAAAATGGCCGACGGAAAACTGAGTTTCAAGGAACATGTCAACAGAGACAAAGAACCTTACATTACTCCCCCCTTAGGGACAACCTCCGGATGACCTCAGACCAGGCTTGTCAGGGTACCTCTGATGAAACTGGCGGAGCAGGCGAGGAGCATTTACATTATTGACTGGTTCCCATGAGTTGTCCTCCACTGGGTAGCCCTGCCATTTAATCAAATATTGCAACTGATTTCTGTACAACCTGGAATCTAGAATCCTTTCCACCATAAATTCTTCCTGACCATCGACCAGCACTGGGTCAGGGCAAGGAGAAGAACGTCCAGGAAACGTATTGGGTGTTGCAGCCTTTAGTAGGGATACATGAAAGACAGGGTGGATTCTCATAGTTCTGGGCAGTTGAAGACGACAAGCAACAGCACTTATAATCTTATTGATCTTATAAGGTCCAATGTACTTATGTCCCAACTTAGACGATGGAATCTTTAATTTAAGATTTCTGGTTGACAGCCAGACCAAATCTCCTACCTTGAAAGCTGGTGCAGGTTTACGAAATTTATCTGCTGCTTTCTTGTACCTTTCCTGAGCCAATTCTAGATTTTCCTTTAGAAGATCCATATTCTTTTGTAAAGACGTGATTCTTTCAGCCACTGCTGGTAAAGGCGTTTCTATGGGAAATCGTGGTAGAATGTTAGGATGATAACCTAGATTAGAGTAAAAAGGAGACTGCTTAGTGGAGGCGCTCTGAGAGTTGTTATACGAGAACTCAGCTAGTGGAAGTAGATCCACCCAATCATCCTGTAGGTGGCAGATAAAGCAGCGGAGATACTGCTCCAGGGTTTGATTGGTTCGTTCGGTCTGTCCATTAGTCTGGGGATGAAAAGCAGAAGAAAGGTTTACTTTAATGTCCAATGCTGCACAGAAATTTTGCCAAAACCTTGAAGTGAATTGCACCCCTCGATCCGAAATAACCTCATCCGGTACTCCATGTAAGCGAAACACATCTTTAATCATCAAATCTGATGTCTGTTTTGCAGTGGGTAAGCCGACACAAGGGATAAAATGAGCTGCCTTTGTTAGACGATCAACCACCACTAGAATGGTGTTCTTCCCTTGAGAGGTTGGTAACTCCACAATGAAGTCCATAGAAATGGATCCCCACGGGCGGGACGGGGTGGGAAGAGGCTGTAACAGACCAGTTGGTGAGGAGCGAGGTGTTATGCATCTTGCACAGACTTCACATGAAGTGACATAGTTTAAGACAGGCTACTGAATATCGGAACATGGTCATCAAAAGAACCAAAATTTGGTGGACCAGAGCTTTTCTTTATAAATATTTGGATAAAAAATTAATTCCTAGAGGTCTACGCATACGTACTATACCCACATTCCCTGTGGAGGATAGCGATATTAGATCAAAATGGGAAGAGGCATGCAGTGACTGTTCCAATAAATTAATGAGACTGCTTTGCGAATTGAATTCTAAAATTATTTTGGATTTGGAGGATAAAATAAGTAAAGTTGATGATGTATTGAAAACAAAAGGTACGCCGGAGAAACTTCAAAATTTTAATAATCAGTTGGAAAAAGACGTGGATGGCATTGTTAAAAAAATTCATAACGTACAAGCCACTAAATTGAATCGAGATTTAAAGGTCTATCAGAATGAGACTATTTATGGATGGAGAAAACCTAATAATAAAGGTCAAATACTAATACGATCTGAATTAGGCTCATCAGTATCTTCCATCAGTGATCAATCTGAGAATTCTGATGTACATATGGTCACGAGATCAGGAGCCAGGTCTAAAAGACCAAGAAACGGTAATTTCCACCCATATAGACGGCAAGATTTTAGATCATTCGACCATCATAACCCTGACAATAAGGTAATCAACTTAAGTACACACTTATTTTCCAAAGCTGATTTAACTCTCCTTAATAAAGGACTGTCTTTCTCTCCTGCAGCATCTTTTGATGTTTTTTCTGCCACTAAGGATCTTCATATATTTGCTCGATCATTGTGGTTTAAAAAATATTTTTTTAACCCTGATCTTCATGAAATGTTTCCCACAGAGGAAGAACAATTAGCTATAAGAACACTTGAAGAATTGTCCAACGAGCATAATGAAACTGAAGGAGGTAAGATTCCTCCCTCCATACAGATTCGTTCTAAGAAATTCCCTCCATTCTCCTCTTGCCCCAATTTAGATCTATTTGTACAGATCGTGGCTAAAGAATTTCGCAATATTCCTAGAAATATTAATCACGATAACTTGTCAGTAGAAGAAAGGAGGAGGTTACGCGTCCTTGTTGATTTACCTGATGTTGTATTTAAACAGGCGGACAAGGGGGGTAACATCGTAATATGGCCCAAAATGGGATATGAAAAAGAGGCCTATCGTCAATTAAACGATAGTGTATGTTACAAGAAACTTACCTTTAACCCCTTGTCCGCTTATTCATCACAACTTAAAAACATTGTACATAGGGCGAGAGATGGAGGCGTCATCACCAAACAGTTGGCTGAGGCCCTCATAGTAGATGAGCCGACTGTGGCGACTCTCTACCTCTTGCCAAAAGTCCACAAGGACGCACTTTCCCCTCCTGGACGCCCTATTATTTCAGGGCGGGGCAACTATTTAGAGAATGTGAATTGTTGGATAGATTCTAAATTACAACCTTTGGTTGAAACCTTACCTTCCTTTTTGAAAGATACGAGTGAATTCCTTAGAAGGATGGATGGTCTCCATTTGGACAATGATATGATACTGGCCACAGCTGATGTGGAATCACTTTACACCAGTATTAGGCACACTGATGGCCTAAAAGCCACTGAGTTCTTTCTGTCCACATCCACCCTTCCAATAGAAATTAGACAACTGATTATGGAATTACTGGAATTCGCATTGTAACGGGTCTGGGAGGCGGAACCTCTGAGCTATTATACAAGGAGGCTTTCCTTGTAAGGGAGCGGGTGGCGCCCGGGGAAGACGGACAGGAAGTCACGGCAGGTGACCGGGGCAGTCTCTGGACAGACAGGCAGGAGGTCACGGCAAGTGACCGGGGCAGTCTCTGGATAGACAGGCAGGCAAGTGACCGGGGCAGTCTCTGGATAGACAGGCAGGTAGTCACGGAAGTGACCGGGGTAGTCTCTGGATAGACAGGCAGGTAGTCACGGCAAGTGACCGGTGTAGTCTCTGGATAGACAGGTATATACGACCTGAAATGGCTGAGCCTCCCGGTAGGCTCGCAGGCAGATGACAGATGAGCGCCCCCAAGTGAGCAGGCGAGAGTCTCTGGAATAGCCGATGGTCACCGCATGTGACGGCCGAACCTCCAGGTAGGCTAGCAGGCAGATGGCAGATGAGCGCCCCCAAGTGAGCAGGCGAGAGTCTCTGGAATAGCCGATGATCACTGCACGTGACGGCCGAACCTCCAGGTAGGCTAGCAGACTGGTAACCGGTGAACATCAGCAGATAAACGGGCAGGCTGGTCCATAGACAGACTGGCAGGTGACGGCGGGCAGACTGTCGGACGATGGAGCCTCCAGGTAGGCTAGCGGACAGATAGCAGACAGCAAACGGGCAGGACACAGGCAGGTAACTGGTAACGGAACCTGAGGGCTGAAGCAGAGTAGTGAACAGTGCAACAACATTGCTCGGGCACCTCCATTAAGGAGGAGGTGCTTTATATAAGGTGGAGTCCTCCGGCATTGGCCGGGGACCTTTTTTGAAAGATGCGCGCGGACCCTTTAAGCCCAGTGGCAGGGAAGGAGCGCGCAGCCCCAGCAGGGCGGAAGGAGGACGCTGTGTGAGGGTAAGGGGAGCGACGTCCCTGCCTGGCAGAGGACGCTGTCGCAGGGGAACAGCGTCCCTGCCTAGCAGAGGACAGGGACGCTGGCGCCGGCGCTACAGTACCCCCCTTTAGGCCCCCCCTTTTTTAGGCCCGAAAGAAATTTAGCTAGGATGAGAGGGGCATGGATGTTCTCCCGAGGCTCCCAAGTTCTCTCCTCAGGACCAAACCCCTTCCAATCCACCAGAAAATAGGTCTTTCTTCTTACCCTTTTGGTGGCCAGAATGTTCTCTACCTCAAATTCGTTTTCAGCAGAAACTGAAGCAGGAGGTGTACCTGTAGGCTTGACAAAAGAGTTAAGAACCACCGGTTTGAGGAGAGATACATGGAAGGAGTTAGGAATCCGCAAATTGGCCGGGAGTCTCAATTTATAGGACACCGGGTTGATCTGACTGATGACGTCCAGAGGACCGATGAACCGAGGACCTAACTTGTAGGAAGGAATCTTGAGCCGGACATACTTGGACGAGAGCCAGACCTTATCTCCAGGACGGAATTGAGGGGGATCCAGACGTTTTTTGTCGGCATGTTTCTTCATGCGCTCGGATGACAGAATGAGTGCGGACCGGGTACTCTCCCATATGGAGGAAAATTCGTTAACAAGAGATTCCGCAGCTGGATTGTCCACTGAGGTGGAGACGGGAACAGGGATCCGAGGATGCTGACCGAAGACTACAAAAAACGGAGATTTGGAGGAAGATTCGCTCTCGTGATTGTTGTAAGAAAATTCAGCCCATGGCAGGAGATCCACCCAATCAGAATGGTGGGCATTAACGAAGTGCCGGAGATAACTGGTCAGAATCTGATTGATCCGCTCCACTTGACCATTGGACTGTGGGTGGTAGGCGGAGGAGAAATCCAGGGAGACGTCCAGCAACTTACAAGTGGCCCTCCAGAAACGTGAGGTGAACTGTACCCCACGATCCGACACAATGTGACGAGGCAGACCATGAAGACGGAAGATGTGGCGGATAAAGTCTTTAGCCAACTCGGGTGCTGATGGAAGGCCTGGCAGGGGAATGAAGTGAGCCATCTTGGAAAATCGGTCCACGACCACCCAAATGACCGTACAACCAGCAGAGACGGGAAGATCAGTTATGAAGTCCATGGCTATATGCTGCCAGGGGGCAGCGGGTACAGGAAGCGGAAGAAGGCGGCCGGCAGGCAGGTGTCTCGGAACTTTGTTGCGGGCACAGGAAGCACAGGCAGAAACAAAGTCTATTACGTCCTTGTGCAGGGTAGGCCACCAGTAATGCCGGGTAATGAGCTGGAGGGTCTTTTTCTGACCAGCGTGGCCAGCTAGTTTAGACGAATGACCCCAGTGTAGGATCCTCTCCCGATCGGGTACCGATACAAACGTCTTACCAGGAGGGAGATGATTTAGACTCACGGGAGCCACCTGCATCACTCTGGCGGGATCGATGATATGTTTAGGTTCCTCCTCGAGATCCGACACCAGGAAGGACCAGGACAAGGCATCCGCTTTGATGTTCTTGTCTGCCGGGCGGAAATGTAAAAGAAAGTCAAAGCGAGCAAAAAACAAGGACCACCGGGCTTGGCGAAGGTTAAGTCTCTGGGCATGCTGGAGGTAAGCCAAATTTTTGTGGTCAGTGTAAATGATTACCGGATGAAGGGCCCCCTCGAGTAGGTAACGCCACTCCTCCAATGCCAATTTGATGGCCAATAGCTCTCGGTCTCCTATGGAGTAATTGCGCTCAGAAGAGGAGAAGAGTTTGGAGAAGAAGCCGCAAGATACCATCCTCCCGGAAGAAGATTTTTGAGTAAGTACCGCTCCGGCTCCAGAGGAGGAAGCGTCCACCTCCAGGAAGAACTGCTTGTTGCCGTCCGGGCGATGCAGCACTGGAGCGGAAGAGAAGGCCTGTTTTAAGGAAAGAAAGGCCTCCTCTGCTTCGGGCGACCACTGTTTGGGGTTAGCGTCCTTGCGGGTGAGCGCGGAGATTGGAGCAGTCCGGGAAGAGAAGTGCGGTATGAAGAGGCGGTAATAATTGGCGAATCCCAGGAACCGCTGAATGGCCTTCAATCCCTCCGGTCGGGGCCATTTCTCGATGGCAGATAGTTTCTCCGGATCCATTCGTAGGCCTGTCTGAGAAATGATGTAGCCCAAAAACGGAAGCGAGGTCTGCTCAAAAGGCACTTCTCATATTTAGCGAAGAGGTGATTCTGCCTGAGCCTGAGCAGAACCTGACGAACGTCCCTCCGGTGAGACTGGAGATCCGGAGAGAATACCAAGATGTCGTCTAGGTACACCACAACGCAGGAGTAGAGAAGGTCCCGGAAGATGTCATTGACCAACTCTTGAAAGACTGCCGGAGCATTACAGAGACCAAAGGGCATCACCAAATACTCGTAGTGGCCGTCCCGGGTGTTGAATGCCGTCTTCCATTCATCTCCCCGACGGATACGGACCAGGTTATATGCCCCACGAAGATCCAGTTTGGTGAAGATTCTAGCCCCCCTAAGACGATCAAACAATTCTGGAATAAGCGGAAGAGGGTACTTATTCTTCACCGTGATCAGGTTTAGGCCTCTGTAGTCAATACAGGGACGGAGAGATCCGTCTTTCTTTTTTACGAAGAAGAAACCTGCTCCCGCTGGGAGGTAGATTTCCGGATGAATCCCTTGGCCAAATTCTCCTCGATATATTCGGACATTGACCTGGTCTCAGCAGCGGACAATGGGTAAATACGCCCACGGGGAGGCGTAGTACCGGGTAGCAGGTCGATCGGGCAATCATAAGGTCTGTGCGGGGGTAATGTCTCTGCTTCCTTTTTATTAAAGACATCAGCGAATGACCAATATGGAATCGGGAGCCCTGGTAGATTAGTTGGTGTAGGAGAAGGACGGACGGGATGAACAGGAACCAAACACGTTTTATGACAGTCCTGTCCCCAGCGAAGGATCTCTCCAGTCTGCCAGTCGAGCACGGGTGCATGCTTTTGGAGCCAAGGTAGACCTAATAAGAAAGCGTGAGAGAGTCCAGGCAGAACATGAAACGAGATGCTCTCAGAATGCAGCATTCCCACCTGCAGGGTTATGGATTTGGTGATAAGTTGGATGGGACGTGGTAGGAGACCCCCATCCACAGCCGCGACAGATACTGGTACAACCAGAGGTTTGGTAGGAATGCGATATTTTTCTACTAGAGCCTGTGAAACAAGATTCCCAGCTGCTCCAGAATCAAGTTGGGCTAGTTCGAAATAACGGTTCTCACCGAGGAGAATTGAGACTGACAGCAGCAGAGATGAAGAGGATTTATTCTTGTCTAGGTTGACCTCTCCGAGCGAACCTAGACACAGGCGTCTCCCGACCTCTCCGGACAGGTACGGATCAGGTGCTTCTTACTGCCACAGTAGAAGCAACTCCCCTCGGCACGGCGTAAGTCCTGACGGGCTTTGACCATCTTGGTCTGGTCGACCTGCATAGGCTCCGAAGTGTGTACCTGGGGAGAAACGGAAGGAGTTACGGGACTCTGAAAAGTAGGAGCTAGACGAGGAAACCTTCTCTCACGGGTGACCTCTTTGGCGCGCTCCTGGAACCGTAGATCAATTCGATTGGCAAGAGTTATTAGGTCATCGAGAGAGGTTGGAATGTCCCGACCGGCAAGTTCATCTTTAATACGACCGGACAGACCCTCCCAGAAGACAGATATCAGAGCGTCATTATCCCAAGCCAGCTCCGAGGCAAGGGTACGGAACCGTATGGCATATTGACCTACGGTGAGACCTCCCTGACGGAGGCGTAGCAGAGATGATGCAGAGGAGGTCTTCCGTCCGGGTTCGTCAAATACCTTCCGGAAGGCCGAGAGAAAGGCAGGCAGGTCGGACACCAGGGGGTCTTCTCTCTCCCAAAGAGGATTAAGCCAGGCCAGAGCCTCTCCGGTGAGATGGGACATGATGAAGGCAATTTTGGCCCGGTCGGAGTTAAACTGGTGGGACAGGAGTTCAAAGTGCAGGGTGCACTGGTTAATGAAATCCCGAGCCAGAGCAGGGTCGCCTCCAAAACGAGGAGGAGCTGAAAGTCGAGGTCCGGGAACGGAAACCACGGAATTGGTAAGCAGCGGGACTGCCGGATTGCGAGTCATAGCGCCAGCGGTGGTTGCCGGTGAAGTAGTCAGAGTGTCCAGGCGGGAATTAACATTCCGCAGGTGACCCAAGATGGACTCCTGTTGAGACCTCTGACGAGACAGTTCATGACACAGGTCAGAGAGCGAGGGAGTTTGGGTGCCACCGGGTTCCAGGGCCCGAGCAAACTGTAACGGGTCTGGGAGGCGGAACCTCTGAGCTATTATACAAGGAGGCTTTCCTTGTAAGGGAGCGGGTGGCGCCCGGGGAAGACGGACAGGAAGTCACGGAAGGTGACCGGGGCAGTCTCTGGACAGACAGGCAGGAGGTCACGGCAAGTGACCGGGGCAGTCTCTGGATAGACAGGCAGGCAAGTGACCGGGGCAGTCTCTGGATAGACAGGCAGGTAGTCACGGCAAGTGACCGGGGCAGTCTCTGGATAGACAGGCAGGTAGTCACGGCAAGTGACCGGGGTAGTCTCTGGATAGACAGGCAGGTAGTCACGGCAAGTGACCGGGGTAGTCTCTGGATAGACAGGTATATACGACCTGAGATGGCTGAGCCTCCCGGTAGGCTCGCAGGCAGATGACAGATGAGCGCCCCCAAGTGAGCAGGCGAGAGTCTCTGGAATAGCCGATGGTCACCGCATGTGACGGCCGAACCTCCAGGTAGGCTAGCAGGCAGATGGCAGATGAGCGCCCCCAAGTGAGCAGGCGAGAGTCTCTGGAATAGCCGATGATCACTGCACGTGACGGCCGAACCTCCAGGTAGGCTAGCAGACTGGTAACCGGTGAACATCAGCAGATAAACGGGCAGGCTGGTCCATAGACAGACTGGCAGGTGACGGCGGGCAGACTGTCGGACGATGGAGCCTCCAGGTAGGCTAGCGGACAGATAGCAGACAGCAAACGGGCAGGACGCAGGCAGGTAACTGGTAACGGAACCTGAGGGCTGAAGCAGAGTAGTGAACAGTGCAACAACATTGCTCGGGCACCTCCATTAAGGAGGAGGTGCTTTATATAAGGTGGAAGATGCGCGCGGCCCCTTTAAGAGCGGGGGCGTGCACGCGCGCGCGCCCTAAGCCCAGTGGCAGGGAAGGAGCGCGCAGCCCCAGCAGGGCGGGAGGAGGACGCTGTGTGAGGGTAAGCGGAGCGACGTCCCTGCCTGGCAGAGGACGCTGGCGCAGGGGAACAGCGTCCCTGCCTAGCAGAGGACAGGGACGCTGGCGCCAGCGCTACACGCATTATCACACAATTTCTTCATCTTCAAGGGGTCCTTCTACTACAGCTCCAGGGGACAGCAATGGGGGCGTCTTATGCGCCCGCCTATGCTAATCTCTTCATGGGGCTGTGGGAGAGGGACCTACTCCTGTCAGATCGGATGTCATTAATGTACCGAGTCCTTTCTTGGACTCGTTACATTGATGACATCTTTTTGATCTGGCAGGGGTCTGTGGGAGACCTTGAGGAATTCATAGGATCTTTGAATGACAATGATCGCAATATCCGTCTGACCCTTGTGGCGGATGCAAATGAAATCGAGTTTCTTGATGTCAAAATCAAGAGAGATTGCCGCAGTGAGATTCAGACTAATATTTTTCGTAAGGCAACGGCCTCCAATATGTTACTGCATGCCTCCTCATCCCATCCTAGGCATGTCATTCAGTCTGTTCCAACTGGACAATTCCTACGTATACGCAGACTCTGCTCTACTGAGGAGGATTTTTTTAAACAGGCAGATGAGTTAAAGAATCGCCTACTAGAACGAGGATATAGTAAACGGATGATAAAAAAGGCGTTCAACAGAGCCAAACACTCGTCTAGACAAGATCTTCTTTATAAGACTCAGAAAAAAGAAGATGGAGGGATAGTGAGATTTATTACTAATTACCATTCCCAATTCCCCCTAATGAGAAAAGTTTTAGAAAGGTCGTGGCATATTTTAAAAGCTGACCCAGTTCTATCTAGATTCCTCCCGGATAGAGTAGCCATTACACCACGGAGGTCACGCAATTTGCGCGATTTATTAGTACATAGTCACTATGTTGGTCTTCCACATAGGTCTTTCTTAGATGACATTGTGAAAACAAAGGGTTGTACCTCATGTGGTCATTGTGTGGCTTGCCGCAACATCCAACAGTCCGATTCTTTTTTCAATTCCTCGAGATCACGCACCTTTAAAATTGACAAACGAATTACCTGCACCAGCACTAATGTTATCTATTTTGCTACTTGTCCATGTGACAAGATTTATGTGGGGATGACTACGCGTCAACTAAAGGTGCGTGTAAGGGAACATGTTTTGGGAATCTTTGCGGCAGCCACACAAGAAGAGGTTCATCTCTTAAAAACTATCCCACGTCATTTCAAGACCTACCATGGGTGTGATGGTGGCCTGTTTAAAGTGAGAGGTATAGACATGATTGACGTGAACATTCGGGGTGGTCGCATCTCTAAGAAATTGGCACAGCTAGAATCCAAATGGATATGGCTGCTCGATACTGTACAACCTTTGGGACTCAATGAACATTTAAGCTATGCCCCATTCTTATGATCACCTGTCTGTGTTGATGGTTGTTGCCATACACGCATATAGTTTTTATATTGTTTTTACACTGTTTTTATCATTTCATTAATTTACCTTCTTGTGTTCCAGTAGCTCCACCTTGAATCATTCTCCTATATATGATGACTAAGAATACTATATGATTGAAGTCCAGGAACAGGAGAAATGTTTTACTAGGTTGGACCCGTCATAAGAATATCTAATATTGAATATCAGATGTCTCCCTCTTCCAGCAATGATTTCAGCAGGAGTTAATTCAAGAATTTCTGCCCTCTATCTATAGATATATTTCTATATATTGTTCCATGCTTTTGTTATTATGTGAATTACTGCCTTATATGTAAAATGCTTGATATGCTTGTAGGTCGGTGAGGCCCCCTGCTGGCACGCGCACGCTGTCATGTTTTTGCATGCCGCTCTCTGGCTTTCGGCGTCTTTCGGGCGATGGTGGATCATTCCGCCCATTGCTGTGACGCCGACGCCAGGGGGCGTCATGTTGATATGACGACGTGCGCGTCACTGGAAGCAGGAGACATCACTTCCGGTCACATGACCCGAGGTCTGTGACGCGGTCTGGAGGGACGAGATTTCCTATCATAAGGTATTTAAGGAGCGCCGGTAAGGAGGTGTGTGTGCCCCCTGAAGAAGGATTGGACCGAAACGTGCGTTGGGGTGCGCACACACACCCCCTCTACCCTCCATACTCGTACATTGCTTTTCTGTGCTGCCAGGTAATATGCCGTGTCCTGTGCTATAGATTTATCCGGATTTACCCGGACCTTTATTGTTGATAAGGTGCATTGCACAGTAAAAGACAGTCTTTCATGGCACAGGTTGTTAACAATTTTATTAGAGTATTTACTAGCTTTTGACAAATGACACTGTCATTTTTTCATCTTACCAGTACATTGTTCAACTATAGCCCAGTCTGCAATGTTGTACCTATAGCCCATTTTACAGTTTATATAAAAAAAAAAAAAAAAGGGCAGCAAATCTCTGGCCTCTTTTTGTTCAACACAGGTTGTCAGCATATTTGTTGGAGGTTTTATCAATTTTGATAAATAATGCTGTTTTTTACTATGTTGCTAATTTTTATTGTACTTATAGGTTAGCTTGTGGGCTATTAAGGGCAGCAATTTCTGCCTCATTATCTAAAACATTAATCTTGGGCGTTTAATAATATATGTTAATTGCACATGTCATTTTGGTCGATTTGTTTGTCATAGTATAATCTTGAGGGTATTGGGGGTGTTGTGCCCCTTTTCATATTTTTAACTTGTATGTGTGCAGTGTCTACATCCATCTTGGATGTGGTTTGCCCCTTTCTACACTACTTGCTGTCGTTTGTTAAATTTATCAATAAAGATTTCTATTTTCTATTTTATATATGGACTAGTACATCTTTCTTCCACCCAGGTGGTTTGTGTTCTACTTAGCCGACCTGATAAATTCAAGGTTACGATGGTCTGTCAGGACGACTATTTGCTGTGCAGCTCCCTGAAGAAGGTGTCTCCATTCCTTGAAGGCGGCAATAATGGCCAACAATTCTCTATTGCCCACATCGTAGTTCCTCTCAGCCGAAGACAACTGCTGGGAAAAGAAGGCACAGGGATGCAAGACATTCTTCTCACCTGTTCTCTGAGAGAGTATAGCTCCAACGGCACAGTCTGAAGCATCCACCTCTATTATGAAGGCAAGCTCGGGGTTGGCATGTACTAAGATAGGTGCGGTGGTAAATTTATCCTTTAAACAGGAAAATGCTTCCTGAGCTTGCGGGGTCCAGGAGAACCTAGACTGTTTCCGGGTAAGTTGGGTGATAGGTGACACTACCTCAGAAAAATTCTTAATGAAACGTCTATAGAAGTTGGCAAACCCGATGAAACGCTGCACCTCCTTCACATTTCTAGGAATTGGCCAATCCTTGATGGCTTGGGTCTTGCTTCCATCCATACTAATCCCTTGCGTAGATAGTACATACCCCAGAAATTGAATTTCGGTCCTATGGAATTCACATTTTTCAAGTTTGATGTAGAGATGGTTTTGTCTTAGGCGTTCTAAGACCATTCTCACATGTCCATGATGTTCCTCTGTGGAGTTAGAAAAAATTAGAATATCATCCAGATAAATCACCACAAATGTATCTAGGAGATCCCTGAAGATATCATTCACGAAGTGTTGGAAAGTGGCTGGGGCGGTACTCAGACCAAAAGGCATAACTAGATATTCAAAGTGTCCATAGCGTGACCTGAAAACAGTCTTCCATTCATCCCCAGGTCTAATACGGACCAAGTTATAGGCCCCACGGAGATCCAGTTTAGAGAAAATTTTGGCATGCCGCACTCTCTCCAACAACTCAGGGATTAAAGGCAATGGATAACGGTTTCTAATAGTAACCTTATTGAGTTCCCTATAGTCTATGCAGGGTCTCAGAGATCCATCTTTCTTCTTTACAAAGAAGATGGGTGCACCTGCGGGAGATGAAGAGGGGCGTATGAAGCCCTTGGCTAAATTTTCGTCTATATAATCCTTCAAAGCTTTTAGCTCGGGCCCCGCTAGGGGGTAGATCTTACCAAAAGGTATCTCGGCTCCAGGCAATAATTCAATTGGACAATCATATGGACGGTGAGGAGGAAGCTGATCAGCGTTCTTCTTGTCACATAAATCCACATAGTCCTGGTATACAGCTGGTAGTTCAGGGACTGACATGGTTCCTTTAGGAACAGAGCAAGCTGAAACTCCTTGACTCATCTGTTTCTCCGGAAAGTGTAATTCCTTGGTCTCCCAGTTAATCGTAGGATTCTGCGCCTGCAGCCATGGTAGCCCTAGAATAATGGGAAAGTGGGGAGAAGAGATAAGCAAAAAAGACATTTTCTCCTGATGATCTTTACCCATAAGGACCCTCAAAGGCTCTGTTTCTTGATCCACTGGTCCAGAGGTCAGCAGGGAGCCATCCACAGTCTCCATCTGTACTGGAGTAGCCTTCTTCACTGAACGTATCCCCTGTTTCAGAGCAAAGGAGATATCCATAAAATTTCCACTTGCTCCTGAGTCGATCATAGCAGAGCTAGACACCCAGACTGAGTCAACCCAGAGTTTGATGGAAAGGAAGCAATGAGAATTGTTTCTTTTACAACTCAGCTGGGACACCGCTGAGGAAACTTGAAAAATTGCAGCGTTTATACCGTCATCGTCCCCAGAACTAACAGAGTTTAAGTCCGAGAAATCAAGATCTCTTGCAGCAGATCTCTCTGGAGCCTGAGGCTCGGACATGACAGAGCTCCTCTCGCAACACTCACAGTGAATGACTGCTGCAGTAGTCTTACGAGAACGGCTGGGGCAGTTTATAATGAAGTGACCTGACTTACCACAGTAGAAACATAGATTTTCCTTTATACGATGTTCTTTGCGTGCATCACTAACCCGTCTTTGTAAAGAGTCCACCTGCATGGGTTCAGGTTCTGGTTCCCTTGTGATCCTACTCAAAGGTTCCTTAGCTGAGGAGGGAGGTAGTAAAAGGTTAGTGCGATTATTTTCGAACCATCTCTCTTGTCTGCGTTCAGTCAGACGAGCATCAATACGGATACAATAGTTAATAAAGTCACCTAACGCAGTGGGAGGGTCGGCACGAGCAAGTTCATCCTTAATCAGTGGAGACAACCCTTTCCGAAAAATAGATTTTTTAGCGGAAGTGTCCCAAGTGGTATCAAGGGCCCATCTCCTGAAATCCAAGGCATATTCAGCTACCGAGTGCTTACCTTGGCGCAAAGATAACATGGCTGCTTCAGCTGTTGCACCTCGATTGGGGTCATCAAACACCTGCCCCATGGCTGAAATAAAAGCATCAAGGTGATTCAAACAATCATCCTCAGTCTCAATCAGAGGGTTTGCCCACATCAAAGCCTTATTGGTAAGCAACATGATTATAGTAAGCACTTTGGATCGTTCAGTGGGAAATTGTGAAGCATGTGCAGAGAAAAATAAATTGCATTGATTAATAAATCCCCTGAATTTCTCACGTTCACCGCCAAAACGAAAAGGAGGTAATTTGGGGATCCCAGAACTTGGGGTTATGGCAGGAGCCTGGGCTCGTTCCTCTAGAGCCTCAATCCTGGCTCGCAATTCCTGGGTAGTCTGTCCAAACACTTGCAAATTATGATTAGTGAGGTCCTGTAGGCTTGCAAAACGGGTTTTTAAAGTCTGTACATCTGAAAGGATTGTATCAGTCACTCTGCAAAGTTCCTTTATGTGGGCCTCCATCTTCCAGATCTTTTAAGGCAGAAGTGCTGGAAGGAGAAGAGGAAAGGAAAAAAAAAAAACAATAGTGTTTACCTGTGGTAACACTCCAGAGTAAAATTTTAAGGGAATGCGCTCACCTGGAATGGTTGTGAGAAGTCACAACCACTGTCATCACATAAGGTATTAAACGGACATCTGATATCCACAGTCACAGCAGACACGGCTTTCCCAGACCCAGCAGACACTAAACATTGGCTCCTGAATCTTGTCATGTATAGTGTACAGTTCCTATAGCGTCTTGTGCTTGGGTGCGAGGAAAACACAGGAGACATAGGTTGAAATGAAATGACTTGTATTACTTCATACAAGCATGCTGAAAAGTTCACACAGTTTGCAGGAACAGCGACAGGAGACAGAGCAGGCCAGAGTAACTTCAAGCACTACAATAAATCTCCAAAGCAGGTTCAGGATCTCTTCTCTGTACCGTAATTCCTCTGCAAACATGGATTCACCAAACAGCAGGTTTCCAGAGTCCAAAAGTGTTCCAAAGTTCCTCAGTAGGGAATAGCTGGAGTACAAGTCCAAGGCTTCCAGGAGTCAGATCACAGACTGACTGAGGCTTGGTTCAGGAGCACTGATTGTTCAGCTGAGGCTGCTTAAGAAGCAAGAGGGAAGAATCAGGGCGGGAACATGAAAACTGGAAACTCCATATTAACTGAGGGCAAGAGCTGCAGAAAGACAGAAAGCAAAATGGCCGATGGAAAACTGAGTTTCAAGGAACATGTCAACAGAGACAAAGAACCTTACAAGCAGTGCTGAACAGCGTAGCTGTGAATAAACTCTGAGGTGAGGTAAAACACTAAAAGAAACAGCATAAATGACATTACACTACAGTACTGAGCTTTGTAGCTGTGAATAAACTCTGGGTGAGATAAAACACTTACTAAAAGAAACAGCATAAATGACATTATACAGCAGTACTAAGCTTTTAAGCTGTGATTCCCGCTGTGTGGCAAGATAAAACAGTAAAAGCAGCAGCGTGAAGGACATTATACAGCAGCACTAAGCAGTGTAGCAGTAAATCCAGCTCTGGGATGAGATAAAACACTAAATTAGCAGCATTAACATTATATAGCAGTACTGAGCAGTGTAGCTGTTAATCCAGCTCTGAGAGAGATAAAACACTAAAAGCAGCAGCATAAAGGCAGTACTGAACAGTGTAGGAGTGAATAAACTCTGAGGTGGGATAAAACACTGAGAGAAACAGTATAAATGACACTACACAACTGTACTGAGCTTTGTAGCTGTGAATAAACTCTGGGATGAGATAAAACACTTACTAAAAGAAACAGCATAAATGACATTATACAGCAGGGAGAGGAGAAGAAATGGCTCATAAGTGGAGAAAGAAGCAGATTTCTCTGAAAAGATCTATTACAACGCTTCTTATATTTGCTTGTACTAATTGTGTACACATTTTATTGAAAAGACAGAAACCATTTAATAAAATTTAAAAAAAAACAACTTTCTATCCAAATTGTGAAATGCTTTATTTTTAGAGGTCACATGATACTTTTCCCCGCCCTTATGACTCCTAAGAAACAGGAGTCCTGCCACCATTAAAATTGGTTGTCTGAGATTCCGGAATGACCTGACAATTGTTCCGTAGAGAATGGACCCTCACGGTTGGTGATTGATCCAGTGTGATCTACGCCCAGTGGAGCAGCCGGATTGCCCTCGGTCAGTCCTAGTCGGGTGTTTGGAATAGAGGTGTGATCTGTTACATAAGAACGCGGCGCTATAAAGAAAAATATGTCACAGTTTATCTGCTATATAAAAATGATTGTAGAGATAAGACGGCTCCTCCAGGATGTCACAACAGATGGAAGATCGGAAAGCACGAAATCCTGGGTCCACCATAGGAAAGCCCCCGACGGGTTCCCGCCCTGCTCTGACTCGTGTATATCACGAACATATTTTACTAACTTGTCAATAAAACAAAGGTCAATGCGACATCTTAATTAAAGCCGGATTTGTGGGACAACCTGTTTTACCTCTTTACACCTAGCCCATAGGTATTAACCCCTTTTAAACATTTTACTACTTAAATTTTTCTATCCACTACTTAACTGGGTGGCGGTATTAATTATGTATAATTCTCGATGCTCGAAGTCACTTCAACAACTTCTGCAAAACTCAATAGTGCAAGTAAATAGAAGAAACTTTTGTTAAGTATCCTATCAGAGAAATTTGCATCTTTCTCCACTTATTAGCCACCTCTCTCTCTCTCCCCCCTGTCTCAATTAACTGCTAAAATCCATCTTGGTCAAAACAAGACAGACTGCCAGTTAACTGAGGAATCATATTACAGCTGCCAATAGAAGTCTATGGAGAGGAAAGGGACAGACCATACTGTAGCTCTCTAGTAAGTGTTTTATCTCACCCAAGAGCTGCATTGCTCATGGCTCTTCAATGTTGCTGCTTTTGACCATGTGATACATAGAGACAGGAGAACAGGGATCCCTCATGTCGGGGTGTGCTGTGCTTGGGAGACATCATAGCCGCTAATCTGCACCCTGTTGTGAATGTTTTGGAAATGAATTCTGAGCAGAAGCTCCCTCTGGTGGTTACAAACAGTACTGAACCATTCAATGAGGATTGGCAATCAGGATTCACAGACTGGCTTGATATAAAGGAGGTTCCCTCCCATCAGGGTTGCCGGTGATCAATTGTTCTTGTCTCAACTGTGGTTCCTGGTTCACTTGGAAGCTTGCTGAGTCTTGCCTCTTCTCCTGCTCTCAGATAAGATATTTTCTGTTTTTGTTCTTGTGCTTACCATTTGCATATTTCTCTGCATTTCTGTGAGGTTGGCCAGGTTCCCCTCCCCGGGGGCTTGGTCTCCTCTCAGTTCCGCTGGAGCCTTTGTTATTTGTTCATTTGCCTTTTCCAGTTTTTTCAGTGGCTGCGGCTTAGTTTTGTTACACCAGAGAACTGATTTAGGTGGTAGAGGTCGTGTGATCTCAGGTGTTTTTGCAATCAGTAGCGTTGGCATTTTTTATGATTTTTTTGGATTGCAGTGAGTATCCTTTCTATCCTTTTCTGTCTAGGCAGATTGGGCCCCAGCGTTTGCTCATACTATTTTCTGTCTGTGTCTGTATTTCCCTTGTCTAACCGCCTTTACATGTTTGGGGGCTTCCTATGTTCTTTGGGGATCTGCTCCGGGGCAGATAGCTTTCATCTTTCTATCTTTAGGTGTAGTTAATCTCTCAGGCTGTGACGAGGCGTCTAGGACCAAAATAGGAACGCTCCACGGCTGCTTTTAGTTGTGGTGGTTAGTCAGGGTACTGCAATCCAATAGATTCCAACCTCTCTGGTGTATTGCCCTTTTTGCCTGCTCTCCTCAGCTACCAAAACATAACAGCACCCACCAGCTCAGAGACAACTGAACATGAGAGATAGAGCCTGCGGTATGCTTTATCATTTCTGTAATGAAAATGTTAGCAGGTCTATGGTTTCTTGTTTTGTAAAAATAATCTAGTAGGAAAATATTACAGATGTGCACAGAGCGGAGGGCAGATAATTTGGATGATTAACTACAAAGAATCCTGAGCGGAGCCGAATGAGAAAACTGAGAACACAAAGGCGAACATTTCCCGGCAATCGACAATGCCCTGGTTGTAATAGCGGGATATTTAGAGACGAGCCGGTGATTTTTCTGAATGGGTAACTCAGGGCTTATCATTAAACTGCTGGCAAAGAGCAGCGATGACAAAAACCCACTGGAGGAGTGGGAGGAGGATCAGTGCTGGCAACATTGTATCCAATGTAGAATTCAATAACAGGGTGCCCATAGAGCAATCCTTCACATTTTAAAGGGTGTGAGAACTTTTGCTTTCTCGTTTCGCTGCTACAATGTACCTAAAATAATATTTGGAACGAGATTGCGATTGGCGACAGGTTTCGGGGCAGATTTCTGTGACTCTGTGGTTCCAGGTCCCCGGTTACTCCACTGCCTCTGATTCCTCCGCTGCTGTCTCTGACGCTGGAGTTCCAGGAAGATACAGAGCGCAATCACTGACCGACCATTGAGTCCAGAGAAAAGTCATTAACGGTGAGTTATCATAGACGGTGTGTATCTCTGCCGGGAACACTCCACATCGATCCTGTCTGCCGCTCTTACCAGGTGGTGAGGTCCGGTGTAAGCTGGAAATGCCGGCGAATGACCCCGAAACAGGTTGGTGCTTTAGGAAATGTATCAGAAGAAAAGAAACCTACTGCAATCTCAGGAGTTTTGTAAATGTATATATTTTTTTATCTGTTAAAAAGAAACTTTTGCCATTTTCAAAGTGACCACTAGCTTTAAGACTCCTACTTCATGCTCCTCACATGAACATTAGCAGCAATAGACTAAATCAGACTATATATTATGTAAAGAAGCCTACTGAGAAAAGGGTCAATGTGAAGGGAGGAGGAGGAGGTGAGCTGTGACATCACCTATTGTGAATGGTGGATCCTGTGTTATCTACTGTATATAGAGGTGTTATCAGTCATTGTACAGGAGGAGGAGGTGAGCTGTGACATCACCTATTGTGAATGGTGGATCCTGTGTTATCTACTGTATATAGAGGTGTTATCAGTCATTGTACAGGAGAGGTGAGCTGTGACATCACCTATTGTGAATGGTGGATCCTGTGTTATCTACTGTATATAGAGGTGTTATCAGTCATTATAGAGGAGGAGGAGGTGAGCTGTGACATCACCTATTGTGAATGGTGGATCCTGTGTTATCTACTGTATATAGAGGTGTTATCAGTCATTGTACAGGAGGAGGAGGTGAGCTGTGACATCACCTATTGTGAATGGTGGATCCTGTGTTATCTACTGTATATAGAGGTGTTATCAGTCATTGTACAGGAGGAGGTGAGCTGTGACATCACCTATTGTGAATGGTGGATCCTGTGTTATCTACTGTATATAGAGGTGTTATCAGTCATTGTACAGGAGGAGGAGGAGGTGAGCTGTGACATCACCTATTGTGAATGGTGGATCCTGTGTTATCTACTGTATATAGAGGTGTTATCAGTCATTGTACAGGAGGAGGAGGTGAGCTGTGACATCCCCTATTGTGAATGGTGGATCCTGTGTTATCTACTGTATATAGAGGTGTTATCAGTCATTGTACAGGAGGAGGAGGTGAGCTGTGACATCCCCTATTGTGAATGGTGGATCATGTGTTATCTACTGTATATAGAGGTGTTATCAGTCATTATACAGGAGGAGGAGGTGAGCTGTGACATCACCTATTGTGAATGGTGGATCCTGTGTTATCTACTGTATATAGAGGTGTTATCAGTCACTGTACAGGAGGAGGAGGTGAGCTGTGATATCACCTATTGTGAATGGTGGATCCTGTGTTATCTACTGTATATAGAGGTGTTATCAGTCATTGTACAGGAGGAGTAGGTGAGCTGTGACATCATCTATTGTGAATGGTGGATCCTGTGTTATCCACTGTATATAGAGGTGTTATTATCAGTCATTGTACAGGAGGAGGAGGTGAGCTGTGATATCACCTATTGTGAATGGTGGATCCTGTGTTATCTACTGTATATAGAGGTGTTATCAGTCATTGTACAGGAGGAGGCGGTGAGCTGTGACATCACCTATTGTGAATGGTGGATCCTGTATTATCTACTGTATATAGAGGTGTTATCAGTCATTGTACAGGAGGAGGAGGTGAGCTGTGACATCCCCTATTGTGAATGGTGGATCCTGTGTTATCTACTGTATATAGAGGTGTTATCAGTCATTGTACAGGAGGAGGAGGTGAGCTGTGACATCACCTATTGTGAATGGTGGATCCTGTATTATCTACTGTATATAGAGATGTTATCAGTAGTGTTGAGCATTCCGATACCGCAAGTATCGGGTATCGGCCGATATTCGCGTTATCGGAATTCCGATACTTAATTCCGATACTTTTTCAATATCGTATACCGGAATCGGAAGTTCCCATAATTCTTTGAGAGGCAATGTGATTTTAGTCAGCCAATGAGGAATCCTACGAAGTGTGGGCACATCCTGTAATGCTGCGGTCATCTTAACTAATGGCATGGCTGTGATTGGCTGCTGAAATGATGTCAGAATGCACTATAAAAGGCGCCGCAGCCATTTTAGCGTCACTGTGCTGTGAACTCAGTAAGGGACAGAACGCTACTCTGCTCACTCTGAGGGACAGTTAGATATTGCGATTTTGTGTACTGTGCTTGAGGCAGGCTAGTTTACCAACCGCTGTGTAAAGCTTCATTTTGCCAGTGTTGTTTTAACAGCTCTGTGCAAGGTGTGTGTGTGACAGTGCAGGTGACGCTGCAGTTTGCTCTGCATCCACCGCTGTTTGTAGGCATCTGCACGTGTCACTGACTCTTTTTTTTTTTTATTTTATTTAGTGGAATTGGTGCAGCTCCATTATATTAGAAAAAAAAATCAAATCTATTAGTGTGACGTGCTTCCATCCGTATACAATACATTGGTTGCAAACACTATAGAAGTACAGAAAGGAGCTTTTCACAGATAGTGAATAGTTGTGTTTCAGTGTTCACTGCAGTCTGTGAGGTTTTGATTTTTTGAGTGCAGATCACGCTCCAGTTAGTTCTTCAACCACTGCTGGTTGTAGTCTGCTGAGCGTGTGTCACTGCCTCATCCTTCACATTTTTCTCTAATTGGTGCTGCTCCATTTTAGTGGAAAAAAATCTAATCTATTAGTGTGACGCGCTTCCATCCGTATACAATACATTGGTTGCAAACACTATAGAAGTACACAAAGGAGTAGCCTTTCACAGATTGTGGACAGTTGTGTTTCAGTGTTCACTTCAGTCTGTGTTTTTTTACTTTTTTGAGTGCACATCACGCTCCAGTTACTTGTTCAAGCACTGCTGCTTGTACTCTGCTGAGCGTGTCTCAGTGGCTCATCCTTTTCATTTATCTCCAATTGGTTCTGCTACATTCCATTTAAAATAAATCTAATCTATTAGTGTGACGCGCTTCCATCCGTATACAATACATTGGTTGCAAACACTATAGAAGTACACAAAGGAGTAGCCTTTCACAGATTGTGGACAGTTGTGTTTCAGTGTTCACTTCAGTCTGTGTTTTTTACTTTTTTGAGTGCAGATCACGCTCCAGTTACATGTTCAAGCACTGCTGCTTGTACTCTGCTGAGCGTGTCTCAGTGGCTCATCCTTTTCATTTATCTCCAATTGGTTCTGCTACATTCCATTTAAAATAAATCTAATCTATTAGTGTGACGTGCTTCCATCCGTATACAATACATTGGTTGCAAACAATATAGAAGTACACAAACGGGCCTTTCACAGCTACTGAACATGGGTTTTTAATTTTTAACTAAAATATGTATTTTTTCAAATGACACAAATATAAGTAATGTTGAAGAGGAATAGTCCTACATCCATTGTTTGCACAATATTACAGGTGTACATCATGTCCCTTAATCAACAATGTATTATTATATTTACTTGTATGCTTTTATTTAAAAGCCAAGAACACAGAAGGATAACCTTCGCACTGCAGCTGTTGTCAAAGTTCAACCCACATTATGCACTTCCAACATTGCAGCATTTGAGGCATGATGTGAGTTGGATTGGTCAAAGTTATGGAGTGAGAAGGTTCACCATCAGTACCCTATAGCATAAGTATGCTTTTGTGTTAGCATTTGTGTTAGACATGTGGATATCTGCCATAATATGTCACAATTATTTAGTTACAGATTTGTTACCAACACTAATCATTGAATGGTTTTAAATTTGACGTTTCACTTGTTTACAGCTTAGAAATAAGGGTGTAGCCTGATATCTATGTGTAGCACTAGCCACTTTAACATGTCATGTTTTTTTAAACATGTGTAGCTAGGTAGCAGTAATTTTTGCCGGACACACAGCAGGGGAACAGCAGGCGTTACTGAACCCCACTATCACTATAGCTTGTGTATTGGTCTGTGGACACGACACTTCTGAGCAGCAACTGGCAGTGTTGTAGCCCAGGGAGTATAGCTCAGGTGGTAGAAAGATGAACATAACAGGAGACATGGAAAACGTTGCCAACCAGTTAGTTAATCTGAAACCGGACAGGCAAATTCAGGCGAGATCCATGCCTAGTTCATTTTCAGAAAAGTAAGCCGTTCTACATTATCGTAGGATAGTCGCATGCAACGGTCTGTTAGTACACCACCTGCAGCAGTAAAGACGCGCTCCGATAATACACTGGCAGCAGATCAAGCCAGCACCTCCAATGCATACTGGCTAAGCTCTGGCCATGTATCCAGCTTAGAGACACAAAAGTTGAATGGGGAAGAGCCATCTGAGAGTACACTGAGAGGGCAAGACATGTAGTCTGTCACCATCTTACGGAAACGTTTCTTCCTGCTGACTGGAGCCGTCTCGGATGGTGTAGACATTGGTGGCGCTGCCACAAAACTTCGACACATTTGGAACATACTGTTCTTGCCCTGTGCAGAGGCGCTGCTTGTGCTCCCTCTTGTTGCAGAGCTGTCTCCACTGCCTCGACGCACAGAGCTGCTTTGTAAATCAGTAGCAGCAGCAGTGCTCTCGGCTGGAATGGAGAACATTATGGATTGCACCAGTGTGTCTTGGTACTTCCGCATTTTACGCTCCCGGTTCAACGGTGTGATGAGGCTTTGTAAGTTGTCCCGGTAGCGAGGGTCTAGGAGGGTGTACACCCAATAATCAGACGTGGTGTGAATGTGTTCGATGCGGCGGTCGTTTCTCAGCCACTGCAGCATGAAATCAACCATGTGCTGCAGACTCCCAACTGGCCAAGAAACGTTGTCCCCTGCAAGAGGCGTCATCTCCGCCTGCTGTGCATCACCCCACCCTTGGTCTACATACTGACTAGAGCATTGTCTACCTCCCTCTGGAGCGATGTCTTCCTCCTCCATTGACTCCTCCTCATCCTCCTCACAAAGTCCTTCAAATACATATAAATTTACAAAATTTAAAACTCAAAATTTAAAAACTTTGTATCATAATTCTGTAACATCAGTTTATGGAAACACAATAGCATTACAAAAGGATAGACAAAAAATGTACATTATGTGCTTTGTAAATACATTGAGGCTAAGTGCACACGATCAGGAATAATTGCGTTTTTTTCGCGGTTTTTCCGCGGTTTTCCGCGGTAAAAACGCGATAAAAACGCAAGCATTAAGCATCCTATACATGTTAATTGATTCCGCATGTTTTGGCCACATGTTGCGTTTTTTTTCCGCGAAAAAAACGCTTTGCGGAAAAAATAGCAACATGTTCATTAATTTAGCGTAACCGCGGTGATTCCGCCGCCATAGGAATGCATTGAACCGCTTACTTTCCGCATGTGGCTATGCCCACTATGCGCAATGTAAGCGGTTCATGTGCGGATGGTACCCAGGGTCTGGAGCAGAGGAGACTCTCCTCCAGGCCCTGGGTACCATATCCCTGGTAAAACAATAATTAAAATAAAAAATAATGATATTCTCACCTTCCGGCGGCCCCCGCAGCCTTCCCGCGGCCCCCGCAGCCTTCCCGCCTTCAGCGACGCTCCCGGCAACTTCCGGTCCCAAGAGTCCTTTGCGAGAATCACCCAGATGGCATAGCGGTCTCGCGAGATGCTACGTCATCGGTGTGATTTGTTGCAAAGCACTCCTGGGACCGGAAGTTGCCGGGAGCGTCGCTGAAGGCGGGAAGGCTGCGGGGCCGCCGGAAGGTGAGAATATCATTATTTATTATTTTTTTTATTATTTTTACATTAGATCTTTTTACTATTGATGCGACATAGGCGGCATCAATAGTAAAAAGTTGGTCACACTTGTCAAACACTATGTGTGACTCGTGTGACCAACCTGTCAATCAGTTTTCCAAGCGATGCTACAGATCGCTAGGAAAACGCTATTATTCTGGCGGGAATCAGCATAAAAAAACGTGCGTATTTCCTGCGGGAGAAGTGCGGGATTGCCGCGGAAATTTCCGCGGCAATTCCGCAACGTGTGAACTTAGCCTAAAAGTTTGTAATGGTTATGAAAATATAGACAGCGACTCTGGAGGTTCAATTGTTGATACAGCATGGTACTTTGAAAGTCCTCCAGCCCTTTGTGAGGAACCACGTTGCGCTGACTGTCCAGAAGGTGATGGAATTTGTGACTCCTCATCCTCCACCTCTTCCAAAACCTCATGCCTTAGTGCTTGCAGTGTTTTTTGAAGCAGGCAGATAAGGGGGACAGTCAGGCTGACTAGTGCATCATCTGCACTCGCCATCCGCGTTGACTCATCAAACGCACGCAAAACGTGGCAGATATCCTTCATAGAGTTATTCGCCACTCATTACACTGGCAGTGGCTGCCCATTCATTATAGGATCCAATTCTAATTACTGGTTCTCACCAACAAAGCTCTCCACAGCGCAGCACCCCCCTACATCTCCTCCCTTATTTATATTTATCGGCCTAACCGACTGCTGCACTCTGCAAACGACCTTCGACTAACCTCTGCACTAATCCGTACCTCCCACTCCCGACTCCAAGACTTCACCCGCGCTGCGCCAATCCTCTGGAATGCTCTACCCCAAGAAATTAGGACTATCCGCAATTTGGATGGTTTCAGGCGCTCCCTCAAAACACATTTGTTCACAGTGGCCTATCACATTCACTAATCAAAGTCATTCTATGTGTAATTCTGTGTGTGTAGCCCATTCACTATCTCCATCCATCCCTCACTTCCTTAAAATGGCTGGACCATCATTGTAAAAACACCATTGTATATAAACACCTGTACTTTGTATCTCCCCCACCTCATTGTAGATTGTAAGCTTTCACCAGCAGGGCGGCTGATTTTGCTTTAATTATTGTATTGTTAACGTTGTTACTTATGACTTGTGTTTTGAAACTGTTAAACTGTAAAGCGCTGCGGAATATGATGGCGCTATATAAATAAATAATATTATTATTCTTATTATAGAGGCCCACTCAGTAGTGGTGAAGTGTGAACGGCGCAAATTGCGAGTTGACTGCGCCTGATGCAGCTGATACTCCATTACTGTTGGCTGCTGCTCACACAACCGCTCCAACATATGTAACGAGGAATTCCACCTGGTGGGTACGTCACATATGATGCGATGTTCATGAAGGTGAAATCTGCGTTGCAGAGCTGCAATCAGCGATCTGGCCATGCTGGAACGTCGCAAGTGAGCGCACTCTAGGCGGACCTTGTGCAGCAGTGCATCAAGATCCGGATAGTCCTTCAAAAAACTCTGCACGACCAAGTTGAGCACATATGACAGACATGGTATGTGAGTGAGGTTGCCAAGGCCCAGAGCTGACACCAGATTTCGGCCATTGTCACACACTACCAAGCCTGCCTGTAGATTCTCTTCCAAAAACCACACGTCGCTCTCCTGCTTTATGGCATTACAGAGCTCCTGCGCTGTGTGGCTAAGATTCCCCATGGAAATTAATTTCAGGATGGCCTGTTGACATTTGGACACGGCTGTGCTCATATCGGTCGCAACAGGTAAACGTTCACGGGTCCATGTGGAGGTAGACCGTGACGGCTCCTGCAGCGATGATTCTGAGGAACTGGAGTAGGAGGAGGAATCAATGTGTACAGACTTGATTCCTGCAATCCTTGGAGTTGGCAGAACACGTACAGCGCCACTCGCAAGATCAGTACCCGGCTGCACAACATTGACCCAATGGGCAGTGAGGGAAAGGTATTGTCCCTGGCCATGGGTGTTAGAACCCTCTTGTTAGGTTTTGTTTCAGTTTGCTGGTCACATGACCTTTTTTCCCTATTTAGTCTGGCTCCGCCCTTCTGGCTTTGCTTGAC
Organism: Oophaga sylvatica; assembly: GCA_033576555.1. Classification (NCBI taxonomy): domain Eukaryota; kingdom Metazoa; phylum Chordata; class Amphibia; order Anura; family Dendrobatidae; genus Oophaga; species Oophaga sylvatica. Next base: position 711,208,942 of record JARQOD010000001.1, read on the forward strand.
TTCATTGTATTATCTACTGTTAAGCTAGCCGGGTGCTTAGGTGCCTTAATCTGTCAGTTTTGCTTGATGTTAGGATCACAAAGTATTTATTTTTCTGTTTAATTATCCATGCTACAATTTATGTTAGGAGGTGTCCACCTTTTCTCACAGTCCCTAGATCTTGTAGGGATTACTCCCTCGCAACTATAGGTCTTCGTTCACACTAGATGAGGACTTTAGCGGGTCTGGTCGCAGGATCAGGTTCCCCGTTACATCGTAGGGATTCAGCTTAGTTGTATTGTAGGGACAGAATTCCCTTCTTTCCTTACTGGTTGTAGCAGATCATAACAATGGGTACTGGTCCACGCATCGGTGGTCAGGTGGACCTTGCTACTGAGGGCTTTTAGTAGCGCATGTTTAATTTTTCCCTCAACATGCTTTTGCAGACCAGGGACGGCTTGCCTGCTGAAATGAAATCGGCTTGGCACATTGTATTGTGGGACTGACAATGATATTCAGTTACGGAAACTGTCTGTCTCCACCAGCCTGAATCACAGCATTTCAAGGGACAGGAGTTTTGCAATGCCAGCATTCAGAGCCTGTGCTCGTGCATGGTTTGCGGAGTATGGCCGTCTTTTATCCCATGCCTGTGCTACCGATGGCTGTTTTGTGGCCTGGGAGTGTGAGGATGACAGGGAACTTGCTGCTGTGTGTGGAATAACAGTTTGTCTCTGGACAACAGTGGCCGAGGTTCTTCCATGGCGATCCTGTGAGGAAGCATAACCAGCTGTGTGTGAGCTCGATGAAGAGGCTTCAACACAACCTGAAGATGTAGGTGCTGCTGTAGGTTGGCCTACATCTCTAGTGTGTCTTTGTAACTCAACTACGTGCTTTGTCCGCACATGTTTCCACATATTTGTGGTATTGAGGTGACTGACACTTTTAGCTATTTTTAATTTTTGATTACACAGCTTGCATTTCACATAGCAAATATCATGTGCAAGTGTGTGAAAAAAGGACCACGCAGTGCAAGTCCTGGGAGCGCACGTTTTGACTTTTGGAAGACAACTGCTCCGAACAGGTGCCAAACTGGAGGCTACAGGCAACCGAGTCTGCAGCCTAACTCTCCCTCCTGTTTGTACCGTTGGGGCAATGTCTTCCTCTATCTTCCTTCTATCACTAACCATTTCTCTAGGCCTCTCCCAGCTTTCAACCAAAGTACTGGTTCTCACCCACAAAGCTCTCCACAGTGCAGCACCCCTCCTACATCTCCTCCCTCATTTCTATCTATCGGCCTAACCGACTGCTGCGCTCTGCAAACGACTTTCGACTAACCTCTGCACTAATACGTACCTCCCACTCCCGACTCCAAGACTTCTCCTGCTCTACGCCAATCCTCTGGAATGCTGTACCCCAAGAAATTAGGACTATCCACAATTTGCATGGTTTCAGGCGCTCCCTCAAAACACATTTGTTCAGAGCGGCCTATCACATTCACTAATCAAAGTCATTCTATGTATTCTGTGTAAGTGGTGTGTGTGTCTCTAGCCCATTCACTATCTCCATCCCTCAGTCCCTTAAGATGGCTGGAACATCATTGTAAATGCACCATTGTATATAAACACCTATACTTTGTATCTCCCCCATCTCATTGTACATTGTAAGCTGTCACGAGCAGGGGCGACTTATTTAGCTTAAATTATTGTATTGTTAACGTTGTTACTTATGACTTGTGTTCTGAAACTGCTAAACTGTAAAGCGCTGCGGAATATGATGGCGCTATATAAATAAATATTATTATTATTCCTCTGAGCTGCTCCCACCACCTTCCTGTTCCTCATGCCATGTTGGGTCTTGGACCTCATCATCTCCACTACCCTCTTCCAACACCTGCTGTTGGGTGGTCTGGCCAGCACCATGCTCAACAGAAACTGGCACCTGGGTCTCATCATCATCAGATGCGTTCTGCGGTGTGCTGACCATCGGCACTGTCTCACCCGCCTCTTCAGATTCAGAGAGACACAGCTGTTGCGCATCACTGCATACTCCCTCTTCACATTACAGAATGCTGCTTGGCTGGGCCCCTGTTTGCAAGCCAATAGATTCTGAGAACAGAAGCAGACACTCAGCTGGCTCCTGTACAGAACTCTCTGACTGCCTGGGCAATTTGCCAGGCGGTGAAGAGACAGATGGTTGCCCAACAGTGCTGTGGTCCTGAGAGGAGGTGGAAGCAATTGAAGTCGATGCATTGGCTGACATCCAAACAACAACGGCTTCAATTTGTTCTTCCCGCAGCAGGGGGGTACTCCGAGCTCCTACAAAAGTGCGCATAAAGGAACGCTCACGGGGAAAACTGGTGGATGCTGTGTCACTGGGGGCCGCAGCAGCCACAGAATCCCCACGTCCTCTCCCTGAAGAAACTCCACGACCACGTGCCTTACTCCCTGCCTTCTTCATCTTGGTAGATTGATAAAGAAAGTCTGAAAAGTTATAAGGTCTAAGTGTGGTTATTCCGCAGAGACTGCAGTGAACACTGCACACAACTGTTCACTACCCAATGCGTCTCAGCAGGAAGGCAGTCTGTGCGTCAAAACAAAGGCACAAGCATACATCCATGTACCCTGTTTATAAAGCTATATAAAAAAAATTATGTAGTAGTGACGCACACTTTATTGAGGTACAGTATTACATCGCAATTCACCATCTGTGGCTATGCAGTCTCATCTATATATACCTTATCTATCTGTTGTCATGCTTCCAAGTCGACAGTCAGCCATAAATAGCAATTTTCACTATGCACTATGCACTTTTTAAAGGTTATGTTTGTTAATAAAAATGATTATTGCCACATATTATGAGTATTACATGATGGAAATTGTATAATTTTGTATAAAATATTTAGTGACATTATTCAGCAAATGGAACATTTTAGTAATATCACAGATAACTTGTAATGCTGATGATGTTTTGAAGTCAGACATTCATTGTCTATACAATAAAAATGGTGTACATACTGTTACTTATCCATCATTAATGGATTCAGATATGTACTTGTATGCTTTTATGTACAACCGTATAGCAGATTCCTTAACTAATTTATTTTGTGGTTTGCATTGCTGTTCAACATGTTAATGTATGTGTTTATGTTTGTCAATTCTTTATTTATCTAGATATTAGTTTAAATGAAATCATCATCTTATGGTAGTAAAGGTTATCTTTCTCTTGTTTGAAGTATAGACATTTAAAATTGACAGGTAACAAGGAAATTACTTGATCTAGTATTTAAACATCCTCCTTGACCCTGGGCTCCAACACCGCCAGTTGTTGCTCGGAAGTGCTGTTAGCACAGTCAACACTTGCTCCTGTGTTACTGGGGTTCAGTAACGTCAGCTGGTCCTCGGTTGTGCCATTGGCTCTTTTCCTTCTGCTGCCCCTCCGGGTTCCAGCACAGTCAGCTGGTCCTCGTTACTTGCATTGGCTCTTGTACCTTCTGCTACCCGTCCGGGTTCCAGTACCGTCAACTGGTTCTCCGCAGTGCCTTTGGCCTAGGTGCCTCCATCTCGGTATCCGAGTTCCAGCAACGTCTGCTGGTCCTTGGTAGTGCTTTGGAGCACAGGTACCTCCTGCTTAGTAACCGTGTCCCAGTAACGTCAGCTGGTCCTCGGTTGTGCCATTGGCTCTTTTCCTTCTGCTGCCCCTCCGGGTTCCAGCACAGTCAGCTGGTCCTCGTTACTTGCATTGGCTCTTGTACCTTCTGCTACCCGTCCGGGTTCCAGTACCGTCAACTGGTTCTCCGCAGTGCCTTTGGCCTAGGTGCCTCCATCTCGGTATCCGAGTTCCAGCAACGTCTGCTGGTCCTTGGTAGTGCTTTGGAGCACAGGTACCTCCTGCTTAGTAACCGTGTCCCAGTAACATCAGCTGGTACAAGATTGTGCTACAAATACAAGATACGGAACAAGAGACACAAGAACAATAAGCAGAAGATCTAAAAGCAGAAGAACATGAAGTATAAGACCAAAATGAAGAGCAAAATATATGCTCTAAATTCTAAGCAGAAGAAGACTAAGCAGTGTATGGGGGTGAGTCCGTTCCTCCTCGTGGTGCCCCTGGAAAATGCCTGCTGCTGCAGGCTAAACTGAACACGGACAAATACTGTTGTAATTTAAATCTTTTGTGACAGCAAGAACGGAAGGATGAAAAATTCATACTTTGACAGATTACAAGTACAGGATTCTCTGTCACAAATAAGAATATGATGAAGAAGATGAAGCAGAATATGAATAAGAATAATAGTTTAATAAGAAGAATATGAGTAATGTTAACAAAGATGAATAGCAAAAGTTTAAGAAGAAGATAAAGAAGGTGAAGATGAAGAATAATTTGATGAAAAAGATGATGCTGCAGAAGATTATGAAGGAGAAAGTGTGTGAAAAGTTAAAAAGGTGAAGATGAAGAGCATGGAAGTTGTGTAATATACATATTTGCCAAAATATAAAAAACGTTAACATTGTCAATTTCTTCGTCAATCCGAACATCTTTAAAAAAAAAAATATTTATGCTATTCCATTTGATTGGGTTAAACATCTATGCCTTTAATGTCTCCTCAACCTTCCCCAATACATTCTACATTACTCTTTCTTGTTTTCCTTCATGTACAATTAACCAACAAGGCAAGAATGGGTTTTTTTTAATTTCGATATTTTGTTCCCATAGACTTACATGGGACTTCCGGTATCGGTATCGGGTATCGCCGATATTTTAGTGATATCGGCGATACCATTCCGATTCCGATACTTTAGGATATCGGAAAGTATCGCTCAACTCTAGTTATCAGTCATTGTACAGGAGGAGGAGGTGAGCTGTGACATCACCTATTGTGAATGGTGGATCCTGTGTTATCTACTGTATATAGAGATGTTATCAGTCATTGTACAGGAGGAGGAGGTGAGCTGTGATATCACCTATTGTGAATGGTGGATCCTGTGTTATCTACTGTATATAGAGATGTTATCAGTCATTGTACAGGAGGAGGAGGTGAGCTGTGATATCACCTATTGTGAATGGTGGATCCTGTGTTATCTACTGTATATAGAGGTGTTATCAGTCATTGTACAGGAGGGGGAGGTGAGCTGTGACATCACCTATTGTGAATGGTGGATCCTGTGTTATCTACTGTATATAGAGGTGTTATCAGTCATTGTACAGGAGGGGGAGGTGAGCTGTGACATCACCTATTGTGAATGGTGGATCCTGTGTTATCTACTATATATAGAGGTGTTATCAGTCATTGTACAGGAGGAGGAGGTGAGCTGTGACATCACCTATTGTGAATGGTGGATCCTGTATTATCTACTGTATATAGAGGTGTTATCAGTCATTGTACAGGAGGAGGAGGTGAGCTGTGACATCACCTATTGTGAATGGTGGATCCTGTATTATCTACTGTATATAGAGATGTTATCAGTCATTGTACAGAGGAGGAGGTGAGCTGTGACATCCCCTATTGTGAATGGTGGATCCTGTGTTATCTACTGTATATAGAGATGTTATCAGTCATTGTACAGGAGGAGGAGGTGAGCTGTGATATCACCTATTGTGAATGGTGGATCCTGTGTTATCTACTGTATATAGAGGTGTTATCAGTCATTGTACAGGAGGGGGAGGTGAGCTGTGACATCACCTATTGTGAATGGTGGATCCTGTGTTATCTACTATATATAGAGGTGTTATCAGTCATTGTACATGAGGAGGAGGTGAGCTGTGACATCACCTATTGTGAATGGTGGATCCTGTATTATCTACTGTATATAGAGGTGTTATCAGTCATTGTACAGGAGGAGGAGGTGAGCTGTGACATCACCTATTGTGAATGGTGGATCCTGTATTATCTACTGTATATAGAGGTGTTATCAGTCATTGTACAGGAGGAGGAGGTGAGCTGTGACATCCCCTATTGTGAATGGTGGATCCTGTGTTATCTACTGTATATAGAGGTGTTATCAGTCATTGTACAGGAGGAGGAGGTGAGCTGTGACATCAGCTATTGTGAATGGTGGATCCTGTATTATCTACTGTATATAGAGATGTTATCAGTCATTGTACAGGAGGAGGAGGTGAGCTGTGACATCACGTATTGTGAATGGTGGATCCTGTGTTATCTACTGTATATAGAGATGTTATCAGTCATTGTACAGGAGGAGGAGGTGAGCTGTGACATCACCTATTGTGAATGGTGGATCCTGTGTTATATACTGTATATAGAGGTGATATCAGTCATTGTACAGGAGGAGGAGGTGAGCTGTGACATCACCTATTGTAAATGATGGATCCTGTGTTATCTACTGTATATAGAGGTGTTATCAGTCATTGTACAGGAGGGGGAGGTGAGCTGTGACATCACATATTGTGAATGGTGGATCCTGTGTTATCTACTATATATAGAGGTGTTATCAGTCATTGTACAGGAGGAGGAGGTGAGCTGTGACATCACCTATTGTGAATGGTGGATCCTGTGTTATCTACTAAATATAGAGGTGTTATCAGTCATTGTACAGGAGGAGGAGGTGAGCGGTGACATCTTGTATTGTGAATGGTGGATCCTGTGTTATCTACTGTATATAGAGGTGTTATCAGTCATTGTACAGGAGGAGGAGGTGAGCTGTGACATCACCTATTGTGAATGGTGGATCCTGTATTATCTACTGTATATAGAGATGTTATCAGTCATTGTACAGGAGGAGGAGGTGAGCTGTGACATCACCTATTGTGAATGGTGGATCCTGTATTATCTACTGTATATAGAGGTGTTATCAGTCATTGTACAGGAGGAGGAGGTGAGCTGTGACATCATCTATTGTGAATGGTGGATCCTGTGTTATCTACTGTATATAGAGGTGTTATCAGTCATTGTACAGGAGGAGGAGGTGAGCTGTGACATCACCTATTGTGAATGGTGGATCCTGTATTATCTACTGTATATAGAGATGTTATCAGTCATTGTACAGGAGGAGGAGGTGAGCTGTGACATCCCCTATTGTGAATGGTGGATCCTGTGTTATCTACTGTATATAGAGGTGTTATCAGTCATTGTACAGGAGGAGGAGGTGAGCTGTGACATCAGCTATTGTGAATGGTTGATCCTGTGTTATCTACTGTATATAGAGGTGTTATCAGTCATTGTACAGGAGGAGGAGGTGAGCTGTGACATCAGCTATTGTGAATGGTGGATCCTGTGTTATCTACTGTATATAGAGGTGTTATCAGTCATTGTACAGGAGGAGGAGGTGAGCTGTGACATCACCTATTGTGAATGGTGGATCCTGTGTTATCTACTGTATATAGAGGTGTTATCAGTCATTGTACAGGAGGAGGTGAGCTGTGACATCACCTATTGTGAATGGTGGATCCTGTGTTATCTACTGTATATAGAGGTGTTATCAGTCATTGTACAGGAGGAGAGAGGTGAGCTGTGATATCACCTATTGTGAATGGTGGATCCTGTGTTATCTACTGTATATAGAGGTGTTATCAGTCATTGTACAGGAGGAGGAGGTGAGCTGTGACATCACCTATTGTGAATGGTGGATCCTGTGTTATCTACTGTATAAAGAGGTGTTATCAGTCATTGTACAGGAGGAGGTGAGCTGTGACATCACCTATTGTGAATGGTGGATCCTGGTTATCTACTGTATATAGAGGTGTTATCAGTCATTGTACAGGAGGAGGAGGAGGTGAGCTGTGACATCACCTATTGTGAATGCTGGATCCTGTGTTATCTACTGTGTATAGAGGTGTTATCAGTCATTGTACAGGAGGAGGAGGTGAGCTGTTATATCACCTATTGTGAATGGTGGATCCTGTGTTATCTACTGTATATAGAGGTGTTATCAGTCATTGTACAGGAGGAGGAGGAGGTGAGCTGTGACATCACCTATTGTGAATGGTGGATCCTGTGTTATCTACTGTGTATAGAGGTGTTATCAGTCATTGTACAGGAGGAGGAGGTGAGCTGTGACATCACCTATTGTGAATGGTGGATCCTGTGTTATCTACTGTATATAGAGGTGTTATCAGTCATTGTACAGGAGGAGGAGGTGAGCTGTGACATCACCTATTGTGAATGGTGGATCCTGTGTTATCTACTGTATATAGAGGTGCTATCAGTCATTGTACAGGAGGAGGTGAGCTGTGATATCACCTATTGTGAATGGTGGATCCTGTGTTATCTACTGTATATAGAGGTGTTATTACAGTCATTGTACAGGAGGAGGAGGTGAGCTGTGACATCACCTATTGTGAATGGTGGATCCTGTGTTATCTACTGTATATAGAGGTGTTATCAGTCATTAAAGAGGAGGGAGGTGAGCTGTGAATCACCTATTGTGAAGTAGTGGATCCTGTTATCATCTACTATACTAGAAGAGCTCACTGTATACAGAGATACATGGATAGATACTGTCTGCAGTCACACTAGGGGGAGCTCCTGTATACAGGATACATGAAGGATTCAGTCTACAGTACCACTAGGGGGAGCTCCATGTAAACAGAGATACATGTAGATCCTGTTGCACTACTACACTAGGAGGAGCTCTCTGTATACAGAGATACATGATAGGATCAGTCTGCAGCTACCACTAGGGGAAGCTCCCTGTATACAGAGATACATGATAAGATCCTGTCTGCAGCCACCACTAGGGGGAGCTCCATGTAAACAGAGATACATGATAAGATCCTGTCTGCAGCCACCACTAGGGGGAGCTCTCTGTATATAGAGATGAATGATAAGATCCGTCTGCAGCCACCACTAGGGGAGCTCCCTGTATACATAGATACATGGTAAGATCCTGTCTGCTGTCACCACTAGGGGGAGCTCCTGTATACAGAGATACATGATAAGATCCTGTCTGCAGCCACCAATAGGGGGAGCTCCTGTATACAGAGATACACGATAAGTTCCTGTCTGCAGTCACCACCAGGGGGAGCTCCCTGTATACAGAGATACATGATAAGATTCTGTCTGCAGCCCCCATAGGGGGAGCTCCTTGTATACATAGATACATGGTAAGATCCTGTCTGCAGTCACCACTAGGGGGAGCTCCCTGTATACAGAGATACATGATAAGATCCTGTCTGCAGCCACCAATAGGGGGAGCTCCCTGTATACAGAGATACACGATAAGTTCTGTCTGCAGCCACCACTAGGGGGAGCTCCCTGTATAACAGAGATACATGATAAGATCCTGTCTGCAGTCACCACTAGGGGGAGCTCCCTGTATACAGAGATACATGATAAGATTCTGTCTGCAGCCACCATAGGGGGAGCTCCTTGTATACAGAGATACATGATAAGATCCTTTCTGCAGTCACCACTAGGGGGAGCTCCATGTAAACAGAGATACATGATAAGATCCTGTCTGCAGCCACCACTAGGGGGAGTTCTCTGTATACAGAGATCATGATAAGATCTGTCTGCAGCCACCACTAGGGGGAGCTCCCTGTATACATAGATACATGGTAAGATCCTGTCTGCAGTCACCACTAGGGGGAGCTCCTGTATACAGAGATACATGATAAGATCCTGTCTGCAGCCACCAATAGGGGGAGTCCTGTATACAGAGATACATCGATAAGTTCCTGTTTGCAGTCACCACTAGGGGGAGTCCCTGTATACAGAGATACATGATAAGATCTGTCTGCAGCACCACAAGGGGGAGCTCCCTGTATACAGAGATACATGATAAGATCCTGTCCACAGCTACCACTAGGGGAGCTCCCTGTATACAGAGATTACGATAAGATCCTGTTTGTAGTCACCACTAGGGGGAGCTCCCTGTATACAGAGATACATGGTAAGATCCTGTCTGCAGCCACCACTAGGGGGAGCTCCCTGTATGCAGAGATACATAGATACATGATAAGATCCTGTCTGCAGCCACCACTAGGGGGAGCTCCCTGAATACAGCGATACATTTAAGATTCTGTCTGCAGCCACCACTAGGGGGAGCTCCCTGTACACATAGAAACATGATAAGATCCTGTCTGCAGTCACCACTAGGGGGAGCTCCCTGTACACATAGAATACATGATAAGATCCTCTCTGCAGCCACCACTAGGGGGAGCTCCCTGTATACAGAGATACATGATAAGATCCTGTCTGCAGTCACCACTAGGGGGAGATCCCTGTATACAGAGATACATGTAAGATCCTGTCTGCAGTCACCACTAGGGGGAGCTCCCTGTATACAGAGATACATGATAAGATCCTGTCTGCAGCCACCACTAGGGGGAGCTCCCTGTATACAGAGATACATGATAAGCTCCTGTCTGCAGCCACCACTAGAGGGAGCTCCCTGTACACATAGATACATGGTAAGATCCTGTCTGCAGCACCACTAGGGGGAGCTCCCTGTATACAGAGATACATGATAAGTCCTGTCTGCAGCCACCACTAGGGGGAGCTCCCTGTATACAGAGATACATGTAAGATCCTGTCTGCAGCCACCACTAGGGGGAGCTCCCTGTATACAGAGATACATGATAAGATCTGCTGCAGCCACCACTAGGGGAGCTCCCTGTAACAGATACATGTAAGATCCTGTCTGCAGCCACCACTAGGGGAGTTCCCTGTATACAGAGATACATGATAGGATCCTGTCAGCAGCCACCACTAGGGGAGCTCCCTGTATACAGAGATACATGGTAAGATCCTGTCTGCAGCCACCACTAGGGGAGCTCCCTGTATATAGAGATACATGATAGGATCACACTTCTGGATGTTGTTTCGTCTTCTTATCACTGCTGCTCGCGGATGCAGAGGTCACGACGTCATGAATGATGCCATGTGCGCTGTGATCTTGAGAGATCATGTGTAGAAAGGCCCAGGGATTCCAGCGTTGCAGTGGCACTCAGAAGATTCGAGGAGGAAAGAGAGTGACAGTGAGGAGCAATGGGGCCGATAAGTGAGGGGTAAGGTGAGTATAAGTTTTTTATTTTTTAACCTTTTGATTGTCCTTCGTGGCCATTTTGGTGAATACACGTGGAAGCAAATTACAAATAAATGTTAAAATTGTAAATTCGAGTAAAATTTAAAGTCCATAAATCCAAAAATATTGATACGAAAAACCACTTGGAGAGATCTAGTTGTATTGTTATGTGGGAACTACTGTATAAGGTAATGTTATTGGGATGCAGCATAATTTTGGCCATTATGTAGGCCGCATATGGCAGTATTATTTTAGCATTATATGATGGCTGAGTAAGAAGCTTCCAATCTAGAAGTGTTAGTAATCTTCTATTTTTATTAGTTAACAAAATTCAAAGCGAATGAAAATAAGAGAAATGTTAATCCCATCAGTATCTGGTGACCGCCGTCGTCTATTAAACAGCATGCGAGGACCCTCCTCCATTGTGCGTCACTGTTCCTGCAGATTGTCTCTTCAGAGAGGAAGAGGACAGGAAGTAGCGATCCTAAAAGTCAATATCGACTCTCTAACGAGCTTTGTCACATGACTTGGGATAAAAGCCAAAACCAGAATCTCAATTTGCAGACACTGTGTTTTGGGGTTCTGCCCGTCATCAGTGCAAGGTGTGAGATCTGGTTTGGCTGGGCATGAGACATCTGACTGAGATTCCAAGGGGTAACGGTTCTCCTTGTGGAGAGTGACATGTCAAGCCTGACATGGCAAGGTGAGGAGACTTTTAAGCCTAGAGGAGCATTGTGGCTTAAAAGACTCCTCACCTTGGCACAGTCCTTTATAACCCAGCACAACCCTTGGGTTGTATGTTTAGTACTACGTGTCCGATTGACCCTGGGGATCATGACACAGCGTGTCTGGGTACTTTCGCCAACACGGGTCCACATGTCCCCCGATCCCTTTCCTTAGGGACCTTGACAAAGTGTCCAAGTTCCTGTTTAAACACAGGTTCAACTGAACCCGGTCTCCTTGCTCCTGGGACCCGGACACACATCTGGTTCACTTTAAGACACACCAGGCCCGTTGGCCAGTCCTTTTTCTGCTCTGGGTATCCAAACACAGGAAATAAGTGTGAACAAACATAATGGCCCAGTGGCTAACTCACCTCAGCTCCAACAGTCCATAAGCACTCACAGTCCATATAGTCCTGACCCGGCTTGCTCCTTGGGTCTTCCTGTTCACACTTCCCCCTCCCTCCTTTTACAAAGTACGGCCCCTTAAAAAAACAAGCACGCTGCTCTAATCTCCTAGAAAGAAAGCTCAAGTTAAGACAAAAACAGTTCATGGTTAATAGGGTACAGTCCATAGAGCAGCTGCACACAGTCTGTTTTTATAGGGTGGGCGACCCCAATAGGTGTCAGTCCCATAAACCAGCAGGGAATGTGTAAACGTGCACAAAAGAACTTGGAGGGGGAGAAAACAAAATTAACATGACTCCTGTTTAACCAAGCTTTGACCTCTCTGGTCATCACCGGCTGCCTCTGGCTATTCAGGGGCTCCTGCCCTCAGGGGCAGAGAACAGTCCCATTTTTTTTCCTGTGCAACCAGCACAACAATGAGGACTTAAAGGGGCCGCCTTCAGTCAGTGTCCTTGCACCCAATGTATTGAGCCACTCCAGGACTCTGCACGTTAACAATAACAATAACAATAGTAACAATAACAATAGTATTGCCAGACGATCCACTGGAGGAGGACTCTCCGCTACTCCTCCTGCTCCTACCTCCAGCAGACAATTGACTCGGCGAGCTTGGAGCCACCCGCTCTTGTGGCCCGGCTCATGTCACCGTAACATTTGGAGGTGTCACCGCTCTTGGGATTGTGAGGTCCTCTGATATCTGAATTGTCTTTGGAGCTGCGACCGTATTAGGCGGCTTCACGGTATGCCGAGGCTCTCATGACTGTCTTTCTTCTATGCTGGACACCATAGTGACTGCTACGGCATAGGATCCCCTGAGCCCCTCCTCCTTTATGAAGGCCACCTGGTCCCATTCCTGCAATGGACCTTCATATGTAATGAACCCGGCATTCACATATATTTGATCACTCTTGAATGAACCCATATCCCTTGTTATGATTAATATACTTACTCAGGCCACGTGTCATCCGATTGGACATGGCTCCTCCCCCAGTGTGCCGCAGCTCTTCTGGAATATGGCATTCCTGACGTTTCTTCTCCTCAATCACCCCCGTTATCCACCAAGCTTCTTCATTAGTGGGAGCCCGGGGCCCGCCTGGGTGACTGACAGGTCTGAGAGGTTGTGGGGCAGGGGTGGTTGCTGGACTCACCGCTTTAGATGTATCTGACCGGGATGGTCCTCCACCTCGCCCACGGGAATTAGGAGCCACGGTTGCGACTGCTCCATGGTCACTCACTCCAGTTTTCCCAACAGTTTTCTTATTGCTGCTGCGGCGCAGTTCTCTTCCCCTTCAGTTACCGACATCCTTCCTCACTGGCCAGCTGAATGGAAACCAATTGTCCAGGAAAGGGAAGTCGTCTCTCTTGGGGTCCTCTTCCTTAGCCTGCGCACTCCACAGACCTCAGGGTAGGGTATACCGAAGAATAGTGACGACCAAGTCGCCTTGTTTGATTATGTAATCTAATTGCATATAGTTTCCTCAACAAACTATCTGAATTAGACAATATATAATTAGCATATCAGCAAACATCATGAGTCATCAAGAATAAGAGCACAATATGTTGTATGAAATATCAGCTTACAAGTCAATATTACAGGATTACACAAACAAAAGTCTGGTTTCTTGACCAACACATAAATTCAAAAGTCATCATACAGATAACAGTCTATTCTTCTTGGCTTGCTAAAAAATAGTTGTCTGTTTAATTAAGATACAATTCTGTGTCTCCCAATAGGCAGACTGTATATAGCATAATGCACTCCCCATAGGCAGACTGTATATAGTCTAATGCACACCCCATAGGCAGACTCTATATATAGTATAATGCACTCCCCATAGGCATTATAGAACAACTCCCCATCAAATAAATAGGGATACAGAGGCAAAAAAAATTGATACGGAGTGGAGCCTTGTGTGTATGTAGAGGAGCCGCGTGTGTACCAGGTGTACAGAGCAGAACCGCGTGTGTACGAGGTGTATGCTGCAAAGCCACATGTGTACAAGGTTTACAGAGTGGAGTCGTGTGTGTACAAGGTGTACAAAGCATGGCTGCGTGTGTACAAGGTGTACGGAGTGGAGCCATGTGTATACTGAGTGGAGCCTTGTGTGTGCGAGTTAGACTGAGCGGAGCCGTGTGTGTACGAGGCATACAAAGCGGAACTGTGTGTGTATGAGGTGTGCAGAGCCGTGCGTGTACAAGGTGTATGGTGGGGAGCATTCATACCTCCGAACCGTCCCGAATTCAGCGGGACACTCCCGATTTTGAGAGTCTGCCCCGCTCTGTCCCGGCCGGGAGCTTTTTCCCGTGGACACAGGAGTACATGCCGGAGCCCCGAGGAGCACTTTAAAACTCGCACGTGGTGTTCCACCAGAAGTGACGTGCTGGAAGATGACCTGAAATGAGGTAATTTCAGGAGGAGATTGTGACAGAACCATGGAGACACTTCAGGGAATGCTTCAGATCCATCCCCGTGTCCTCCTCCGACAGCGCGGACAGCGGGATCGCCTTGGAATCGGGGATATCAGCCATGTGAGCGGATCATGATATGTCCTTGCACCGGGAGGCTCAGGTGGGCACTACAATGGGAGCCGGGCTGCTATAGTATCTTTATAGAATCTTTATTTCTTTCTCTATCTATTTCTTTCTCTCTCTCTGTTCTTTCTTTCTCTCCATTCTTTCCCTTCTTTCTTTCTCTCTGTTCTTTTTCCTTCTCTCTCTCTCTGTTCTTTCTTTCCCCTCTTTCTTTCTCTCTGTTCTTTCTTTCTCATCTTTCTTTCTTTCCCATCTTTCTTTCTCTCTGTTCTTTTTCTTTCTCTCTGTTCTTTCTTTCCCCTCTTTCTTTCTATCTCTCTGTTCTTTCTTTCTTTCTCTTTCTTTCTCTCTGTTCTTTCTTTCCCCTTTGTCTTTCTCTCTGTTCTTTCTTTCATTCTCTTTCTTTCCCCTCTTTCTTTCTCTCTCTCTGTTCTTTCTTTCTTTCTTTCTTTTCTTTCTTTCCCATCTTTCTTTCTTTCTCTCTGTTCTTTCTTTCTCTTTCTTTACCCTCTTTCTTTCTCTTTCTGTTCTTTCTTTCTTTCTCTTTCTTTCCCCTCTTTCTTTCTCTCTCTGTTCTTTCTTTCTCTCCCTGTTCTCTTTCTTTCCCCTCTTTCTTTCTTTCTTTCTCTAATCTTTCTTTCTCTCTGTTCTTTCTTTCCCCTCTTTCTTTCTTTATTTCTCTCTCTGTGTTCTTTCTCTCTGTTTCGTTCTCTTTCTTTCTCTCTCTCTATTCTTTCTTTCCCATCTTTCTCTCTATTTCTCTGTTCTTTCTTTCTTTTTCTCTTTGTTCTTTCTTTCCCTTCTCTCTCTCTCTCTCCCTCTCTGTTTCTTTCTTTACCCTCTTTTTTTTCTTTCTGTTCTTTTTTCTGTCCCCTCTTTCTTTCTCTCTCTGTTCTTTCTTTCTCTCTCTCTGTTTCTTTCTTTCTTTCTTTCTTTCTCTCTGTTCTTTCTTTCCCCTATTTCTTTCCTTTTCTCTCTCTCGTTCTTTCTTTCTCCTCTTTCTTTCTCTCTCTCTGTTCTTTCTTTCTTTCTTTCTTTCTTCTCTCTCTCTGTTCTTTCTTTCCCCTTTTTCTTTCTTTCTTTCTTTCTTTCTTTCTTTCTTTCTATCTTTCTTTCTTTCTCTCTCTCTGTTCTTTCTTTCCCCTCTTTCTTTCTCTCTGTTCTTTCTTTCTCTCTGTTCTTTCTTTCCCATCTTTCTTTCTCTCTGCTCTTTTTCTTTCTCTCTGTTCTTTCTTTCCCCATTTGTCTTTCTCTCTGTTCTTTCTTTCTTTCTCTTTCTTTCTCTTTCTCTGTTCTTTCTTTCTTTCTTTCTTTCCCATCTTTCTTTCTTTCTCTCTGTCTTTCTTTCTCTTTCTTTCCCCTCTTTCTTTCTCTCTCTGTTCTTTCTTTCTCTCTGTTCTTTCTTTCTCTCCCTGTTCTCTTTCTTTCCCCTCTTTCTTTCTTTCTCTAATCTTTCTTTCTCTCTCTGTCTGTTCTTCATTTTTCTCTCTGTTCTTTCTTTCTCTCTGTTCTTTTTTTCCCCTCTTTCTTTCTTTCTCTCTCTGTGTTCTTTCTCTCTGTTTCATTCTCTTTCTTTCTCTCTCTATTCTTTCTTTCCCATCTTTCTTTCTCTCTATTTCTCTGTTCTTTCTTTCTTTCTCTCTTTGTTCTTTCTTTCCCTTCTCTCTCTCTCCCTCTCTGTTGTTTCTTTCTTTACCCTCTTTTTTTTCTTTCTGTTCTTTTTTCTGTCCCCTCTTTTTTTCTCTCTCTGTTCTTTCTTTCTCTCTCTGTTTCTTTCTTTATTTCTATCTCTCTGTTCTTTCTTTCCCCTCTTTCTTTCTCTCTCTCTGTTCTTTCTTTCTTTCTCTCTCTCTGTTCTTTCTTTCCCCTCTTTTTCTTTCTTCTCTCTCTCTGTTCTTTCTTTCTTTTTCTTTCTTTCTTTCTCGCTCTGTTCTTTCTTTCCCCCTCTGTCTTTCTTTCTCTGTTCTTTCTTTCCCCTCTTTCTTTCTTTCTCTCTCTGTTCTTTCTTTCCCCTCTTTCTTTCTCTCTCTGTATTCTTTCTTTCTTTCTTTCTCTCTCTGTTCTTTCTTTCCCCTATTTCTTTCTCTCTCCCTCTCTGTTCTTTCTTTCCACTCTTTCTTGCTTGCTTTCATTCTCTCTCTGTTCTTTCTTTCCCCCTCTGTCTTTCTTTCTCTCTCTGTTCTTTTTTTCTGTCCCCTCTTTCTTTCTCTCTGTTCTTTCTTTCTTCTTTTCTTTCTTTCTTTCTTTTTCTTTCTTTCTTTCTTTCTCTCTCTGTTCTTTCTTTCCCGTCTTTCTTTCTCTGTTCTTTCTGTCCCCTCTTTCTATCTCCGTCTCTGTTCTTTCTTTCCCCTCTTGGTTTTTTTCTTTCTCTCTGTTCTTTCTTTCCCCTTTCTTTATTTCTTTCTCTCTACTCTCTCTCTCTGTTCATTCTTGCTTTCCTCTTTCTTTCTCTCTCTGTTCTTTCTTTCTCTCTGTTTTATTTTTTCTCTCTCTGTTCTTTCTTTTACTCAGTACTAGTGTGCCCGCAGTACCAGTCACTGTGCCCTCTGTACCAGTCAGTAGGATCACCAGTGCTAAATGGGTGTGGTTGGGGCGTGGACATGGGTGTGACTAATTTTGAAATAGGTGTGGTCAGGGCGTGGCCTAAAATTTGCTCCTATGCACTGTATAAGCCCCACACAACCTCCCTATACACTGCATGAGCCCCACACAACCTCCCTATACACTGCATGAGCCCCACACAGCCTCCCTATATACACTGCATGAGCCCCACACAGCCTCCCTATATATACTGCATGAGCCCCACACAACCTCCCTATACACTGCATGAGCCCCACACAGCCTTCCTATACACTGCATGAGCCCCACACAGCCTCCCTATATACACTGCATGAGCCCCACACAGCCTCCCTATATATACTGCATGAGCCACACACAGTCTCCCTATATACACTGCATGAGCCCCACACAACCTCCCTATACAATACATGAGCCCCACACAACCTCCCTATACACTGCATGAGCCCCACACAACCTCCCTATACACTGCATGAGCCCCACATAGCCTCCCTATATAAACTGCAGGAGCCCCACACAACCTCCCTATACACTGCATGAGCCCCACACAACCACCCTATATATACTGCATGAGCCCCACACAGCCTCCCTATACACTGCATGAGCCCCACACAGCCTCCCTATATAAACTGCAGGAGCCCCACACAGCCTCCCTATACACTGCATTAGCCCCACACAGCCTCCCTATATATACTGCATGAGCCCCACACAGCCTCCCTATACACTGCATGAGCCCCACACAGCCTCCCTATATATACTGCATGAGCCCCACACAGCCTCCCTATACACTGCATGAGCCCCACACAGCCTCCCTATATAAACTGCAGGAGCCCCACACAGCCTCCCTATATACTGCATGAGCCCCACACAGGCTCCCTATATATACTGCAGGAGCCCCACACAGGCTCCCTATATATACTGCAGGAGCCCCACACAGCCTCCATATATACTGCATGAGCCCCACACAGCCTCCCTATATATACTGCAGGAGCCCCACACAGCCTCCCTATATATACTGCATGAGCCCCACACAGCCTCCCTATATATACTGCATGAGCCCCAAACAGCCTTCCTATATACACTGCATGAGCCCCACACAGGCTCCCTATATATACTGCAGGAGCCCCACACAGCCTCCCTATATATACTGCAGGAGCCCCACACAGCCTCCATATATACTGCATGAGCCCCACACAGCCTCCCTATATATACTGCATGAGCCACACACAGCCTCCCTATATATACTGCATGAGCCCCAAACAGCCTTCCTATATACACTGCATGAGCCCCACACAGCCTCCCCATACATACTGCATGAGCCCCACACAGGCTCCCTATATATACTGCAGGAGCCCCACACAGCCTCCCTATATACACTGCATGAGCCCCACACAGCCTCCCCATATATACTGCATGAGCCCCACACAGGCTCCCTATATATACTGCATGAGCCCCAAACAGCCTTCCTATATACACTGCATGAGCCCCACACAGCCTCCCCATATATACTGCATGAGCCCCACACAGGCTCCCTATATATACTGCAGGAGCCCCACACAGCCTCCCTATATATACTGCAGGAGCCCCACACAGCCTCCATATATACTGCATGAGCCCCACACAGCCTCCCTATATATACTGCATGAGCCCCACACAGCCTCCCTATATATACTGCATGAGCCCCAAACAGCCTTCCTATATACACTGCATGAGCCCCACACAGCCTCCCCATATACACTGCATGAGCCCCACACAATGTAAGGTTCTATGTATATATTCCTGAAACTCAGTTTGTTCGTCAGCCATTTTACTTTCTGTCTTGCTGCAGCTATCTTGCCCTCAGTCAAAATGGAGTTTCCAGCTTGCATGTTCCCGCCCTGATTCTCTCCTTTGCTTCTTAAGCAGCCACAGCTGAGCAATCAGTGCTTCAGAATCTAGCCTGCAGTGAACCTGTGACTTGACTCCTGTAAGCCTTGGACCTTGTACTCCAGCTATTCTACTGAGGAACTCTGAAGCACTTGTGGACTCTGAACCCTGCTCTTTGAAAGACCCACGTTTGCATGGACTTACGGTAACAGAGAAGAAGATCCTGAATCTGTATTGGAGAGTGATTGCTGAGCTTGGATTACTCTGGCCTGCTGTGTCTCCTGTTTCTGTGTCTGCAAACTGTGTGACTATTTCTGCCAACTTGTATGAAGTAATACAGGACTTTTCTATATCAAACCTGTGACTCCTGTGTTTTCATCGCACCCAAGCACAAGACGCTATATGAACTGTACTACATACATTACAAGATTCTGAAGCCAAAACGTTAGTGTCTGCTGGGTCTGGAAGGCTGTGTCTGCTGTACTGTGGATATCAGACGTCCGGTTGTACTTTCTGTGATGACAGTGGTTGTGACTTCTCACAACCATTCCAGGTGAGCAATTCCCTTAAGTTTTTTCTTTTTGCAGTGTTACCACAGGTAAACACTATTGTTTTTTTTTTTTTTTTTTTTTTTCCTTTCTTTTCTCTTTTTTGTCTGCTGTAACTCTGGATATCAGATGTCTGGTTGAAACTTTCTGTGATGATAGTGGTTGTGACTTCTCACAACCATTCCAGGTGAGCAGTTCCCTTAATTTTTTTTTCTCTCTGCAGTGTTGCCACAGGTGAACACTATTGTTTTTTTTCTCTCCTCTTCTTCCAGTAATCCTGTCTTAAAAAATCTGGAAAATGGAGGCCCGCATAAAGGAACTTTGCGGAGTGACTGATAATATCCTTGCAGATTTGCAGAATATAAAGACCCGTTTTACAAATCTACAGGACCTCAATAATCACAATTTGCAAGTGGTTGGACAGACTACCCAGGATTTGCGAGCCAGGATTGAGGTTCTAGAGGGGCGAGTCCAGGCTCCTGCCGTAGCCCCGAGTGCTGGGATTCCCAAGTTGCCCCCTTTTCGTTTTGGCGGTGAACGTGAGAAATTCAGGGGATTTATTAATCAATGCAATCTTTTTTTTTCTGCACATGCTTCACAATTTCCCACTGAACGATCTAAGGTGCTTACTATAATTATGTTGCTTACCAACAAGGCTTTGATGTGGGCAAACCCTCTGATTGAGACTGAGGATGATTGTTTGAATCACCTTGATGATTTTATTTCAGCCATGGGGCAGGTGTTTGATGACCCCAATCGAGGTGCAACAGCTGAAGCAGCCATGTTAGCTTTGCGCCAAGGTAAGCACTCGGTAGCTGAATATGCCTTGGATTTCAGGAGATGGGCCCTTGATACCACCTGGGACAGTTCCGCCAAAAAATCTATTTTTCGAAAGGGGTTATCTCCACTGATTAAGGATGAACTTGCTCGTGCCGACCCTCCCACTGCGTTAGGTGACTTTATTAACTACTGCATCCGTATTGATACTCGTCTGACTGAACGCAGGCAAGAGAGATGGTTCGAAAGCAATCGTACTAACCTTTTCCTACCTTCCTCTCCAGCTAAGGAACCTTTGAGTAGGATTACACGGGAACCTGAACCTGAACCCATGCAGGTAGACTCTTTACAACGACGGGTTAGTGATGCACGCAAGGAACATCGTTTTAAGGAGAATCTATGTTTCTATTGTGGTAAGTCAGGGCACTTCATTATAAACTGCCCCAGCCGTTCTCGTAAGACTACTGCAGCACTCATTCATTGTGAGTGTTGCGAGAGGGGATCTGTCAGGTCCGAGCCTCAGGCTCCAGAGAGATCTGCAGCAACAGATCTTGATTTCTCGGACTTAAACTCCGTTACCTCTGAGGACGTTGACTGTGTAAACGCTGCCATTTTTCAAGTTTCCTCAGCGGTGTCCCAGCTGAGTTGTAAGAAAAACAATTCTCATTGCTTTCTTTCCATCAAACTCTGGGTTGACTCAGCTTGGGTGTCTAGCTCTGCTATGATCGACTCAGGGGCAAGTGGAAATTTTATGGATGTCTCCTTTGCTCTGAAACAGGGAATATGTTCAGTGAAGAAGGCTACTCCAGTACAGATGGAAACTGTGGATGGCTCCCTGCTGACCTCTGGACCAGTGGATCAGGAAACAGAGCCTTTGAGGGTTCTTATGGGTAAAGATCATCAAGAGAAACTGTCCTTTATGCTTATCTCTTCTCCCCACTTTCCCATTATTCTAGGGCTACCATGGCTGCAGGCTCAGAATCCTACCATTAACTGGGAGACCAAGGAATTACACTTTCCAGAGAAACAGATGAGTCCAAAAGTTTCAGCTTGCTCTGTTCCTAAAGGAATCATGTCAGTCCCTGAACTACCAGCTGTATACCAGGACTATGTGGATTTATGTGACAAGAAGAACGCTGACCAGCTTCCTCCTCACCGTCCATATGATTGTCCAATTGAATTATTGCCTGGAGCAGAGATACCTTTTGGTAAGATCTACCCCCTGGCGGGGCCCGAGCTAAAGGCTTTAAAGGATTACATAGATGAAAATCTAGCCAAGGGCTTCATACGCCCCTCTTCATCTCCTGCAGGTGCACCCATCTTCTTTGTAAAGAAGAAAGATGGATCTCTGAGACCATGCGTAGACTATAGGGAACTCAATAAGGTTACTATTAGAAACCGTTATCCATTGCCTTTAATCCCTGAGTTATTGGAGAGAGTGCGACATGCCAAAATTTTTTCTAAACTAGATCTTCGTGGGGCCTATAACTTAGTCCGTATTAGACCTGGGGATGAATGGAAGACTGCATTCAGGTCACGCTATGGACACTTTGAATATCTAGTTATGCCTTTTGGTCTGAGTACCGCCCCAGCCACTTTCCAACACTTGGTGAATGACATCTTCAGGGATCTCCTAGATACATTCGTGGTAATTTATTTGGATGATATTCTAATTTTTTCTAACTCCACAGAGGAACATCATGGACATGTGAGAATGGTCTTTGAACGTCTAAGACAAAATCATCTTTACATCAAACTTGAAAAGTGTGAATTCCATAGGACCGAAATTCAATTTCTGGGGTATGTACTGTCTACACAAGGAATTAGTATGGATGGAAGCAAAACCCAAGCCATCAAGGATTGGCCAAGTCCTAGAAATGTGAAGGAGGTACAGCGCTTCATCGGGTTTGCCAACTTCTATAGACGTTTCATTAGAAATTTCTCTGAGGTAGTGTCACCTATCACTCAACTTACCCGGAAAGAGTCTAGGTTTTCCTGGACTCCCCAAGCCCAGGAAGCATTTTCCCGTCTAAAAGATAAATTTACCACTGCACCTATCCTAGTACATCCCAACCCCGAGCTTGCCTTCATAATAGAGGTAGATGCTTCAGACTGTGCCGTTGGAGCTATACTCTCTCAGAGAACAGGTGAGAAGAATGTCTTGCATCCCTGTGCCTTCTTTTCCCAGCAGTTGTCTTCGGCTGAGAGGAACTACGATGTGGGCAATAGAGAGTTGTTGGCCATTATTGCCGCCTTCAAAGAATGGAGACACCTTCTTCAGGGAGCTGCACAGCAAATAGTCGTCCTGACAGACCATCGTAACCTTGAGTTTATCAGGTCGGCTAAGTGCCTGACTCCTCGCCAGGCTCGCTGGAATCTTTTCTTAAACCAATTTAATTTTATCATCTCTTATAGACCAGGATCGCGCAATGGAAAGGCTGATGCACTCTCTAGGATTTACTCAGCAGAGACACGTCCAATTACTCCTCCTAAGACTATTCTTCCTGACTCTAGATTCCTAGGAGTAATTCATAATCAAGACCTACTTAAGGACATCAAGGAAGCATACCATGCGGATTCCTTTTTGGCACAACCCCCAAGGGACGTAAGTCTTGTCTTTAAGAATGGTGTGTGGATTCAGGGACAACGTCTGTATATTCCTGAAACAGTCAGATTAAGAGTATTGCAACTCATTCACGATTCCAAGATAGCTGGGCATAGAGGAATTCTAAAGACACAGGAATTTCTTTCTCGTTTCTTTTGGTGGCCCACTTGCAGGAAGGATGTTTTGAATTATGTCCCTTCATGTGAGGTCTGTGCAAGATGCAAAACACCTCGCTCCTCACCAACTGGTCTGTTACAGCCTCTTCCCACCCCGTCCCGCCCGTGGGGATCCATTTCTATGGACTTCATTGTGGAGTTACCAACCTCTCAGGAGAAGAACACCATTCTAGTGGTGGTTGACCGTCTAACAAAGGCAGCTCATTTTATCCCTTGTGTCGGCTTACCCACTGCAAAACAGACATCAGATTTGATGATTAAAGATGTGTTTCGCTTACATGGAGTACCGGATGAGGTTATTTCGGATCGAGGGGTGCAATTCACTTCTAGGTTTTGGCAAAATTTCTGTGCAGCATTGGACATTAAAGTAAACCTTTCTTCTGCTTTTCATCCCCAGACTAATGGACAGACCGAACGAACCAATCAAACCCTGGAGCAGTATCTCCGCTGCTTTATCTGCCACCTACAGGATGATTGGGTGGATCTACTTCCATTAGCTGAGTTCTCGTATAACAACTCTCAGAGTGCCTCCACTAAACAGTCTCCTTTTTACTCTAATCTAGGTTATCATCCTAACATTCTACCACGATTTCCCATAGAAACGCCTTTACCAGCAGTGGCTGAAAGAATCACGTCTTTACAGAAGAATATGGATCTTCTAAAGGAAAATCTGGAATCGGCTCAAGAAAGGTACAAGAAAGCAGCAGATAAATTTCGTAAACCTGCACCAGCTTTCAAGGTAGGAGACTTGGTCTGGCTGTCAACCAGAAATCTTAAGTTAAGGATTCCATCGTCTAAGTTGGGACATAAGTACATTGGACCCTATAAAATCAGTAAAATTATAAGTGCCGTTGCTTGTCGTCTTCAACTGCCCAGAACTATGAGAATCCACCCTGTCTTTCATGTATTCCTACTAAAGGCTGCGACACCCAATACGTTTCCTGGACGTTCCTCTCCTTGCCCTGACCCAGTGCTGGTCGATGGTCAGGAAGAATTTGTGGTGGAAAGGATTTTAGATTCCAGGTTGTATAGAAATCAGTTACAATATCTGATTAAATGGCAGGGCTACCCAGTGGAGGACAACTCATGGGAACCGGTCAATAACGTTAATGCTCCTCGCTTGCTCCGTCAGTTTCATCAGAGGTACCCACACAAGCCTGGTCTGAGGTCATCCGGAGGTTGTCCTTAAGGGGGGAGTAATGTAAGGTTCTATGTATATATTCCTGAAACTCAGTTTGTTCGTCAGCCATTTTACTTTCTGTCTTGCTGCAGCTATCTTGCCCTCAGTCAAAATGGAGTTTCCAGCTTGCATGTTCCCGCCCTGATTCTCTCCTTTGCTTCTTAAGCAGCCACAGCTGAGCAATCAGTGCTTCAGAATCTAGCCTGCAGTGAACCTGTGACTTGACTCCTGTAAGCCTTGGACCTTGTACTCCAGCTATTCCTACTGAGGAACTCTGAAGCACTTGTGGACTCTGAACCCTGCTCTTTGAAAGACCCACGTTTGCATGGACTTACGGTAACAGAGAAGAAGATCCTGAATCTGTATTGGAGAGTGATTGCTGAGCTTGGATTACTCTGGCCTGCTGTGTCTCCTGCTTCTGTGTCTGCAAACTGTGTGACTATTTCTGCCAACTTGTATGAAGTAATACAGGACTTTTCTATATCAAACCTGTGACTCCTGTGTTTTCATCGCACCCAAGCACAAGACGCTATATGAACTGTACTACATACATTACACACAGGCTCCCTATATATACTGCAGGAGCCCCACACAGCCTCCCTATATATACTGCAGGAGCCCCACACAGCCTCCCTATATATACTGCATGAGCCCCACACAGCCTCCCTATATATACTGCATGACCCCAAACAGCCTTCCTATATACACTGCATGAGCCCCACACAGCCTCCCCATATACACTGCAGGAGCCCACACAGCCTCCCTATATATACTGCAGGAGCCCCACACAGCCTCCCTATATACTGCATGAGCCCCACACAGCCTCCCTATATATACTGCAGGAGCCCACACAGCCTCCCTATATACAATGCATGAGCCCCACACAGCCTCCCTATATAATGCATGAGCCCCACAGCCTCCATATATACTGCATGAGCCCCACACAGCCTCCCTATATACTGCATGAGCCCCACACAGACTCTATATAAACTGCAGGAGCCCCACAGCCTCCCTATATATACTGCATGAGCCCCACACAGCCTCCTATATACAATGCAAGAGCCCCATACAGCCTCCCTATACACTGCATGAGCCCCACACAGCCTCCCTATATAAACTGCAGGAGCCCCACAGCCTCCTTATATACACTGCATGAGCCCCACACAGCCTCCCTATATATACTGCATGAGCCCACACAGCCTCCTATATACTGCATGAGCCCACACAGCTCCCTATATACTGCAGAGCCCCACACAGCCTCCCTATATATACTGCATGAGCCCCACACAGCCTCCCTATACTGCATGACCCACACAGCCTCCTATATATACTGCATGAGCCCCACACAGCCTCCCTAATATACTGCATGAGCCCCACACAGCCTCCCTATATACTGCATGAGCCCCACACAGCCTCCCTATATACTGCATGAGCCCCACACAGCCTCCCTATATATACTGCATGAGCCCCACACAGCCTCCCTATATACTGCATGAGCCCCACACAGCCTCCCTATATATACTGCATGAGCCCCACACAGCCTCCCTATATACACTGCATGAGCCCCACACAGCCTCCCTATATATACTGCAGAGCCCCACACAGCCTCCCTATATATACTGCAGGAGCCCCACACAGCTCCCTATATATACTGCATGAGCCCCACACAGCCTCCATATATACTGCATGAGCCCCACACAGCCTCCCTATATACTGCATGAGCCCACACAGACTCTATATAAACTGCAGGAGCCCCACACAGCCTCCCTATATATACTGCATGAGCCCCACACAGCCTCCCTATATACACTGCAAGAGCCCCAACAGCCTCCCTATACACTGCATGAGCCCCACACAGCCTCCCTATATAAACTGCAGGAGCCCACACAGCCTCCCTATATATACTGCATGGAGCCCCACACAGCCTCCCTATATATACTGCATGAGCCCCACACAGCCTCCCTATATATACTGCAGAGCCCCACACAGCCTCCCTATATATACTGCAGAGCCCCACACAGCCTCCCTATATACAATGCATGAGCCCCACACAGCCTCCCTATATACTGCATGAGCCCCACACAGCCTCCCTATATACTGCATGAGCCCCACACAGCCTCCCTATATACTGCATGAGCCCCACACAGCCTCCCTATATATACTGCAGGAGCCCCACACAGCCTCCCTATATATACTGCATGAGCCCCACACAGCCTCCCTATATATACTGCAGGAGCCCCACACAGCCTCCCTATATACACTGCATGAGCCCCACACATCCTCCCTATATATACTGCATGAGCCCACACAGCCTCCCTATATAAACTGCAGAGCCCCACACAGCCTCCCTATATATACTGCATGAGCCCCACACAGCCTCCCTATATAACTGCAGGAGCCCCACACATCCTCCCTTATATACTGCATGAGCCCCACACAGCCTCCCTATATATACTGCATGAGCCCCACACAGCCTCCCTATATACACTGCATGAGCCCCACACAGCTCCCTATATATACTGCATGAGCTCACACAGCCTCCCTATATAAACTGCAGGAGCCCCACACAGCCTCCCTATATATACTGCATGAGCCCCACACAGCTCCCTATACACTGCATGGCTCCACACAGCCTCCCTATATATACTGCATGAGCCTCACACAGCTCCCTATATATACTGCATGAGCCCACACAGCCTCCCTATATACACTGCATGAGCCTCACACAGCCCCCTATATATACTGCATGAGCCTCACACAGCCTCCTATATATACTGCATGAGCCCCACACAGCCTCCCTATACACTGCATGAGCCCCACACAGCCTCCCTATATAAACTGCAGGAGGCCCACACAGCTCCCTATATAACTGCAGGAGCCCACACAGCTCCCATATATACTGCAGGAGCCCCACACAGCCTCCCTATATACAATGCATGAGCCCCACACAGCCTCCTTATATACACTGCATGAGCCCCACACAGCCTCCCTATATACACTGCATGAGCCCACACAGCCTCCCTATATACACTGCATGAGCCCCACACAGCCTCCCTATATATACTGCAGGAGCCCCACACAGCCTCCCTATATACAATGCATGAGCCCCACACAGCCTCCCTATATATACTGCAGGAGCCCCACACAGCCTCCCTATATATACTGCAGAGCCCCACACAGCTCCCTATATACAATGCATGAGCCCCACACAGCCTCCTTATATACACTGCATGAGCCCACACAGCCTCCTTATATACACTGCATGAGCCCCACACAGCCTCCCTATATACTGCATGAGCCCCACACAGCCTCCCTATATATACTGCATGAGCACCACACAGCCTCCCTATATATACTGCATGAGCCCCACACAGCCTCCCTATATATACTGCATGAGCACTGTGTCGACCCGCCACCACAATTGTGGGTTACCAGGGCAATGGGTACTCAGAGCCGAGCCCATGGAAGTCTATGGGGATTGTCACAGGTAGCGGTGGCTCGGTCTGTGGCCCTGGCGGTCTGGCGTATGTTGGGGATATATTTACAGGGGATAGATTTATATACAGTTCGTGACGCCACCTGTAGTCTTCTGGTAATTTATACCAGCGCTGCTGTAGATCTCTGAGGGGATGGTGAGGCAGCTAGATGTCGGGTCCCCTACAGGTGGGACTCTTCCCTCAGGTCGGTAGTTAGGTAGGGATTGTGCAGGCATGCAAGTAAATAACTCAGTCTCACACGGTCAGCGTCTTTCCATACCTTTACTTGCAAGATGGTAAGGCAGTTCCCAGGGAGGCTGATGGGGTTGATGGAGGATGAGCTTTGAGGCAAGGTTAAGCAAGTTAGGGGCCTCCTTTACTGTCCAATGATGATGAGTCCAACCAGCCTGAAGCGTAGTTCCCTCTATAATTCCAGCTATTCCAAAGCTGTTCTGCCCGGTCAGTTTTGTGGTCGGAGCCTTCCTGTGGGAGAGCTGAATTCCTATCTTGTCCTGCAGAGACTCAAGGTCCTCACTTCCCCTGACCCCAGTTACGTACTGACTCTTCAGGGCTGCTTGCCACGACCTAAGGTCCGGTAAGCCTCTGGTTTTCTCACCACTAAGCTTGAAGCTATAGTGATCCTTCGGTCCCCAGTGACCGGTTACAATGTGCAGGTATCCTTGACCTATGGCACTTCTCTGTTCTCTTCCACTTTGCCCTTCGATTTGCTCACACTCTTAATAGATATCTCAGTCTGTCTTCCAGTGGGGCACAGCTCTGACTAGGCTGAGGTGAACTAGGCCACCTGTACTAGCCTCCACTTTCTGAACTGCTAACAGGCTCAGACTGAACACGTCTGCTCTGTCCAAGGACAGGAATCTGACTGAATGAATCACTCCCTTCCACACCCCTGCTGGGTGTGTCCGAAGTGTACGTGATGTCATGAAGAGCCCTTAACTGTTACCTCTCCCACTCATCCTCCTGGTATGGTGTACCAGGGCTACACATTCCCCCATGGTAAACGACAGCACTCCCGGGCTGTGAAATATAAAGAGACATTTTTGTTTATGCATTTAACATTAAACATTAAACATTAATTCGTCCCATCCGGGAGGTAAGGATGTCTTAAACGTTGCGAATAAAACAGTAAATATAGAAAAATACAAAAAGTATTAATGCATCAAAACATTCAATAAATACTCAGTATTCTTGTGAAGGACCCGCACCAAACCTTCAACGTGGGTCCTGGGTGGGCTGCAGGACATATGAATGCAGACCTCACTCAGTGCCACACCACACGGGTTTTATGTTCAGAGGTAAGTCAAGGCTTCGTGTGAAACCATTAAAAGGCACCTTACTGCAACTATTTACAAGATACAGTTTTTGGGCTGGCTCAGTCCTCAGCCTCTGAGTCCATTATAAGACATAATAGGGAAAAACACATATATATATAGACTTTTTACAATATTCACATCAATTCGTTATAATCACTGCTGATATCTAATGGGTAACTTCCCTTTGGTGGTTCGCTCTGATCTACGTGGTGTAGCTTCAGGTATATCAAGTTGCGATCTGTCTGCACTGCGTAACGGCAAACTATAGAACTGCCTCAATCTTTCTATGGATCTGGCAAGCGTACTGATGGCTGGGCGGTGTGAGTCAGCTTCACCGGGGGATCCCATAGTATGGGGCGCTGCTTCTGATGATCCTTCTTGAGGTCCCACAGGTTGAGGTGTTGCTGGAATGGGTAACTCCTGAACGGGCTCGACTGGCACCACGGGCACAACTGGAGGTAGAACTTCCTCTTGTGGCTGATAAAACTGCAACACTGGAATTATCACAGCATCTCCCAGTCGGGGCCAATCCGCAGGAAAATCTCCCAGATCGTGTGTATGACCTCTTCCTTTCTTTCTCCTTGATTGATGACAGGGTTCTTTTCACAACGCTTTAAGGGTTCTGGACACAATTTCAAATGGTCTCTGGACACAGTGGTTGTTGTTCTTCCTCCGTCCTTACTGACGACACAAACTTTTCTGTTGTCATATTTAAGAATCTTGTATGACGTAGGGTTCTTGCTCCCACTGATTATCCAATTTGTGCATCTTCCTTTTTCTTTTTAATACTACCTCTCCAGGCATCAAAGGCTTGGCAGGAGCATTTCGGTTGTAAACATCTTCCTGTTTCTCCCGTGCCTTGTTGAGACTTTCCTCTACACAGATTTGTACTCTTCTGTATTGCTCTTGCCGATTGATGTCCCAGTTTTCAACGGCGTCGTCTGCCTCCGGTTCTACCACTCCAAGTTCTAGATCCATTGGTAGTCTTCCGGGCCTTGCTCGCATAAGATAAGCTGGAGTGCAGTTAGTTGAGCTTACAGGTATATGGTTATACAAATCAACCAAATCAGGTAGTAAATCCGGCCATCGATTCCTGTCTTCCAACGGTATGGATCTCAACAAGTCAAGGACAATATGGTTCATTTTTTCGCAAAGACCGTTGGTTTGAGGGTGGTATGGTGTTGTTCTAATTTTCTTGCACCCGTACATGTGACAGAATTCCTTGAATAAATCAGCTTCGAAAGCAGGTCCCTGATCGGTTAATACTTGCTCCGGATACCCATGCGGTCTGCAGAAGCTTGCTTGAAAGGTTTTCGCGGCCGTCACTGCGGTCTGGTCCTTAACTGGAACAACCACCAGAAATCTGGAGTAATGGTCCACCATGGTCAAGGCGTATGAGTATCCAGATCTACTTGGCGACAATTTGACGTGGTCCAGGGCCACAATCTCCAGGGGACGATTCGTCCGGATAGGTTGCAGGGGTGCCTTCTGACTACCGTAGTCCTTTCTTCTGAGACCACAGGGTCCACAGTTCCGACACCACCTCTCGATGGAGCTGCGCATCCCTACCCAGTAGAACCGGCATCTCAACAGGGTCTCCAGCTTTCTCCAGCCAAAGTGTCCTGCTTGATCATGGTACGCTTCCAACACCATTGGGACGTCTGCCTTGGGGACCACTATTTGCCAGACCATCTCATGGGTTCTGGGATTGACATATCTCCTGCACAACTTCTCACGGTATAGGAACAACCTGCTTTTCTCGTTCCACAGGAGCTTTGCTGACATAGGTGCATCCTTTTCCAAGGAGGAACCTTCCTGTTTTAACAACTCCTTGATGCGGCTGACCACTGGATCACTGTCCTGAGTCTCTTTCCAACTGTGATGGGGTAAAGGATTTAATGTTGCACCATACTGCTTTCTGTGGACCCGATGCTCGTGGACTACCCCATTTCGATGGAACGCAGGGAGCTCAATTTCTTCCAGGTCGTCCGATTCTTCTTCCGTGTCAGAGTCATGCGGCCTTCGGGACAACGCGTCAGCATTAGCATTCTTTCGACCTGCCCGGTACTTGATAGTAAACTGGTAATTGGACAACCGAGCCATCCAACGCTGCTCCATGGCGCCCAGCTTGGCGGTTTCCAGGTGCGTTAACGGGTTGTTGTCTGTGTACGCCGTGAACTTATTGGAGGCCAGATAGTGCTTAAATCTTTCAGTAATGGCCCAGACCAGCGCCAGAAACTCCAGCTTGAAGCTGCTATAACTTTCCGGATTCCTTTCAGTTGGCCTGAGTTTTCTGCTGGCATATGCGATGACTTTTTCTTGGCCATTCTGCTTCTGACTGAGAACTGCTCCCAAACCTTCATTACTGGCGTCGGTGTACAACAGGAACGGTTGGCTGTAATCAGGATAGGTTAAGATCTCATCACCTGTAAGGATCTCTTTCATCTTTTGGAATGCTTCAGCCTGTTCTTTACCCCAATTAAAGGGAGGGTTTCTGCTCTTTAAGGATTGTCCTACCAGGAGGTCCTGTAAAGGAGCTGCCTTCTTCGTGTAATCTTTCACGAATCTCCTGTAGTAACCCGTTAGTCCCAGGAACTGTCGCACTTCCTTAAGGTTCTTCGGCTCCGGCCACTTCTGGATGGCAGTGACTTTCTCTGGGTCCGGCGCTACTCCTTCCGAACTGACGATGTGCCCCAAGTATTGTACCTTCTGTTTGAGTAGATGGCATTTTGAGGGTTTCAACTTCATCCCGTACCTGGACAGGGACTCGAATACTTCTGCCAGGTGCTTCAGATGGTCCTCATATGTCTTGGAATACACGATAACGTCGTCTAGGTATAGCAGCACGGTTTCAAAATTGAGATGTCCCAGACAGTTTTCCATCACTCTCTGAAATGTTCCTGGGGCACTACTGAGCCCAAACGGCATTCTGTCGAACTCACAGAGCCCCATTGGGGTGGTGAAAGCCGTTTTCTCACGATCCTCCTCAGCCACAGCCACTTGCCAGTAACCACTAGTCAGATCGAGGGTAGAAAAGTAGTTAGCCGTTTTCAGAGCAGCTAATGATTCCTCTATACGTGGTAGCGGGTATGCATCCTTGTGTGTTATGCGGTTCACCTGCCTGTAATCCACACACATTCTCATACTACCATCTTTCTTTTTAACCAGAACTAGAGGGGCTGCCCAAGGGCTACAACTATCTCTTATCACCCCGGCTTCTTCATATCATGCAACATTTCTTTAGCCTTCTGATAATGAGCTGGAGGTATAGGCCTGTACCGCTCTTTGATGGGAGGATGACTGCCTGTAGGGATATGATGTTGGACTCCCTTAATTACCCCAAAATCAAGTGGGTGCTTGCTAAACACTTGGGCATACTCTTGCACCACCCGCAATACCCCTTGCTTCTGGTGAGCGGGAGTGGTGTCCGTCCCAACATGGAGTTGCTGACACCACTCCGCCACCTGAGTTGCTGGGTCATTGTCCTCCGCTATTTGACAGGAGTCTAAGGACTCAGCCGGGAGAATAGAATTATTATCAACAGCATGTAGTTTAGCAATGGTTGCATAACGGGGTAAGTTTACCTCATCATCTCCCCAATTGAGAAGCCGTACCGGTACTCTTCCATTCACCACTTCTACTACTCCTCTAGCAGTCATAAGTGTAGGTCTATGTTCTGAATGGTGGGGTTCTACTACAGCTTGGTAATTCTGTCCTCTCAGACCTATGGCCGCCCTGCACCAAATGATCATTTCACTCATTGGGGGTATCACAATAGGATCCGAGTCAGTGACCCGTACATTACCAATTTCGCCGTCGGTAAGCTTCGCTTGCTGCTGACACACCAGGGCCCGGATCTCTCTTTGGATTACTCCTTTCTGCCTTGGTCGGGCAATCTCAGCGAGCTGTTGGAGCAAGAACACAACTTCTCCCAAACAATTACCGATAATGTTAGTACCAAAATTATGTTTAAACCGTTCTCCTCATTTACAGTCTTTACTACCAGAAGCCCCTGGTCTTTCAACTCCTCTCTGCCCACTTTTACATCTACACATTTTGTCCCGAGTACTTCTACAGGAAGACCATTAGAAAGCATACACGGTAAAGTCAAGGCTCGGAGGTTTAAGACTGTCCATTGACCAGTACTTGGTATATAGGGCATCAGGTATTAGGGTCACTTGCGACCCAGTGTCTAACAATGCCGGAACAGCAATACCATCTAGAATAATAGACAGGTAGGGTCGCCCGCCCACATACCTGCGGTTCCAGTCTAGGGGGCCTGACGGGTATTCTCCTGGGTGTTGGCCCTTGGACCCAGGTTCTGCCCGTTTAAAGGACACTGTGGAGACAGATGACCTTTCCGGTTGCAGCGATAACAGATGATCTCTCGACGAGGAGGGTGTTGATCAGAGGTCGCTCCTGGGGGTGGCGTTGTCCTCCTCCGGGGGGGCGACGTCTTCTTTCTTCTCCGGTGCATCCACGGGACGTCTTCTGGGCAGTCAGCTAACAAGATCTTTCCTTCCTCCTCTTTCCGCAGCTGCAGGGCACTCATTACAGCAGCCAGATTTTTAGTCAGCTGGCGCACCTCTGAGCGCAGACAGTCCAATTCACTAGGAGGTGTCACCTGCGCTTTGGCTTCAGCCACTAGCGGGGAAAAGGGGGTTACTGCCGGTTCCAGAGTGACTTCAGCCTGATGATGTTGGGTTGCCACCTCGGGTTTGCCCAGGGGCCGCAGCCCTTTTATTGCCATGTCCTTTAGGGCATCAAAGGTAGCATCCGGATGATCTAAGGACCACCAGTTTACAGTTCTGCGTTCCTCTTGGGATCTCAATCCCTGTATAAATTGTTCTTTCAGCATTTTATTCTCATCGATAGCATTTAAATTGTTAATCTGCTTGAGGGCTCTCAGGGCTCCCTGTAGTCGGCAAGCGTAGTCCCGGATGCTGTCACCTGGCTGTTGTGAACAGTGATAGAAGGCCATCCGGAGATCCGTTTCTGTGCGGTCTTCAAATATGGCATGTAGCTTAAGGAAGATCGCAGGTACCGACTCCTGATCAACGGTATCCCAAGTCTCCACTTCCCTCTCAGCAGCGCCAGTTAGCTGCCCTATTAGCACAGCAGCTTTTTGTCTCTCAGACATAGAGTACATTTCCAGGACACTGCATATCTTCCGTTTGAATCCTGCTAAAGTGCCTGGCTCACCGCTGTACTGGGGAAGCCATTTCGCCCCAGGCATATATGGGAGCGTTAGTGGCATGATCGGGACTACCGGACTGGGTGCAGGGCCTGCGCCCCCATCTGGCGCTACAATACCAAGCGGTGCGGGATTGGGGCCTCCGGCCGGGGCCGCACTGTCAGCCGGTTGTTGTGACATCTTAGCGCCCCCTTGGTTAAACGGAGCCTACCGGTTTCAGACGCTGCTATTTCACAGGCACCGCAGTGAGAACAGGACCTTCGTCGCAGGCGCTCTGATGTCAGAGCATTCACTTCCTGTTGCAGGACCTGCCGATGAGTCAGAGCTGGGGGCGTGTCCAAGACTCTGCGCGCTCTTTCAGGTACGCCCACCTTCTTCTCCAGCGCCTTAGGGCGCGAATCTGGCGGCAAATATGGCGGTATTTGGCGCCAAACAACAGCAACAGTCTTTTTCACCAAAACACTCCACAGGCACACAGGGCTCGCAATGCTGCAAGTTTCGGATCCTGTTCGTGACGCCAAAGTTTTGTGTCGACCCGCCACCACAATTGTGGGTTACCAGGGCAATGGGGTACTCAGAGCCGAGCCCATGGAAGTCTATGGGGATTTGTCACAGGTAGCTGTGGCTCGGTCTGTGGCCCTGGCGGTCTGGCGTATGTTGGGGATATATTTACAGGGGATAGATTTATATACAGTTCGTGACGCCACCTGTAGTCTTCTGGTAATTTATACCAGCGCTGCTGTAGATCTCTGAGGGGATGGTGAGGCAGCTAGATGTCGGGTCCCCTACAGGTGGGACTCTTCCCTCAGGTCGGTAGTTAGGTAGGGATTGTGCAGGCATGCAAGTAAATAACTCAGTCTCACACGGTCAGCGTCTTTCCATACCTTTACTTGCAAGATGGTAAGGCAGTTCCCAGGGAGGCTGATGGGGTTGATGGAGGATGAGCTTTGAGGCAACGGTTAAGCAAGTTAGGGGCCTCCTTTACTGTCCAATGATGATGAGTCCAACCAGCCTGAAGCGTAGTTCCCTCTATAATTCCAGCTATTCCAAAGCTGTTCTGCCCGGTCAGTTTTGTGGTCGGAGCCTTCCTGTGGGAGAGCTGAATTCCTATCTTGTCCTGCAGAGACTCAAGGTCCTCACTTCCCCTGACCCCAGTTACGTACTGACTCTTCAGGGCTGCTTGCCACGACCTAAGGTCCGGTAAGCCTCTGGTTTTCTCACCACTAAGCTTGAAGCTATAGTGATCCTTCGGTCCCCAGTGACCGGTTACAATGTGCAGGTATCCTTGACCTATGGCACTTCTCTGTTCTCTTCCACTTTGCCCTTCGATTTGCTCACACTCTTAATAGATATCTCAGTCTGTCTTCCACTGGGGCACAGCTCTGACTAGGCTGAGGTGAACTAGGCCACCTGTACTAGCCTCCACTTTCTGAACTGCTAACAGGCTCAGACTGGACACGTCTGCTCTGTCCAAGGACAGGAATCTGACTGAATGAATCACTCCCTTCCACACCCCTGCTGGGTGTGTCCGAAGTGTACGTGATGTCATGAAGAGCCCTTAACTGTTACCTCTCCACTCATCCTCCTGGTATGGTGTACCAGGGCTACACAAGCACCACACAGCCTCCCTATATATACTGCATGAGCCCCACACAGCCTCCCTATATACACTGCATGAGCCCCACACAACCTCCCTATATATACTGCATGAGCCCCACACAGCCTCCCTATACACTGCATGAGCCCCACACAGCCTCCCTATACACTGCATGAGCCCCAAACAGCCTCCCTATTGTGGTATAATGACTAATGTGGCACCTAGGGGGCGCTGTATAAGTTGTTCAAATTATGCCTGGAGGCATGAAAGAGATGGGAAACCAGTCCCTGGTATGGGGCTAAACAGAAAGTATGTGTCGCAGAGGTACTCTGTGCTGTAGGTTAGTAAAGTTGTTCTGGGACTTATAGTCCCATAAGAGTTCTGATTCTTGTTAAGGGTGAACCTACAGGGTTAGCTTGTGAGCTGGGTGGGACATGCTAACCACACATACACCGCCCACTGGTGGTGGGAGAATGAATGGTACATACTGGTGATTGTATGTGGTGAAGGACCTGTGATGAGGTCATGAACACGTGACCAGACCATGTGCTTCATACCTTGACTTGGGGAGTGGCTACAGGTATGAAAGGCAGTGCTGGGCACATGGAGTTGAGAACGTGGTGGAGACTGGGAAGTGTCTCTGTAGTCTGTCTCAAGGGATTCTGTCTGAGACTGGGAAGTGTTTCAAGGGAGTCTGGCTGAGACAACTGGAGAGTGTGTCCTGCACAGGGCTGCCTGGAAGGTTCCTGGAAGGTCTGTCGGTGTTGGATCGTATTCCTGGAAGCACGTGGTGAGACTTGGAACTTGGTGGCCGGGGTTTTGGACTGGGGTCCTGAATAGCACCCGGACAGGACACATGTGTGTGCGGAGCCTGTGACGGTCCCACACTGAGAACCAGGCGGTTCTATTGAGGAGTTTGGCTGAAGTTAGCCTGGAAGTGACTTTCTGTTACAATGTGTCAGTGAGCACTGGAAGCGAGTTCAGATCACCCGGGAAGGCACCTGGCGGTCCCTGCTGGCTTGCAGCCGCTTAGTCAAGCCCGTCCCATGCAAGGGTGAGTCTGGGACCAGTGATTATCCAAGAGGGAATGCATTTATGTTTGGTGATGTTTTGTTACCTGGTGTTAAAGAGACAGTAAACCGTTATTTTTGGACATAATGCCTGTGTGTTGCCTCATTACTGCGTGCCCGGCCTCGGCCTACCAGAGCGAATCCCTACACTATATACAATGCATGAGCCCCACACAGCCTCCCCATATATACTGCATGAGCCCCACACAGCCTTCCTATATACTGCATGAGCCCCACACAGCCTTCCTATACACTGCATGAGCCCCACACAGCCTCTCCATATATACTTCATGAGCCCCACACAGCCTCCTTATATATACTGCATGAGCCCCACACAGCCTTCCTATATACTGCATGAGCCCCACACAGCCTTCCTATATACTGCATGAGCCCCACACAGCCTCCCCATATATACTTCATGAGCCCCACACAGCCTCCTTATATATACTGCATGAGCCCCACACAGCCTCCCTATATACACTGCATGAGCCCCACACAGTCTCCCTATATACAATGCATGAGCCCCACACAGCCTCCCTATATACAATGCATGAGCCCCACATAGCCTCCCTATATACACTGCATGAGCCCAACACAGCCTCCCTATATACACTGCATGATCCCCACACAGCCTACCTATATACTGTAGCG
Source organism: Oophaga sylvatica (assembly GCA_033576555.1). Taxonomy (NCBI): domain Eukaryota; kingdom Metazoa; phylum Chordata; class Amphibia; order Anura; family Dendrobatidae; genus Oophaga; species Oophaga sylvatica. The sequence continues at coordinate 711,246,616 of JARQOD010000001.1, forward strand.
TCAGCGTCCCTGCCTTCTGCCAGGCAGGGACGCTGTTCCCCTGCAGCAGCGTCCTCTGCCAGGCAGGGACGTCGCCCCCCTTACCCTTCCTCAGCGTCCTCCTTCCGCCCTGCTGGGGCCGCGCTCCTTCCCTGCTGCTGGACTTAGGGCGCGCGCCCGCGCCCTCCCCCGCTCTTAAAGGAGCCGCGCGCATTTTTCAAATAAGTCCCCGGCCAATGCCGGAGGACTCCACCCTATATTAAGGGCTTCCTCCTTAATGGAGGTGCCCGAGCAATGTTGTTGTTGCACTGTTTCACTCTGCTTCAGCCCTCAGGTCCCGTTACCAGTTACCTGCCTGTTTCCTGCCCGTTTGCTGTATGCTACCTGTCCGCAAGTCTACCCGGAGGTTCGGACGTCACAAGTGGTGATCCACGGCTATTCCAGAGACTCTTGCCTGCTCACTTGGGAGCGATCATCTGCCATCTGACTGCAGCCCTACCCGGAGGTTCGGACGTCACAAGCGGTGATCCCCGGCTATTCCAGAGACTCTTGCCTGCTCACTTGGGAGCGATCATCTGCCATCTGACTGCAGCCCTACCCGGAGGTTCGGACGTCACAAGCGGTGATCCCCGGCTGTTCCAGAGACTCTCGCCTGCTCACTTGGGAGTGTCCATCCGCCATCTGCCTGCTAGCCTACCGGGAGGCTTCACCATCTCAGGTCGTATATACCTGTCCATCTAGAGACTGCCCCGGTTACTTGCTGTGACAACCTGCCTGTCAATCCAGAGACTGCCCCGGTCACTTGCCGTGACAACCTGCCTGTCTATCCAGAGACTACCCCGGTCACTTGCCGTGACAACCTGCCTGTCAATCCAGAGACTGCCCCGGTCACTTGCCGTAACAACCTGCCTGTCTATCCAGAGACTGCCCCGGTCACTTGCCGTGACAACCTGCCTGTCAATCCAGAGACTGCCCCGGTCACTTGCCGTGACAACCTGCCTGTCAATCCAGAGACTGCCCCGGTCACTTGTCGTGATCCTTTCCCGTATAACCAGAGACTGCCCCGTCACTTGCCGTGACTTCCTGTCCGTCTCCCTGGGCGCCACCCGCTCTCTTACAAGTATAACCTTCTTGTATTAATAAAGCTCAGAGGTTCCACCTACCTGACCCGTTACATATACACTGCATGAGCCCCACACAGCCTCCCTGTTATGATTTGGTAGCTGAGGAGAGCAGGCAAAAAAAAGGAAATACACCAGAGAGGTTGGAATCTATGGGATTGCAGTACCCTGACTAACCACCACAACTAAAGGCAGCCGTGGAGCATACCTAAGTTGGTCCTAGACGCCTCGTCACAGCCTGAGAAGCTAACTACACCTAAAGACAGAAAGAGGAAAACTATCTGCCCCGGAGCAGATCCCCAAAGAACATAGAAAGCCCCCAAACATGTAATGGCGATTAGACAAAGAAGAAATACAGACACAGACAGAAAATAGTATGAGCAAACGTTGGGGCCCAAACTTCCTAAATAGAAAAGGATAGGAAGGACACTTACTGCAATCCCAAAAAACCCTGAAAAGTACCAACTCTACTAATTACAAAAACACTTGAGATCACACGACCTCTACCACCTAAATTAGTTCTCTGGTGTAACAAAACTAAACAGCAGCCACTGAAAAAACTGGAAAAGGCAAGTGAACAAACAACAGTGGCTGAACTAAACTGAGAGGAGCACAAGCCCCCGGAGGGGACCCGGCAGACCCCCACAGAAGTGCAGGACAAAATGCAAAAAGCAAGCACAAAAAACTAAAAGAAGAAAATGTCTTATCTGATAGCAGAAGATGCAGGCACGAAACAGCAAGCTACAAAGTGAACAGGAATCAAAGATGAGACCAGAACAATTGATCACCGGCAACCCTGATGGGAGGAAACCTCCCTTATATAAGACCAGTCAGTAACACCTGATCGCCAATCTTCACAATCTTCATTGGATAGTTCAGTACTGTTTGTAACCACCAGAGGGAGCTTCTGCTCAGAATTCATTTCTAGCACATTCACAACAGTACCCCCCCCTTGAGGAGGGGTCACCGAACCCTCATTTGAGCAACCAGGTCGGTCAGGATGAGCTCTGTAATACGCACGGATGAGTCTCCTAGCATGGATGTCCGAAGCAAACACCCAAGAATTGTCCTCCTGACCATAACCTCTCCACTTAACCAAATACTGGAGTTTCCGTCTAGAAAAACGAGAATTCAATATTTTCTCAACCACATACTCCAGATTGCACTCAACCAAAACAGGGTCAGGAGGCACAGCCATAGGAACCACTGGCTCGACAAACCTCTTCAATAAGGACTTGTGGAACACGTTATGGATCTTAAATGTCCCTGGAAGAAGTAAACGAAAGGAAACAGGATTAAGAATCTCCATGATCTTATAAGGTCCAATGAACCTAGGCTTAAACTTAGTAGATGCAACTCTCATAGGGATATTTCTTGAGGACAACCAGACCAAGTCCCCCACTTCAAACCGAGGACCATCAGTCCTATGCCGGTTGGCAAACCGCTGGGCCCTCTCCTGGAGAGGGACAACCTCTCCACTACCTGGTCCCAAATCTGCTGCATACACTCCACAACAGAGTCAACACCTGGACAGACAGAAGCCTCCGTCTGTCCTGAAGAAAATCGAGGGTGAAACCCAAAATTGCAGAAAAATGGAGACATCAAAGTGGCAGAGCTAGCCCTATTATTAAGAGCAAACTCAGCCAAAGGCAAAAAAGAGACCCAGTCATCCTGATCAGCAGACACAAAGCATCTCAGATAAGTCTCCAATATCTGGTTTGTTCTCTCAGTTTGTCCATTGGTCTGAGGATGAAAAGCCGAGGAGAAAGACAATTGAACACCAAGTTTAGAACAAAAAGTCCTCCAAAATCTGGAAACAAACTGGACTCCTCTGTCAGACACAATGTTCTCAGGAATGCCGTGTAACCGAACCACGTGCTGAAGGAACAAAGGCACCAATTCAGAGGAGGAAGGCAACTTAGGTAATGGCACAAGATGTATCATTTTGGAAAACCTATCACAAATCACCCAGATAATGGTCATTCTCTGAGAAACAGGAAGGTCGGAAATGAAATCCATAGAGATATGGGTCCATGGTCTCTTGGGCACAGGCAATGGCATCATCAAACCACTAGAGCGAGAGCAAGGCTTTGAGCGAGAGCAAGTCCCGCAGGACTGCACAAATTCCCTGACGTCACGAGACAAAGTAGGCCACCAAAAGGACCGACTAACCAAGTCTCTGGTACCAAAAATTCCGGGATGACCGGCCAACGCGGAACAATGAATCTCAGACATCACACTCTTTTTCCACCGGTCTGGGACAATTTCCCAATAGGGCAGCGCTCGGGTTTATCCTCGTGACACCCTTCCAGAGCCAGTCTCAAATTGGGCGAGATGGCGGAAAGAACTACACCGTCTTTCAAAATAACAGCAGGATCAGATAACTCAGGAGAGTCCGCAAGGAAACTCCTCGAGAGGGCATCCGCCTTAACATTCTTAGTGCCAGGAAGAAAGGAAACCACAAAATTAAAACGTGTGAAAAACAAGGCCCACCTGGCCTGTCTAGGATTAAGTCGCTTGGCTGATTCCAGATAAACCAGATTCTTATGGTCCACGAGGACCACCACCTGATGTTTGGCTCCCTCCAGCCAATGTCTCCACTCTTCAAAAGCCCACTTCATGGCCAATAACTCCCGATTACCCACGTCATAATTACGTTCAGTTGGAGAAAATTTTCGAGAGAAAAAGGCACAAGGGTTACTTTTAGAGGTCTCTGGATCTCTTTGGGACAAAACGGCACCTGCCCCAATTTCAGAGGCATCAACCTCCACCTGAAATGGCAGAGAAACATCAGGCTGCCGTAGAACAGGAGCAGAAGTGAATCTCTGTGTTGTGAATGGGTTTGAGATGAGTTCTGAGCAGAGGCTTCCTCTGGTGGTTACAAGCGGTGCTGGTCTGTCCAGTGAAGATTGTGAGGACTGGGAATCAGGTGTTACTGACTGGTCTTATATAAGGGAGTCACCTTCCCATCAGGGTTGCCGGTGATCAATTGTTCTGGTCTGAATCCTTCATTCCTGTTTCCCTTGTAGCCTGCTGTGTCGTGTCTGCATCTCCTGCTAACAGATAAGACATTTTCTTCTTTTTGTTTTTTGTGCTATATTTTTGCATTTTGTCCTGCACTTCTGTGGGGGCCTTCAGGGTCCCCTCCGGGGGCTTTTGCCCTCTCAGTTTAGTTCAGCCACTGATGTTTGTACTTTTGCTTTTTCCAGTTTTTTCAGTGGCTCTTGTTTTGATTTTGTTACACCAGAGAACTAATTTAGGTGGTAGAGGTCGTGTGATCTCAGGCGTTTTTGAAATTAGTAGAGTTGGTGCTTTTCAGGGTTTTCTGGGATTGCAGTAAGTACCCTTCCTATCCTTTTCTATTTAGTTAGTTTGGGCCCCAGCGTTTTCTCATACTATTTTCTTTCTGTGTCAGTATTTCATCTTGTCTAACCGCCATTACATGTTTGGGGGCTTTCTATTATCTTTGGGGTTCTGCTCCGGGGCAGATAGCTTTCCTATTTCTATCTTTAGGTGTAGTTAGTTTCTCAGGCTGTGACGAGGCGTCTAGGACCAACGTAGGAACGCTCCACGGCTGCCTCTAGTTGTGGTGGTTAGTCAGGGTACTGCAATCTCATAGATTCCAACTGCTCTGGTGTATTGCCTTTTTACCTGCACTCCTCAGCTACCGAAACATAACAGTATCACCGGCCTAAAATTTAAAATTGTATGGTACTCACAGAAGGGAAAAAATATTGTGAAAAAAAAAAAGGTTGTCAGAGTTGTCAGAGATATTTTTCTGTTTGTGTTTTTTTTTTTCCCTCTGTATCTCTGGGTGCTGGGGAGGATCTTTTCTCTCAATGGAGTTTGCACAGTTGTCTGGCCGTGTGGATCAGCTTGCCGCTGAGGTTCGGAGTATTGCTATCTATCTTGCTGGGTTGCCTGTTGTGGAACCTAGGATTCCCATGCCAGATTTGTTTTTAGGGGATCGAGCTAAGTTTCAGAATTTCAAAAATAATTGTAAATTGTTTTTTGCCTTAAAATCTAAGTCCTCAGGGAACGCAGCGCAGCAGGTTCAAATTATCATCTCTCTCCTGCGCGGCGATCCTCAGGATTGGGCTTTTTCCCTGACACCTGGGGATCCTGTTTTGAGTGATGTTGATGCATTTTTTCAGGCTTTGGGGTTATTGTACGATGAGCCTAATGTCACTGATCAAGCTGAAAAAGCCTTGTTGGCATTAAATCAGGGGCTTTATGACGCTGAGTTATACTGTCAGAGATTCCGTAGGTGGGCAGTCCTGACCAAATGGAATGACAACGCTTTGGCAGCCCTTTTCCGGAAGGGTCTGTCAGATAATGTAAAGGATGTTATGGTGGGATTCCCTGTCCCCTCTGGTCTCAATGATTCTATGTCATTAGCGATTCAAATTGACAGACGTTTGCGTGAGCGGAGAAGTATGCGTGGAATAGTGTTGCCTTGTGAACCAGCTTCTGAACCCATGCAGTGTGATAGAGTGGTGTCTGGGGCACAGCGTCATGAGTTTCGAAAGCGCAATGGGTTATGTTTCTACTGTGGTGATGCCTCTCATGCTAGTTCAGTCTGCCCTAAGCGGGGAAGACGTTTTGCACACTCAGTTATCTTGGGTAGTATTCAGACTAAGTTTTTATTAACTGTCACTCTGATATGCTCTCTGTCCTCATTTTCTGCTCAGGCTTTCGTTGATTCTGGAGCAGCTATTAACCTGATGGATTATGATTTTGCTAAACGTTGTGGGTTTTCCCTTGATACCCCTACAGAAGTCTATTCCCCTACTGGGGATCGATTCTACCCCTTTGGCTGAGAATAAACCCCAGTTTTCTACTCAGGTGATAATGAGGGTTGAACCTGATCACCAGGAGTGCTGCAAATTTTTGGTTCTGTATAATCTGCATGACATTATCGTGCTGGGTTTCCCTTGGTTACAGTCTCATAATCCTGTTTTGGATTGGAAATCTGTGTCTGTAACCAGTTGGGGCTGCCAATGTGTTAATACCAACACTCCTGTTTTTTCTGCCTCCCCCAGGCTCAGGATGTTCCTGACTTTTTGATTGATTTTTCTGATGTGTTTAGCGAAAGTAAATCTGCATCCTTGCCTCCCCATAGGAGCTATGACTGCGCTATTGAATTAGTGCCGGGTAGTAAATTCCCTAAAGGTCGCCTTTTTAACTTGTCTGTACCTGAACATGACGCTATGCGGTCTTATATCAAGGAATCATTGGAGAAGGGTCATATCAGACCATCCTCTTCACCCTTAGGTGCCGGTTTTTTCTTTGTGGCCAAAAAGGATGGTTCATTAAGGCCGTGTATTGATTATCGTCTCTTGAACAATATTACTGTGAAATATCAATACCCGTTACCCTTGATTTCTGACCTGTTTTCCAGGGTGAAAAACGCTACTTGGTTTACCAAGCTTGACCTCAGGGGGGCGTATAACCTTATTCGCATTAAGCACGGGGATGAATGGAAGACGGCATTCAATACCCCTGAAGGGCATTTTGAGTACCTAGTGATGCCCTTTGGGCTCACTAATGCTCCTTCCGTCTTCCAGTCCTTCATGAATGACATTTTCAGGGATTTTGTGGACAAATTTCTGATTGTTTATTTGGATGATATCTTGATTTTTTCTAATGACTGGGACTCTCATGTGAAACATGTTCGAACTGTGTTCCAGATTTTGAGAGAGAATGCTCTGTATGTGAAGGGATCAAAGTGTCTTTTTGGCGTACAGAGGATCTCATTTCTGGGATTCATTTTGTCCCATCTGTTATTGAAATGGACCCGGTCAAGGTTCAGGCCATCTGTGATTGGGTCCAACCTACTTCATTAAAGGCTCTTCAGAGATTTTTGGGTTTTGCCAATTTTTATCGTAAATTTATTGGTAATTTCTCGGTTATTGTTAAACCATTAACTGATTTGACCAGAAAGGGTTCTGATGTGGTGAATTGGCCTCCTGAGGCAGTCTCTGCATTTCAGGAACTTAAGCAGAGATTCACTTCTGCTCCTGTTCTACGGCAGCCTGATGTTTCTCTGCCATTTCAGGTGGAGGTTGATGCCTCTGAAATTGGGGCAGGTGCCGTTTTGTCCCAAAAAAGAATCCAGAGACCTCTAAAAGTAACCCTTGTGCCTTTTTCTCTCGAAAATTTTCTCCTACTGAACGTAATTATGACGTGGGTAATCGGGAGTTATTGGCCATGAAGTGGGCTTTTGAAGAGTGGAGACATTGGCTGGAGGGAGCCAAACATCGGTTGGGTCTTACGGACCATAAAATCTGGCTACTGGAATTGCCAAGCGCTCAATCCTAACAGGCCAGGTGGGCCCTTGTTTTTCACACGTTTTAATTTTGTGGTTTCCTTTTTTTCCTGGCACTAAGAATGTTAAGGCGGATGCCCTTTCGAGGAGTTTCCTTCGGACTCTCCGATTATTGTCCTTCTGTTTTTGAAAGAGGGTGTAGTTTTTTCCCCGCCATTTCGCCCAATTTGAGACTTGCTCGGAGGGGTGTCGGAGGATAGGCCCAATCGCCCTGTTGGAAAAATTGTTTGTCCCGGACCATGAAGAAGGTGTGATGTCGAATTCATTGTTCCGATTGCTGGGCATCCCGGAATTTTTGGTACCAAAACTTGGTTAGTCGGTCCTTTTGGTGGCCACCTTGTCTCGTGATTCGGGAATTTGGCAGTCCTGCGGGACTTGCTCTCGCTCCAAGCTTGCTCCGCTCTAGTGGTTTGTTGATGCATTGCCTTGCCAAAGAACCTGGACCCTATCTCTATGGATTTCATTTCCGACCTTCCTTTGTTTTTCTCAGAGAATGACCACCATCTGGGTAATTTGTGATGGTTTCCAAAATATACTTTTTTGTGCCATTAATAAGTTGTTCCTCCTCTGAATTGGTGCCGTTGTTCCTTCCACGTGGTTCGTTTAAACGGCTTCCTGAGAACATTTGTGGTCTGACAGAGGATCCAGTTTGTTTCAGATTTTGAAGGACTTTTTGTTCTAAAAATGGGTGTTCAATTGTTTTCTCCTCGGCTTTCATTCAGACCAATGGTCAAACTGAGAGAACAAACCAGGACATTGGGAGTTATCTAAGATGCTTTGTGTCGCATCAGGATATGGGTCTTTTTTTTTGCCTTTGGCGAGTTTGCTCTTAATATGGGCTAGCCTGCCACTTTGATGTCTCCGTTTTTCTGTAATTTGGGTTTCCCCCTCGATTTTCTTCGGACAGACGGAGGCTTCTGTCTGTCCAGGTGTTGACTCTGTTGTGGAGTGTAGCAGCAGATTTGGGACCAGGTAGTGGAGGGTTGTCCCTTTTAGGGAAAGGCCCAGGGTTTGCTAACCGGCATAGGACTGATGGTCCTCGGTTTAAAGTGGGGGGGACTTGGCTGGTTTGTCCTCAAAGAAATTCCTATGAGAGTAGCTCTCCAAAATTTTAAGCCTAGGTTCATTGGACCTTTAAGTCATGGAGATTATTAATCCGTTTCTTTTGTTGCTTCTTCCAGGGACATTTAAGATCCTAAAGTGTTCCACAAGTCCTTGTTGAAGGGTTTGTTGAGCCAGGGTTCCTCTGCTGTGCCTCCTGAACCTGTTTTGGTTGAGGGCAATCTGAGTATGTGGTTGAGAAAATATTGGATTCCGTTTTTTAGACGGAACTCCGTATTTGGTTAAAGGGAGGTTAGGTAGGAAGGGCAATTCTTGGGTGTTTGTTCGGACTCCATTGGGAGACTTATCCGTGCGTATCATAGAACTCATCCTGACCGACCTGGTTGCCAAATGGGGTTCGGTTGCCCCTCCTAAAGGGGGGGGGGTATGTTGTGAATGGGTTTGAGATGAGTTCTGAGCAGGGCTTCCTCTGGTGGTTACAGCGGTGTGGTCTGTCCAGTGAAGATTGTGAGGATGGGAACAGGTTTTACTGACTGGTCTTATATAAGGGAGTACCTTCCCTAGGGTTGCCCGGTGCAATTGTTCTGGTCTGAATCCTTATTCCTGTTTCCCTTGTAGCCCGCTGGTCTGTCTGCATCTCCTGCTAACAATAAGACATTTTCTTTTTTTGTTTTTTTTTTGGCTATATTTTTGCATTTTGTCCTGCACTTCTGGTGGGGGCCTTAGGGTCCCCCGGGGGTTTTGCCCTCCAGTTTAGTTCGCCACGATGTTTACTTTTGGCTTTTTCCAGTTTTTTCAGTGGTGCGTTTTGATTTTGTTACACCAAGAAAATTTAGGGGTAGAGGTCGTGTGATCTCAAGGCGTTTTTGAAATTGTAGAGTTGGTCTTTTCAGGGTTTTTTTGGGATTGCAGTAAGTACCCTTCCTATCCTTTTTTTTAGTTGTTTGGGCCCCAGGTTTTCTCTACTATTTTCTTTCTGTGTCAGTTTTCATCTTGTCAAACCCCCATTACTGTTTGGGGGTTTCTATTATTTTGGGGTTGCTCCGGGGCAGATACTTTCCTATTTTTCTTTGGTGTAGTTGTTTCTCGGCTGTGACGGGCGTCTGACCAACTAGGACCCCACGGCTGCCTTAGTTGTGATGGTTTTTAGGGTTCTCAAACTCATAGATTCCAACGCTTGGTGTATTGCCTTTTTACCGCACTCCTCCTACCGAAACATAACACTCTGCTTAAGTTCCTGAAAACGCAGAGATGTCAGGTGGCCAATTCACCAATCAGAAACCTTTTTGGTCAAATCAGTAATGGTTTAACAATACAAGAAAATTACCATAAATTTACGATAAAAAAATTGGCAAAACCAAGAAATCTTTGAAAACCCTTTAATGAAGTAGGTTGGACCCAATCACGAGGCCTGAACCTGACCGGGTCCTTTAATAACAGATGGGGACAAAAGTCCCAGAAATGAGATCCTTTGTCGCCAAAAGACACTTTGATCCCTTCCATACAGAGCTTCCTCTCAAAATCTGGAACAAGTCTGAACATGTTTCACATGAATCCTATATTGGAAAAATCAAGATACATCAATTAAACAAACAGAAATTTATCCACAAAATCCCTGAAAATGTATTTATGAAGGCTGGAAGACAAAGGAGCAATAGGGCCCAAAGGGCTACTAGGTCTCAAAAATGCCCCCTGGGGTTTAATGCCGTCTTCCATTTCCCCGTGGTTAATGCAATAAGGTTTTGCCCCCTGAGGTCAAGCTTGGTTAATAAGTAGCCTTTTAACCCTGGAAAACAGGAAGGGAAATCAAGGGTAACGGATTTGTTTTCAAGTGTATTTTTAAGGACGATAATACCGGCCTTAATGAACCATCCCTTTTGGCCACAAAGAAAAAAAACCCGGGACCCAAGGGGAAAGGATGGTCTGATATGCCCTTCTCCAATCTCCTTGATATAGACCGCATGCGTATGTTCGGTACAGCAAGTTAAAGGCGACCTTTAGGGAATTTATACCAGGCCAATTCAATAGCGCAGTCAAGCCCAGGGGGGCAAGGTAGATTTCTTTGCTAAACACATAGAAAAAAATTCAAAAAGCAGGCATTGGCCTGGGGGGGGAGGCAGAAAAAAAGGAGTGTTGGTATCAACACATTGGCAAGCCCCAACTGGTTTACGACACAGATTTCCGATCCAAAACAGGATTATAGCGTAACCGGGAAAACCAGTACAATAATGTCATGCGATTTACAGCACCAAAAAATTTGAATCTCCGATGTTCAGGTTCAACCCTATTATCACCTGGTAGAGAACGAGGTT
>JARQOD010000001.1:711257517-711280208 GCA_033576555.1 Oophaga sylvatica
CCGCTGGGCCCTCTCTTGAGAGAGGGACAACCTCTCCACTACCTGGTCCCAAATCTGTTGCATACGCTCCACAACAGAGTCAACACCCGGACAGACAGAAGCCTCCGTCTGTCGCGAAGAAAATCGAGGGTGAAACCCAGAATTACAGAAAAATGGAGACATCAAAGTGGCAGAGCTAGCCCTATTATTAAGAGCAAACTCAGCCAAAGGCAAAAAAGAAACCCAGTCATCCTGATCAGCAGACACAAAGCATCTTAGATAAGTCTCCAATGTCTGGTTTGTTCTCTCAGTTTGACCATTGGTCTGAGGATGAAACGCCGAGGAGAAAGACAATTGAACACCAAGTTTAGAACAAAAGGTCCTCCAAAATCTGGAAACAAACTGGACTCCTCTGTCAGACACAATGTTCTCAGGAATGCCGTGTAAACGAACCACGTGCTGAAGGAACAAAGGCACCAATTCAGAGGAGGAAGGCAACTTAGGCAATGGCACAAGATGTATCATCTTGGAAAACCTATCACAAATCACCCAGATGGCGGTCATTCTCTGAGAAACAGGAAGGTCGGAAATGAAATCCATAGAGATATGGGTCCATGGTCTCTTGGGCACAGGCAATGGCATCAACAAACTACCAGAGCGAGAGCAAGGCTTGGAGCGAGAGCAAGTCCCGCAGGACTGCACAAATTCCCTGACATCACGAGACAAGGTAGGCCACCAAAAGGACCGACTAACCAAGTCTCTGGTACCAAAAATTCCGGCATGCCCAGCCAACGCGGAACAATGAATCTCAGACATCACACTCTTTTTCCACTGGTCCGGGACAAACAATTTTCCAACAGGGCAGCGCTCGGGCCTATCCTCCTGACACCCCTCCAGAGCAAGTCTCAAATTGGGTGAGATGGCGGAAAGAACTACACCCTCTTTCAAAATAACAGAAGGATCAGATAACTCAGGAGAGTCCGCAAGGAAACTCCTCGAGAGAGCATCCGCCTTAACATTCTTAGTGCCAAAAAGAAAGGAAACCACAAAATTAAAACGTGTGAAAAACAAGGCCCACCTGGCCTGTCTAGGATTGAGTCGCTTGGCAGATTCCAGATAAACCAGATTCTTATGGTCCGTAAGGACCACCACCCGATGTTTGGCTCCCTCCAGCCAATGTCTCCACTCTTCAAAAGCCCACTTCATGGCCAATAACTCCCGATTACCCACGTCATAATTACGTTCAGTAGGAGAAAATTTTCGAGAGAAAAAGGCACAAGGGTTACTTTTAGAGGTCTCTGGATCTTTTTGGGACAAAACGGCACCTGCCCCAATTTCAGAGGCATCAACCTCCACCTGAAATGGCAGAGAAACATCAGGCTGCCGTAGAACAGGAGCAGAAGTGAATCTCTGCTTAAGTTCCTGAAATGCAGAGACTGCCTCAGGAGGCCAATTCACCACATCAGAACCCTTTTTGGTCAAATCAGTTAATGGTTTAACAATAACCGAGAAATTACCAATAAATTTACGATAAAAATTGACAAAACCCAAAAATCTTTGAAGAGCCTTTAATGAAGTAGGTTGGACCCAATCACAGATGGCCTGAACCTTGACCGGGTCCATTTCAATAACAGATGGGGACAAAATGAATCCCAGAAATGAGATCCTCTGTACGCCAAAAAGACACTTTGATCCCTTCACATACAGAGCATTCTCTCTCAAAATCTGGAATACAGTTCGAACATGTTTCACATGAGAGTCCCAGTCATTGGAAAAAATCAAGATATCATCCAAATAAACAATCAGAAATTTATCCACAAAATCCCTGAAAATGTCATTCATAAAGGACTGGAAGACAGAAGGAGCATTAGTGAGCCAAAGGGCATCACAAGGTACTCAAAATGCCCCTCCGGGGTATTGAATGCCATCTTCCATTCATCCCCGTGCTTAATGCGAATAAGGTTATATGCCCCCCTGAGGTCAAGCTTGGTAAACCAAGTAGCGTTTTTCACCCTGGAAAACAGGTCAGAAATCAAGGGTAACGGGTATTGATATTTCACAGTAATATTGTTCAAAAGACGATAATCAATACACGGCCTTAATGAACCATCCTTTTTGGCCACAAAGAAAAAACCGGCACCTAAGGGTGAAGAGGATGGTCTGATATGACCTTTCTCCAATGACTCCTTGATATAAGACCGCATAGCGTCATGTTCAGGTACAGACAAGTTAAAAAGGCGACCTTTAGGGAATTTACTACCAGGCACTAATTCAATAGCGCAGTCATAGCTCTTATGGGGAGGCAAGGATGCAGATTTACTTTCGCTAAACACATCAGAAAAATCAATCAAAAAGTCAGGAACATCCTGAGCCTGGGGGGAGGCAGAAAAGACAGGAGTGTTGGTATTAACACATTGGCAGCCCCAACTGGTTACAGACACAGATTTCCAATCCAAAACAGGATTATGAGACTGTAACCAAGGGAAACCCAGTACGATAATATCATGCAGATTATACAGAACCAAAAATTTGCAGCACTCTTGATGATCAGGTTCAACCCTCATTATAACCTGAGTAGAGAACTGAGGTTTATTCTCAGCCAAAGGGGTAGAATCGATCCCCAGAAGGGGAATAGACTTCTGTAGGGGTATCAAGGGAAACCCACAACGTTTAGCAAAATCATAATCCATCAGGTTAATAGCTGCTCCAGAATCAACGAAAGCCTGAGCAGAAAATGAGGACAGAGAGCATATCAGAGTGACAGTTAGTAAAAACTTAGTCTGAACACTACCCAAGACAACTGAGCGTGCAAAACGTCCTCCCCGCTTAGGGCAGACTGAAATAGCATGAGAGGCATCACCACAGTAGAAACATAACCCATTGCGCTTTCGAAACTCATGACGCTGTGCCCCAGACACCACTCTATCACACTGCATGGATTCAGAAGCAGGTTCACAAGGCAACACTATTCCACGCATACTTCTCCGCTCACGCAAACGTCTGTCAATTTGAATCGCTAATGACATAGAATCATTGAGACCAGAGGGGACGGGGAATCCCACCATAACATCCTTTACATTATCTGACAGCCCCTTCCGAAAAAGGGCCGCGAAAGCGTCGTCATTCCACTTGGTCAGGACTGCCCACCTACGGAATCTCTGACAGTATAACTCAGCGTCATCAAGCCCCTGATTTAATGCCAACAAGGCTTTTTCAACTTGATCAGTGACATTAGGCTCATCGTACAATAACCCCAAAGCCTGAAAAAATGCATCAACATCACTCAAAACAGGATCCCCAGGTGTCAGGGAAAAAGCCCAATCCTGAGGATCGCCGCGCAGGAGAGAGATGACAATTTGAACCTGCCGCGCTGCGTTTCCTGAGGACTTAGATTTTAAGGCAAAAAACAATTTACAATTATTTTTGAAATTCTGAAACTTAGCTCGATCCCCTAAAAACAAATCTGGCATGGGAATCCTAGGTTCCACAACAGGCAACCTAGCAAGATAGATAGCAATACTCCGAACCTCAGTGGCAAGCTGATCCACACGGCCAGACAACTGTGCAAACTCCATTGAGAGAAAAAAAAAATCCTCCCCAGCACCCAGAGATACAGAGGGAAAAAAAAAAAAATGCAACAAACAGAAAAATATCTCTGACAACTCTGACAACTTTTTTTTTTTTTTTTCTTTCACAATATTTTTTCCTCTCTGTGAGTACCATACAATTTTCAATTTTTTGGGCCGGTGATACTGTTATGATTCGGTAGCTGAGGAATGCAGGCAAAAAGGCAATACACCAGAGCAGTTGGAATCTATGAGATTGCAGACACGACACAGCAGGCTACAAGGGAAACTGGAATCAAGGATTCAGACCAGAACAATTGATCACCGGCAACCCTGATGGGAAGGTGACTCCCTTATATAAGACCAGTCAGTAACACCTGATTCCCAGTCCTCACAATCTTCACTGAACAGACCAGTACCGCTTGTAACCACCAAAGGGAGCCTCTGCTCAGAACTCATCTCAAGCCCATTCACAACAGTACCCCCCCCTTGAGGAGGGGTCACAGAACCCTCATTTGAGCAACCAGGTCGGTCAGGATGAGTTCTATGATACGCACGGATGAGTCTCCTAGCATGGATGTCCGAAGCAAACACCCAAGAATTGTCTTCCTGACCATAACCTCTCCACTTAACCAAATACTGGAGTTTCCGTCTAGAAAAACGAGAATCTAATATTTTCTCAACCACATACTCCAGATTGCCCTCAACCAAAACAGGGTCAGGAGGCACAGCAGCAGGAACCACTGGCTCAACAAACCTCTTCAACAAGGACTTGTGGAACACGTTATAGATCTTAAATGTCCCTGGAAGAAGCAAACGAAAAGAAACAGGATTAAGAATCTCCATGATCTTATAAGGTCCAATGAACCTAGGCTTAAATTTAGGAGATGCTACTCTCATAGGAATATTTTTTGAGGACAACCAGACCAAGTCCCCCACTTTAAACCGAGGACCATCAGTCCTATGCCGGTTAGCAAACCGCTGGGCCCTCTCTTGAGAGAGGGACAACCTCTCCACTACCTGGTCCCAAATCTGTTGCATACGCTCCACAACAGAGTCAACACCCGGACAGACAGAAGCCTCCGTCTGTCGCGAAGAAAATCGAGGGTGAAACCCAGAATTACAGAAAAATGGAGACATCAAAGTGGCAGAGCTAGCCCTATTATTAAGAGCAAACTCAGCCAAAGGCAAAAAAGAAACCCAGTCATCCTGATCAGCAGACACAAAGCATCTTAGATAAGTCTCCAATGTCTGGTTTGTTCTCTCAGTTTGACCATTGGTCTGAGGATGAAACGCCGAGGAGAAAGACAATTGAACACCAAGTTTAGAACAAAAGGTCCTCCAAAATCTGGAAACAAACTGGACTCCTCTGTCAGACACAATGTTCTCAGGAATGCCGTGTAAACGAACCACGTGCTGAAGGAACAAAGGCACCAATTCAGAGGAGGAAGGCAACTTAGGCAATGGCACAAGATGTATCATCTTGGAAAACCTATCACAAATCACCCAGATGGCGGTCATTCTCTGAGAAACAGGAAGGTCGGAAATGAAATCCATAGAGATATGGGTCCATGGTCTCTTGGGCACAGGCAATGGCATCAACAAACTACCAGAGCGAGAGCAAGGCTTGGAGCGAGAGCAAGTCCCGCAGGACTGCACAAATTCCCTGACATCACGAGACAAGGTAGGCCACCAAAAGGACCGACTAACCAAGTCTCTGGTACCAAAAATTCCGGCATGCCCAGCCAACGCGGAACAATGAATCTCAGACATCACACTCTTTTTCCACTGGTCCGGGACAAACAATTTTCCAACAGGGCAGCGCTCGGGCCTATCCTCCTGACACCCCTCCAGAGCAAGTCTCAAATTGGGTGAGATGGCGGAAAGAACTACACCCTCTTTCAAAATAACAGAAGGATCAGATAACTCAGGAGAGTCCGCAAGGAAACTCCTCGAGAGAGCATCCGCCTTAACATTCTTAGTGCCAAAAAGAAAGGAAACCACAAAATTAAAACGTGTGAAAAACAAGGCCCACCTGGCCTGTCTAGGATTGAGTCGCTTGGCAGATTCCAGATAAACCAGATTCTTATGGTCCGTAAGGACCACCACCCGATGTTTGGCTCCCTCCAGCCAATGTCTCCACTCTTCAAAAGCCCACTTCATGGCCAATAACTCCCGATTACCCACGTCATAATTACGTTCAGTAGGAGAAAATTTTCGAGAGAAAAAGGCACAAGGGTTACTTTTAGAGGTCTCTGGATCTTTTTGGGACAAAACGGCACCTGCCCCAATTTCAGAGGCATCAACCTCCACCTGAAATGGCAGAGAAACATCAGGCTGCCGTAGAACAGGAGCAGAAGTGAATCTCTGCTTAAGTTCCTGAAATGCAGAGACTGCCTCAGGAGGCCAATTCACCACATCAGAACCCTTTTTGGTCAAATCAGTTAATGGTTTAACAATAACCGAGAAATTACCAATAAATTTACGATAAAAATTGACAAAACCCAAAAATCTTTGAAGAGCCTTTAATGAAGTAGGTTGGACCCAATCACAGATGGCCTGAACCTTGACCGGGTCCATTTCAATAACAGATGGGGACAAAATGAATCCCAGAAATGAGATCCTCTGTACGCCAAAAAGACACTTTGATCCCTTCACATACAGAGCATTCTCTCTCAAAATCTGGAATACAGTTCGAACATGTTTCACATGAGAGTCCCAGTCATTGGAAAAAATCAAGATATCATCCAAATAAACAATCAGAAATTTATCCACAAAATCCCTGAAAATGTCATTCATAAAGGACTGGAAGACAGAAGGAGCATTAGTGAGCCCAAAGGGCATCACAAGGTACTCAAAATGCCCCTCCGGGGTATTGAATGCCATCTTCCATTCATCCCCGTGCTTAATGCGAATAAGGTTATATGCCCCCCTGAGGTCAAGCTTGGTAAACCAAGTAGCGTTTTTCACCCTGGAAAACAGGTCAGAAATCAAGGTAACGGGTATTGATATTTCACAGTAATATTGTTCAAAAGACGATAATCAATACACGGCCTTAATGAACCATCCTTTTTGGCCACAAAGAAAAAACCGGCACCTAAGGGTGAAGAGGATGGTCTGATATGACCTTTCTCCAATGACTCCTTGATATAAGACCGCATAGCGTCATGTTCAGGTACAGACAAGTTAAAAAGGCGACCTTTAGGGAATTTACTACCAGGCACTAATTCAATAGCGCAGTCATAGCTCTTATGGGGAGGCAAGGATGCAGATTTACTTTCGCTAAACACATCAGAAAAATCAATCAAAAAGTCAGGAACATCCTGAGCCTGGGGGAGGCAGAAAAGACAGGAGTGTTGGTATTAACACATTGGCAGCCCCAACTGGTTACAGACACAGATTTCCAATCCAAAACAGGATTATGAGACTGTAACCAAGGGAAACCCAGTACGATAATATCATGCAGATTATACAGAACCAAAAATTTGCAGCACTCTTGATGATCAGGTTCAACCCTCATTATAACCTGAGTAGAGAACTGAGGTTTATTCTCAGCCAAAGGGGTAGAATCGATCCCCAGAAGGGGAATAGACTTCTGTAGGGGTATCAAGGGAAACCCACAACGTTTAGCAAAATCATAATCCATCAGGTTAATAGCTGCTCCAGAATCAACGAAAGCCTGAGCAGAAAATGAGGACAGAGAGCATATCAGAGTGACAGTTAGTAAAAACTTAGTCTGAACACTACCCAAGACAACTGAGCGTGCAAAACGTCCTCCCCGCTTAGGGCAGACTGAAATAGCATGAGAGGCATCACCACAGTAGAAACATAACCCATTGCGCTTTCGAAACTCATGACGCTGTGCCCCAGACACCACTCTATCACACTGCATGGATTCAGAAGCAGGTTCACAAGGCAACACTATTCCACGCATACTTCTCCGCTCACGCAAACGTCTGTCAATTTGAATCGCTAATGACATAGAATCATTGAGACCAGAGGGGACGGGGAATCCCACCATAACATCCTTTACATTATCTGACAGCCCCTTCCGAAAAAGGGCCGCGAAAGCGTCGTCATTCCACTTGGTCAGGACTGCCCACCTACGGAATCTCTGACAGTATAACTCAGCGTCATCAAGCCCCTGATTTAATGCCAACAAGGCTTTTTCAGCTTGATCAGTGACATTAGGCTCATCGTACAATAACCCCAAAGCCTGAAAAAATGCATCAACATCACTCAAAACAGGATCCCCAGGTGTCAGGGAAAAAGCCCAATCCTGAGGATTGCCGCGCAGGAGAGAGATGACAATTTGAACCTGCTGCGCTGCGTTTCCTAAGGACTTAGATTTTAAGGCAAAAAACAATTTACAATTATTTTTGAAATTCTGAAACTTAGCTCGATCCCCTAAAAACAAATCTGGCATGGGAATCCTAGGTTCCACAACAGGCAACCTAGCAAGATAGATAGCAATACTCCGAACCTCAGTGGCAAGCTGATCCACACGGCCAGACAACTGTGCAAACTCCATTGAGAGAAAAAAAAATCCTCCCCAGCACCCAGAGATACAGAGGGAAAAAAAAAAAAAATGCAACAAACAGAAAAATATCTCTGACAACTCTGACAACCTTTTTTTTTTTTTTCTTTCACAATATTTTTTCCTCTCTGTGAGTACCATACAATTTTCAATTTTTTGGGCCGGTGATACTGTTATGATTCGGTAGCTGAGGAGTGCAGGCAAAAAGGCAATACACCAGAGCAGTTGGAATCTATGAGATTGCAGACACGACACAGCAGGCTACAAGGGAAACTGGAATCAAGGATTCAGACCAGAACAATTGATCACCGGCAACCCTGATGGGAAGGTGACTCCCTTATATAAGACCAGTCAGTAACACCTGATTCCCAGTCCTCACAAACTTCACTGAACAGACCAGTACCGCTTGTAACCACCAAAGGGAGCCTCTGCTCAGAACTCATCTCAAGCCCATTCACAACAGTCTCCTGTCGCTGTTCCTGCAAACTGTGTGAACTTTTCAGCATGCTTGTATGAAGTAATACAAGTCATTTCATTTCAACCTATGTCTCCTGTGTTTTCCTCGCACCCAAGCACAAGACGCTATAGGAACTGTACACTATACATGACAAGATTCAGGAGCCAATGTTTAGTGTCTGCTGGGTCTGGGAAAGCCGTGTCTGCTGTGACTGTGGATATCAGATGTCCGTTTAATACCTTCTGTGATGACAGTGGTTGTGACTTCTCACAACCATTCCAGGTGAGCGCATTCCCTTAAAATTTTACTCTGGAGTGTTACCACAGGTAAACACTATTGTTTTTTTTTTTCCTTTCCTCTTCTCCTTCCAGCACTTCTGCCTTAAAAGATCTGGAAGATGGAGGCCCGCATAAAGGAACTTTGCGGAGTGACTGATACAATCCTTTCAGATGTACAGACTTTAAAAACCCGTTTTGCAAGCCTACAGGACCTCACTAATCATAATTTGCAAGTGTTTGGACAGACTACCCAGGAGTTGCGAGCCAGGAACGAGCCCAGGCTCCTGCCATAACCCCGAGTTCTGGGATCCCCAAATTACCTCCTTTTCGTTTTGGCGGTGAACGTGAGAAATTCAGGGATTTATTAATCAATGCAATTTATTTTTCTCTGCACATGCTTCACAATTTCCCACTGAACGATCCAAAGTGCTTACTATAATCATGTTGCTTACCAATAAGGCTTTGATGTGGGCAAACCCTCTGATTGAGACTGAGGATGATTGTTTGAATCACCTTGATGCTTTTATTTCAGCCATGGGGCAGGTGTTTGATGACCCAATCGAGGTGCAACAGCTGAAGCAGCCATGTTAACTTTGGCCAAGGTAAGCGTTCAGTAGCCGAATATGCCCTGGATTTCAGGAGATGGGCTCTTGATACCACTTGGGACACTTCCGCTAAAAAATCTATTTTTCGGAAAGGGTTGTCTCCACTGATTAAGGATGAACTTGCTCGTGCCGACCCTCCCACTGCGTTAGGTGACTTTATTAACTATTGTATCCGTATTGATGCTCGTCTGACTGAACGCAGACAAGAGAGATGGTTCGAAAATAATCGCACTAACCTTTTACTACCTCCCTCCTCAGCTAAGGAACCTTTGAGTAGGATCACAAGGGAAACAGAACCTGAACCCATGCAGGTGGACTCTTTACAAAGACAGGTTAGTGATGCACGCAAAGAACATCGTATAAAGGAAAATCTATGTTTCTACTGTGGTAAGTCAGGGCACTTCATTATAAACTGCCCCAGCCGTTCTCGTAAGACTACTGCAGCAGTCATTCACTGTGAGTGTTGCGAGAGGAGCTCTGTCATGTCCGAGCCTCAGGCTCCAGAGAGATCTGCTGCAAGAGATCTTGATTTCTCGGACTTAAACTCTGTTAGTTCTGGGGACGATGACGGTATAAACGCTGCAATTTTTCAAGTTTCCTCAGCGGTGTCCCAGCTGAGTTGTAAAAGAAACAATTCTCATTGCTTACTTTCCATCAAACTCTGGGTTGACTCAGTCGGGGTGTCTAGCTCTGCTATGATCGACTCAGGAGCAAGTGGAAATTTTATGGATATCTCCTTTGCTCTGAAACAGGGATACGTTCAGTGAAGAAGGCTACTCCAGTACAGATGGAGACTGTGGATGGCTCTCTACTGACTTCTGGACCAGTGGATCAAGAAACAGAGCCTTTGAGGGTCCTTATGGTAAAGATCATCAGGAGAAAATGTCTTTTATGCTTATCTCTTCTCCCCACTTTCCCATTATTCTAGGGCTACCATGGCTGCAGGCGCAGAATCCTACGATTAACTGGGAGACCAAGGAATTACACTTTCCGGAGAAACAGATGAGTCAAGGAGTTTCAGCTTGCTCTGTTCCTAAAGGAACCATGTCAGTCCCTGAACTACCAGCTGTATACCAGGACTATGTGGATTTATGTGACAAGAAGAACGCTGATCAGCTTCCTCCTCACCGTCCATATGATTGTCCAATTGAATTATTGCCTGGAGCCGAGATACCTTTTGGTAAGATCTACCCCCTAGCGGGGCCCGAGCTAAAAGCTTTGAAGGATTATATAGACGAAAATTTAGCCAAGGGCTTCATACGCCCCTCTTCATCTCCCGCAGGTGCACCCATCTTCTTTGTGAAGAAGAAAGATGGATCTCTGAGACCCTGCATAGACTATAGGGAACTCAATAAGGTTACTATTAGAAACCGTTATCCATTGCCTTTAATCCCTGAGTTGTTGGAGAGAGTACGGCATGCCAAAATTTTCTCTAAACTGGATCTCCGTGGGGCCTATAACTTGGTCCGTATTAAACCTGGGGATGAATGGAAGACTGCTTTCAGGTCACGCTATGGACACTTTGAATATCTAGTTATGCCTTTTGGTCTGAGTACCGCCCCAGCCACTTTCCAACACTTCGTGAATGATATCTTCAGGGATCTCCTAGATACATTTGTGGTGATTTATCTGCATGATATTCTAATTTTTTCTAACTCCACAGAGGAACATCATGGACATGTGAGAATGGTCTTAGAACGCCTAAGGCAAAACCATCTCTACATCAAACTTGAAAAATGTGAATTCCATAGGACCGAAATTCAATTTCTGGGGTATGTACTATCTACGCAAGGGATTAGTATGGATGGAAGCAAGACCCAAGCCATCAAGGATTGGCCAATTCCTAGAAATGTGAAGGAGGTTCAGCGTTTCATCGGGTTTGCCAACTTCTATAGACGTTTCATTAAGAATTTTTCTGAGGTAGTGTCACCTATCACCCAACTTACCCGGAAACAGTCTAGGTTCTCCTGGACCCCGCAAGCTCAGGAAGCATTTTCCTGTTTAAAGGATAAATTTACCACCGCACCTATCTTAGTACATCCCACCCCGAGCTTGCCTTCATAATAGAGGTGGATGCTTCAGACTGTGCCGTTGGAGCTATACTCTCTCAGAGAACAGGTGAGAAGAATGTCTTGCATCCCTGTGCCTTCTTTTCCCAGCAGTTGTCTTCAGCTGAGAGGAACTACGATGTGGGCAATAGAGAATTGTTGGCCATTATTGCCGCCTTCAAGGAATGGAGACACCTTCTTCAGGGAGCTGCACAGCAAATAGTCGTCCTGACAGACCATCGTAACCTTGAATTTATCAGGTCGGCTAAGTGCCTGACTCCTCGCCAGGCTCGCTGGAATCTTTTCCTAAACCAATTTAATTTTGTCATTTCTTATAGACCAGGATCGCGCAATGGAAAGGCTGATGCACTCTCTAGGATTCATTCAGCAGAGACACGTCCACTTACTCCTCCTAAGACTATTCTTCCTGACTCTAGATTCCTGGGAGTGATTCATAATCAAGACCTAATTAAGGACATCAAGGAAGCATACCATGCGGATTCTTTGTTGGCTCAACCCCCAAGGGACGTAAGTCTTGTCTTTAAGAATGGTGTGTGGATTCAGGGACAACGTCTGTATATACCTGAAACAGTCAGATTGAGAGTATTGCAACTCATCCACGATTCCAAGATAGCCGGGCATAGGGGAATTCTAAAGACACAAGAATTTCTTTCTCGTTTCTTTTGGTGGCCCACTTACAGAAAAGATGTTTTAAACTATGTCACTTCATGTGAAGTCTGTGCAAGATGCAAAACACCTCGCTCCTCACCAACTGGTCTGTTGCAACCTCTTCCCACCCGTCCCGCCCGTGGGGATCCATTTCTATGGACTTCATTGTGGAGTTACCAACCTCTCAAGGGAAGAACACCATTCTAGTGGTGGTTGACCGTCTAACAAAGGCAGCTCATTTTATCCCTTGTGTCGGCTTACCCACTGCAAAACAGACATCAGACTTGATGATTAAGAATGTGTTTCGCTTACATGGAGTACCGGATGAGGTCATTTCGGATCGAGGGGTGCAATTCACTTCAAGGTTTTGGCAAAATTTCTGTGCAGCATTGGACATTAAAGTAAACCTTTCTTCTGCTTTTCATCCCCAGACTAATGGACAGACAGAACGAAACAATCAGACGCTGGAGCAGTATCTCCGCTCTTTATCTGCCACCTACAGGATGATTGGGTGGATCTACTTCCACTGGCTGAGTTCTCTTATAACAACTCTCAGAGCGCCTCCACTAAGCAGTCTCCTTTTTACTCCAATCTAGGTTATCATCCTAACATTCTTCCTCGATTTCCCATAGATAGGCCCTTGCCAGCAGTGGCTGAAAGAATCACTTCTTTACAAAAGAATATGGATCTTCTGAAGGAAAATCTAGAATTGGCTCAGGAAAGGTACAAGAAAGCAGCAGATAAATTTCGTAAACCTGCACCAGCTTTCAAGGTAGGAGATTTGGTCTGGCTGTCAACCAGAAATCTTAAATTAAAGATTCCATCGTCTAAATTGGGACATAAGTACATTGGACCTTATAAGATCAGTAAGATTATAAGTGCTGTTGCTTGTCGTCTTCAACTGCCCAGAACTATGAGAATCCACCCTGTCTTTCATGTATCCCTACTAAAGGCTGCAACACCCAATACGTTTCCTGGACGTTCTTCTCCTTGCCCTGACCCAGTGCTGGTCGATGGTCAGGAAGAATTTATGGTGGAAAGGATTCTAGATTCCAGGTTGTACAGAAATCAGTTGCAATATTTGATTAAATGGCAGGGCTACCCAGTGGAGGACAACTCATGGGAACCAGTCAATAATGTAAATGCTCCTCGCCTGCTCCGCCAGTTTCATCAGAGGTACCCTGACAAGCCTGGTCTGAGGTCATCCGGAGGTTGTCCCTAAGGGGGGAGTAATGTAAGGTTCTTTGTCTCTGTTGACATGTTCCTTGAAACTCAGTTTTCCGTCGGCCATTTTGCTTTCTGTCTTTCTGCAGCTCTTGCCCTCAGTTAATATGGAGTTTCAGTTTTCATGTTCCCGCCCTGATTCTTCCCTCTTGCTTCTTAAGCAGCCTCAGCTGAACAATCAGTGCTCCTGAATCAAGCCTCAGTCAGTCTGTGACCTGACTCCTGGAAACCTTGGACTTGTACTCCAGCTATTCCCTACTGAGGAACCTTGGAACACTTTTGGACTCTGGAAACCTGCTGTTTGGTGAATCCATGTTTGCAGAGGAATGACGGTACAGAGAAGAGATCCTGAACCTGCTTTGGAGATTTATTGTAGTGCTTGAAGTTACTCTGGCCTGCTGTGTCTCCTGTCGCTGTTCCTGCAAACTGTGTGAACTTTTCAGCATGCTTGTATGAAGTAATACAAGTCATTTCATTTCAACCTATGTCTCCTGTGTTTTCCTCGCACCCAAGCACAAGACGCTATAGGAACTGTACACTATACATGACAGCAGGCCATGTAGATGTATGCAACATGTTGCGTTGGGCGTAGGTCGCCGCACCGTCAAAGCGACGCATGCGGCGGCAAACGCATACATCTGCACGGCCTGCATTCCTAATGTTAAATATAGGTACGCAGGCTGAATGCAGGACGCTTGCAGGCATAGGCGGAGCTGACCGGAGGAGGTGCAGCGATGGGCCGAGCATCACGGAGGAAGTCCGCAGCCCTACGCAGCTCAGCCATACGCTAGTGTGAAACTAGCCTTATTGGTTATATTTGTCTTGTAAATATACTGTATCATAAAGGTAGTTACTGAGATAAACACTTTCTGAAATATTTTGCTTCTTGATTACCCATTGTTTTTATATGAGAGTAATTTAGGTATTGTGAGAGAATTGAATTAAGATATTGCTTGTGAAAATCTATAAGGACTCGTTTGTATGAGAAATGGCCAGAGTAAAGGATGTGGTCAGACAGACCACAAATAAATGATCTGCTAAATAGTATATTTTCTTTTTTTTACTGTAGACCAGCAAATAGGTATTTTGTAACGGCACATTTTTGCCTTTGGTTTCACACAAAATAATATGTCATCATAATACAGACCTGCATAGCATACGGCCTGCGAAGATGCCCGGGATGTGCTGGTGTCACAAGTGTGTCACGTCATCCTGGGAGATCTCAGATAAGACTATCCGTATGTATTGTGAATTGCAGATCTTCCATTTAGCCTGAGTGTTTGTGTTTCATAATAAATGGACTTTGTTTCCTTTGGTGTTGAAGAGGTTAACAACCCTTTCTATGATGAAACTTACTTACAGTCACAGCGTGACATTTTCACTGGCCCCACATTTTTGGATCTTGTCATGGATCCCGTTGCTAACCTGGCTAGACAGCTGCAGGGTCTGTCATTTGAGCTATCTGACCTACGGTCTACGATCTCACAACTGACAGTTTAACCGGAACGTAAAGTGGCGCTGCCGGCTAGGTTTTCTGGGGTCGGGATAAATTTGTCGCATTCCGGGAAGCCTGTTAGCTCTATTTCAGGCTTTGCCCGTGGTCATCTGTGAGTGAGGTACAGAGAGTTAGGATTGTTGTCTCTCTCTTTTAAGGAGATCCTCAATTCTGGGCCTACTCACTCCCATCCTACTCATTGTCACTCCGGTCGGTGGATGGATTTTTCGCATCTCTTGGCCTCTTTTATGATGACTGGACCAGGTCTCCCTGCTAAACTACATAAGATCCAGCAGGGAGACCAACCAGCAGAGGAATTTTATTCAGAGTTCTGAAGATGAGCCACTGACATCCAGTGGAATGATCCTGCTCTTAGGAGTCAGTTCTGTCAGGGCCTGTCTGAACTGTTAAAATACATATTGATGCAGTATGAAACTCCTGTGTTGCTGGAGGCTGTCATGGCTCTTGCCAAACATATTGATAGATGCTTCAGGGATAGGCCTTTAGTGACCCCACCCAGTGTGGTACTTCCTATAACTTAAGTTCTCCCTGTGTGCTCTGAAGAACCTTTGCAGCTAGGGGAAGCTTCCCCCCATTATGGGTCTCTTGACTTCACCGCAAAATGGAGCTGTTCTTTTACTGTGGTAAAAAGTGTCATTTAATTGCAATTTATCCTTCTATACCTAAACACCAGAAACCGTCGGAAAACTTCTGACCCTAGTTTGTGTGGAGGATTACAACTTTGGAGTAAATATCTCCTTTTCAGGTGTGTCTTCAGTTTATCCTACTTGCAGAATTGGTTGTAGGTACGGAAACTGAGACAATATCTGTCCTACTGGATAATAAAGCAGGAGCCAATATGGTGGATGCTCGGTTCACTCAGACCCATGGTCTCTCCTGTAGTAAGCTGGCAAAGTCCATTCCCGTATTTGTGATAGACTCTGCACCTCTGGGTCAGGGAAGTTTTACACCAATTGCGCATAAGGTGAACCTTCGAGCAGGGGCTCTTTACAGGAAGCTCCTTTATTGTTACCATCTTGGAGCTCTCTCTACTCCTATTGTGTTGAGTCTTCTTTGGTTGACTAAGCATAATCCG
This sequence comes from Oophaga sylvatica, assembly GCA_033576555.1. Classification (NCBI taxonomy): domain Eukaryota; kingdom Metazoa; phylum Chordata; class Amphibia; order Anura; family Dendrobatidae; genus Oophaga; species Oophaga sylvatica. Next base: position 711,273,472 of record JARQOD010000001.1, read on the forward strand.
GTCTGTTGTGAATGTTTTGGAAATGAATTCTGAGCAGAAGCTCCCTCTGGTGGTTACAAACAGTACTGAACCATTCAATGAGGATTGGCAATCAGGAGTCACAGACTGGCTTGATATAAGGGAGGTTCCCTCCCATCATGGTTGCCGGTGATCAATTGTTCTTGTCTCAACTGTGGTTCCTGGTTCACTTGGAAGCTTGCTGAGTCTTGCCTCTTCTTCTGCTTTCAGATAAGATATTTTCTGTTTTTGATTTTGTGTTTACCATTTGCATATTTCTCTGCATTTCTGTGAGGTTAGCCAGGTTCCCCCCCGGGGGGCTTGGGCTCCTCTCGGTTCCGCTGGAGCCACTGTTATTTGTTCATTTTGCCTTTTCCAGTTTTTTCAGTGGCTGCGGCTTAGTTTTGTTACACCAGAGAACTGATTTAGGTGGTAGAGGTCGTGTGATCTCAGGTGTATTTGTAATCAGTAGCGTTGGCATTTTTTTAGTTTTTTTTTTGGGATTGCAGTGAGTATCCTTTCTATCCTTTTCTGTCTAGGCAGATTGGGCCGCAGCGTTTGCTCATACTATTTTCTGTTTGTGTCTGTTTTTCCTCTTTTCTAACTGCCATTACATGTTTGGGGGCTTCCTATGTTCTTTGGGGATCTGCTCCGGGTCAGATAGCTTTCCTCTTTCTATCTTTAGGTGTAGTTAATCTCTCAGGCTGTGAAGAGGCGTCTAGGACCAACGTAGGAACGCTCCACGGCTGCCTTTAGTTGTGGTGGTTAGTCAGGGTACTGCAATCCAATAGATTCCAACCTCTCTGGTGTATTGCCGTTTTTGCCTGCTCTCCTCAGCTACCAAAACATAACAGTATCACCGGACAAACTGAAAATTGTATGGTACTCACAGAAGGGAAAAATAGTGTGGAAAGAAAAAAGTTGTCAGAGTTGTCAGAGATTTTTTTTTTCTGTTTCTTGCATTTTTTCCCTCTTATTCTCTGGGTGCTGAGGAGGATTTTTTTTTCTCTCAATGGAGCTTGCACAGCTGTCTGGCCGTGTGGATCAGCTTGCCACTGAGGTTCGGAGTATTGCTGTCTATCTTGCTGGGTTGCCGGATGGTGGAACCTAGGATTCCTATGCCAGATTTGTTTTTGGGAGATCGGGCCAAATTTCTGAATTTCAAAAATAACTGTAAGTTGTTTTTTGCCTTAAAACCTAAGTCCTCAGGGAACGCAGCACAGCAGGTTCAAATTGTCAACTCTCTCCTGCGCGGTGATCCTCAGGATTGGGCTTTTTCCCTGACACCTGGGGACCCTGTTTTGAGTGATGTTGATGCATTTTTTCTGGCTCTGGGGTTATTGTACAATGAGCCTAATGTCACTGATCAAGCTGAAAGAACCTTGTTGGCATTAAATCAGGGGCTTGAGGACGCTGAGTTGTACTGTCAGAAATTCCGAAAATGGGCAGTCCTAACCAAATGGAATGATGATGCTTTGGCAGCCCTTTTTCGGAAGGGGCTGTCAGAGAATGTAAAAGATGTTATGGTGGGTTTCCCTGCTCCCTCTGGTCTCAATGATTCTATGTTATTAGCGATTCAAATTGACAGATGTTTGCGTGAGCATAGAGGTATGCGTGGAATAGTGTTGCCTTGTGAGCCAGCTTCTGAACCCATGCAGTGTGATAGAGTGGCTTCTGGGGCACAGCGTCATGAGTTTCGAAAATGCAATGGGTTATGTTTCTATTGTGGTGACGCCTCTCATGCTATTTCTGTCTGCCCTAAGCGGGGAAGATGTTTTGCACGCTCAGTTGTCTTGGGTAGTGTTCAGACTAAATTTCTGTTGACTGTTACCCTGATTTGCTCCCTGTCCACATTTTCTGCTCAGGCTTTTGTTGATTCGGGAGCAGCTATTAACCTGATGGATTTTGATTTTGCCAAACGTTGTGGGTTTCCCTTGATACCCCTACGGAAGTCTATTCCCCTATTGGGGATTGATTCTACCCCTTTGGCTGAGAATAAACCCCAGTTTTCTACTCAGGTGATAATGAGGGTTGAACCTGATCATCAGGAGAGTTGCAAATTTCTGGTGCTGTATAATCTGCATGACATTATTGTACTAGGCAATGAAAAAATAGGAACAGCATCCAATCCAGGTGAAGTATAACAAGTCTTTATTCAGCCACCATAAAATACGATGTTTCGGCCATTTTCAGGCCTTTATCAAGTATACAAAAACAGGCAAAATGGTGTCCTTAAATGGTGTGGAGGAGCCAATCACCATCCAGGAACCGCCCATAATACAAATAGACATATATACAGAATATACAACATGATTAATTTAAAACAGTGATCAAAGCTCAAAATAGTGACATCATAGAAAAATACAACAATGTTATAATTGTGCATGTAATATCCTTGAACGCCTAACGTGCATCCGTGCTAACTCCCGAGTGCTGTCAGCTGCTTGAATACTTGTGGATTGTGGATCCTGGCAGACGTGCACCGGTCATGGAGACTTTGATATTTGAACCAGAGGTTGATCCTTGAACGCCTGAACGTGCATCCGTGCTAACTCCCGAGTGCTGTCAGCTGCTTGAATTATTGTACTAGGTTTCCCTTGGTTACAGTCTCATAATCCTGTTTTGGATTGGAAATCTGTGTCTGTAACCAGTTGGGGCTGCCAATGTGTTAATGCCAACACTCCTGTTTTTTCTGCCTCTCCCCAGTCTCAGGATGTTCCTGACTTTTTGACTGATTTTTCTGATGTGTTTAGCGAAAGTAAATCTGCATCCTTGCCCCCCCATAGGAGCTATGACTGCGCTATTGAATTAGTGTCTGGTAGTAAAATCCCTAAAGGTCGCCTTTTTAACTTGTCTGTACCTGAACATGACGCTATGCAGTCTTATATCAAGGAGTCATTGGAGAAGGGTCATATCAGACCATCCTCTTCACCCTTGGGTGCCGGTTTTTTCTTTGTGGCCAAAAAGGATGGTTCATTAAGGCCGTGTATTGATTATCGTCTCTTGAACAAGATCACTGTGAAATATCAATATCCGTTACCCTTGATTTCTGACCTGTTTTCCAGGGTGAAAAGTGCTACTTGGTTTACCAAGCTTGACCTCAGGGGGGCGTATAACCTTATTCGAATTAAGCACGGGGATGAATGGAAGACGGCGTTTAATACCCCAGAGGGGCATTTTGAGTACCTAGTGATGCCCTTTGGGCTCACTAATGCTCCTTCCGTCTTCCAGTCCTTCATGAATGACATTTTCAGGGATTTTGTGGATAAATTTCTGATTGTTTATTTGGATGATATCTTGATTTTTTTCCAATGACTGGGACTCTCATGTGAAACATGTACAGACTGTGTTCCAGATTTTGAGAGAGAATGCTCTGTATGTGAAGGGATTAAAGTGTCTTTTTGGCGTACAGAGGATCTCATTTCTGGGATTCATTTTGTCCCCATCTGTTATTGAAATGGACCCGGTCAAGTTTCAGGCCATCTGTGATTGGGTCCAACCTTCTTCATTAAAGGCTCTTCAGAGATTCTTGGGTTTTGCCAATTTTTATCGTAAATTTATTGGTAATTTCTCTGTTATTGTTAAACCATTGACTGATTTGACCAAAAAGGGTTCTGATGTGGTGAATTGACCTCCTGAGGCAGTCTCTGCGTTTCAGGAACTTAAGCAGAGATTCACTTCTGCTCCTGTTCTACGGCAGCCTGATGTTTCTCTGCCATTTCAGGTGGAGGTTGATGCCTCTGAAATTGGGGCAGGTGCCGTTTTGTCCCAAAGAGATCCTGAGACCTTTAAAAGTAACCCTTGTGCCTTTTTCTCTCTAAAATTTTCTCCAACTGAACGTAATTATGACATGGGTAATCGGAAGTTATTGGCCATGAAGTGGGCTTTTGAAGAGTGGAGACATTGGCTGGAGGGAGCCAAACATCAGGTGGTGGTCCTCACGGACCATAAGAATCTGGTTTATCTGGAATCAGCCAAGCGACTTAATCCTAGACAGGCCAGGTGGGCCTTGTTTTTCACACGTTTTAATTTTGTGGTTTCCTTTCTTCCTGGCACTAAGAATGTTAAGGCGGATGCCCTCTCGAGGAGTTTCCTTGCGGACTCTCCTGAGTTATCTGATCCTGCTGTTATTTTGAAAGAGGGTGTAATTCTTTCCGCCATCTCGCCCAATTTGAGACTGGCTCTGGAAGGGTGTCAGGAGGATAAACCCGAGCGCTGCCCTATTGGGAAATTGTTTGTCCCAGACCGGTGGAAAAAGAGTGTGATGTCTGAGATTCATTGTTCCGCGTTGGCCGGTCATCCCGGAATTTTTGGTGCCAGAGACTTGGTGACTCGGTCCTTTTGGTGGCCTACTTTGTCTCGTGACGTCAGGGAATTTGTGCAGTCCTGTGGGACTTGCTCTCGCTCCAAGCCTTGCTCTCGCTCTAGTGGTTTGTTGATGCCATTGCCTGTGCCCAAGAGACCATGGACCCATATCTCTATGGATTTTATTTCCGACCTCCCTGTTTCTCAGAGAATGACCGTAATCTGGGTGATTTGTGATAGGTTTTCCAAGATGATACGTCTTGTGCCATTACCTAAGTTGCCTTCCTCCTCTGAATTGGTGCCTTTGTTCCTTCAGCACGTGGTTCGGTTACACGGCATTCCTGAGAACATTGTGTCTGACAGAGGAGTCCAGTTTGTCTCCAGATTTTGGAGGACTTTTTGTTCTAAACTTGGTGTTCAATTGTCTTTCTCCTCTGCTTTTCATCCTCAGACCAATGGACAAACTGAGAGAACAAACCAGACATTAGAGACTTATGTGAGATGCTTTGTGTCTGCTGAGCAAGATGACCGGGTCTCTTTTTTGCCTTTGGCTGAGTTTGCTCTTAATAACAGGGCTAGCTCTGCCACTTTGATGTCTCCATTTTTCTGCAATTTTGGGTTTCACCCTCGATTTTCTTCGGGACAGACGGAGGCTTCTGTCTGTCCGGGTGTTGACTCTGTTGTGGAGCGTATGCAGCAGATTTGGGATCAGGTAGTGAAGAGGTTGTCCCTCTCTCAGGAGAAGGCCCAGCGGTTTGCCAACCGGCATAGGACTGAAGGTCCTCGGTTTAAAGTGGGGGACTTGGTCTGGTTGTCCTCAAGAAATATCCCTATGAGAGGTTTGTCGAGCCAGTGGTTCCTATGGCTGTGCCTCCTGACCCTGTTTTGGTTGAGGGCAATCTTGAGTATGTGGTTGAGAAAATATTGGATTCTCGTTTTTCTAGACGGAAACTCCAGTATTTGGTTAAGTGGAGAGGTTATGGTCAGGAGGACAATTCTTGGGTTTTGCTTTGGACATCCATGCTAGGAGACTGATCCGTGCGTATCACCGAGCTCATCCTGACCGATCTGGTTGCACAAATGAGGGTTCGTTGACCCCTCCTCAAGGGGGGGGTACTGTTGTGAATGTTTTGGAAATGAATTCTGAGCAGAAGCTCCCTCTGGTGGTTACAAACAGTACTGAACCATTAAATGAGGATTGGCAATCAGGAGTTACAGACTGGCTTGATATAAGGGAGGTTCCCTCCCATCATGGTTGCCGGTGATCAATTGTTCTTGTCTCAACTGTGGTTCCTGGTTCACATGGAAGCTTGCTGAGTCTTGCCTCTTCTTCTGCTTTCAGATAAGATATTTTCTGTTTTTGTTTTTGTGCTTACCATTTGCATATTTCTCTGCATTTCTGTGAGGTTAGCCAGGTTCCCCCCCGGGGGGCTTGTGCTCCTCTCAGTTCCGCTGGAGCCACTGTTATTTGTTCATTTGCCTTTTCCAGTTTTTTCAGTGGCTGCGGCTTAGTTTTGTTACACCAGAGAACTGATTTAGGTGGTAGAGGTCGTGTGATCTCAGGTGTTTTTGCAATCAGTAGCGTTGGCATTTTTTTAGTTTTTTTTTTGGATTGCAGTGAGTATCCTTTTCTGTCTAGACAGATTGGGCCCCAGCGTTTGCTCATACTATTTTCTGTCTGTGTCTGTATCTCCTCTTGTCTAACCGCCATTACATGTTTGGGGGCTTCCTATGTTCTTTGGGGATCTGCTCCGGGTCAGATAGCTTTCCTCTTTCTATCTTTAGGTGTAGTTAATCTCTCAGGCTGTGAAGAGGCGTCTAGGACCAACGTAGGAACGCTCCACGGCTGCCTTTAGTTGTGGTGGTTAGTCAGGGTACTGCAATCCAATAGATTCCAACCTCTCTGGTGTATTGCCGTTTTTGCCTGCTCTCCTCAGCTACCAAAACATAACACGGTCATATACTGGCAGGATGTAGAGATAAGTAAGTAGACTTATTTTTGCAAGAATAATTGCCTATCTACTATTATATCTAATGTCTCTCAGCCACAGATGAAACATAATGTCCCTTCTGCTGCATGTGCAGCATGCGCAACAGAACACTCTCATTAAATGTCAGAGTCCCCTCTGCTTCTGTCACTCCAGCTCTGGATCCAAGAGCTCCACAAACAACCCCAGAAACAATGTCCTTTCTCAACAGTTAAACTTTACTTATCAGTAGGGCTTCCATCACAGAGGCGGCACAGTGTGTACAGAGTGACATTCCTAAGCCTTCCCTGTCTTCTTAGCAAGCTATGCTCTTCATGGACAATCTATGTCCTGTCTTCACAGTCTCTGCTCTTTCCGGACAATCTCTGCGCTTTCTTAGCAATCTCTGCTCTTCCTGGACAATCCCTGTCCTATTCCAGCAATCATTGTTTTTTCCTGGACAATCCC
>JARQOD010000001.1:711280579-711292159 GCA_033576555.1 Oophaga sylvatica
GGGTACCATTCTAGCTGGTGAATACCTGCACGCCACTCCGTCTGGGGCCCCTTCTTGCCAAAGTAACTTTATCTCCACGGTTCTCTGACTGTCCTTGCTTACTGCTGCATCTGCTCTTCTTGCCCTGGGCAAGGCTGCATTGGCTTTAATCACTAACCAGGAAGTGTCTACACTATATCCCCACTGTTCTGCATTATACTACTCTGTAACTCCTCCCAGTCTGGAAAACCCCTATGCTGATTAAACCTAGGCTAATACTCTTATTCCCTATCTCTGGTATGCCCCCTGTATTCTAATCCCACTATTGTCCTATACTACCTTCTACTGTATCCCTAATTCTGTACATAACGCATATCAAATATATTCACATTGCAGGAAATGAACACTTTAACACTTGTAAACACTATGGAACTGCATATAATAAATGTGAAAAATGTCCAGAGAGGGGGGAAGCATATGACATTCTCAAGCACCTCCTTGCATCTACACTAAAAACATTCCACCTTTTCTGTCTCATTTTGAGGGGGTGTTCTCTGAGAACTGCTTTCCCATCTTGTATATGTTTGTCCTGTTAATTTGTTTCTGGGTGCAAAGTTGTCTTAAACCAGATTATACAGTCTGTCTTGTCCTGAAACACAGGCCATGAAAGACTATATCTCTGAGAGTCTTGCCAAGGGACATATTAGACCATCATCTTCAGCGGGGTTCTTCTTTGTTAAAAAGAAAGATGGGGGCCTGCATCCCTGTTTAGACTTTCTTGAGTTAAATCGGATTACTATCTAGGACCCATATCCCCTCCCACTCAGTCCTGAATTTTTCAGAGTATTGGGGCAAAATAGTTCTCTGAGTAGGAAATCAGGGTAGCCTATAATCTGATTAGGATTAAGAAGGTGGATGACTGGAAGATGGCTTTTAACACCCCAGTAGGGTATTATGAAAATCTTGTCATGATTTTTGGTTTGACTAATGTGTTCCAACATTTCGTTAATGATATCTTCTGTCACCTGGTGGGTAGATTTGTATAGTGTATCTTTATGATATTTTGATCTACTGTCTCATCAGGTACATGTCAACAGTAGAGTTGAGCGATACTTTCCGATATCCAAAAGTATCGGAATCGGAATGGTATCGCCGATAACATTAAAATATCGGCGATACCCGATACCGATACCGGAAGTCCCATGTAAGTCTATGGGAACAAAATATCGAAATTAAAAAAACCCCATTCTTGCCTTGTTGGTTAATTGTACATGAAGGAAAACAAGAAAGAGTAATGTAGAATGTATTGGGGAAGGTTGAGGAGACATTAAAGGCATAGATGTTTAACCCAATCAAATGGAATAGCATAAATATTTTTTTTTTTAAAGATGTTCGGATTGACGAAGAAATTGACAATGTTGTTAACGTTTTTTCTATTTTGGCAAATATGTATATTACACAACTTCCATGCTCTTCATCTTCACCTTTTTAACTTTTCACACACTTTCTCCTTCATAATCTTCTGCAGCATCATCTTTTTCATCAAATTATTCTTCATCTTCACCTTCTTTATCTTCTTCTTAAACTTCTTGCTATTCATCTTTGTTAACATTACTCATATTCTTCTTATTAAACTATTATTCTTATTCATATTCTGCTTCATCTTCTTCATCATATTCTTATTTGTGACAGAGAATCCTGTACTTGTAATCTGTCAAAGTATGAATTTTTCATCCTTCCGTTCTTGCTGTCACAAAAGATTTAAATTACAACAGTATTTGTCCGTGTTCAGTTTAGCCTGCAGCAGCAGGCATTTTCCAGGGGCACCACGAGGAGGAACGGACTCACCCCCATACACTGCTTAGTCTTCTTCTGCTTAGAATTTAGAGCATATATTTTGCTCTTCATTTTGGTCTTATACTTCATGTTCTTCTGCTTTTAGATCTTCTGCTTATTGTTCTTGTGTCTCTTGTTCCGTATCTTGTATTTGTAGCACAATCTTGTACCAGCTGATGTTACTGGGACACGGTTACTAAGCAGGAGGTACCTGTGCTCCAAAGCACTACCAAGGACCAGCAGACGTTGCTGGAACTCGGATACCGAGATGGAGGCACCTAGGCCAAAGGCACTGCGGAGAACCAGCTGACGGTACTGGAACCCGGACGGGTAGCAGAAGGTACAAGAGCCAATGCAAGTAACGAGGACCAGCTGACTGTGCTGGAACCCGGACGGGTAGCAGAAGGTACAAGAGCCAATGCAAGTAACGAGGACCAGCTGACTGTGCTGGAACCCGGAGGGGCAGCAGAAGGAAAAGAGCCAATGGCACAACCGAGGACCAGCTGACGTTACTGGGACACGGTTACTAAGCAGGAGGTACCTGTGCTCCAAAGCACTACCAAGGACCAGCAGACGTTGCTGGAACTCGGATACCGAGATGGAGGCACCTAGGCCAAAGGCACTGCGGAGAACCAGCTGACGGTACTGGAACCCGGAGGGGCAGCAGAAGGAAAAGAGCCAATGGCACAACCGAGGACCAGCTGACGTTACTGAACCCCAGTAACACAGGAGCAAGTGTTGACTGTGCTAACAGCACTTCCGAGCAACAACTGGTGGTGTTGGAGCCCAGGGTCAAGGAGGATGTTTAAATACTAGATCAAGTAATTTCCTTGTTACCTGTCAATTTTAAATGTCTATACTTCAAACAAGAGAAAGATAACCTTTACTACCATAAGATGATGATTTCATTTAAACTAATATCTAGATAAATAAAGAATTGACAAACATAAACACATACATTAACATGTTGAACAGCAATGCAAACCACAAAATAAATTAGTTAAGGAATCTGCTATACGGTTGTACATAAAAGCATACAAGTACATATCTGAATCCATTAATGATGGATAAGTAACAGTATGTACACCATTTTTATTGTATAGACAATGAATGTCTGACTTCAAAACATCATCAGCATTACAAGTTATCTGTGATATTACTAAAATGTTCCATTTGCTGAATAATGTCACTAAATATTTTATACAAAATTATACAATTTCCATCATGTAATACTCATAATATGTGGCAATAATCATTTTTATTAACAAACATAACCTTTAAAAAGTGCATAGTGCATAGTGAAAATTGCTATTTATGGCTGACTGTCGACTTGGAAGCATGACAACAGATAGATAAGGTATATATAGATGAGACTGCATAGCCACAGATGGTGAATGGCGATGTAATACTGTACCTCAATAAAGTGTGCGTCACTACTACATAATTTTTTTTATATAGCTTTATAAACAGGGTACATGGATGTATGCTTGTGCCTTTGTTTTGACGCACAGACTGCCTTCCTGCTGAGACGCATTGGGTAGTGAACAGTTGTGTGCAGTGTTCACTGCAGTCTCTGCGGAATAACCACACTTAGACCTTATAACTTTTCAGACTTTCTTTATCAATCTACCAAGATGAAGAAGGCAGGGAGTAAGGCACGTGGTCGTGGAGTTTCTTCAGGGAGAGGACGTGGGGATTCTGTGGCTGCTGCGGCCCCAGTGACACAGCATCCACCAGTTTTCCCCGTGAGCGTTCCTTTATGCGCACTTTTGTAGGAGCTCGGAGTACCCCCCTGCTGCGGGAAGAACAAATTGAAGCCGTTGTTGTTTGGATGTCAGCCAATGCATCGACTTCAATTGCTTCCACCTCCTCTCAGGACCACAGCACTGTTGGGCAACCATCTGTCTCTTCACCGCCTGGCAAATTGCCCAGGCAGTCAGAGAGTTCTGTACAGGAGCCAGCTGAGTGTCTGCTTCTGTTCTCAGAATCTATTGGCTTGCAAACAGGGGCCCAGCCAAGCAGCATTCTGTAATGTGAAGAGGGAGTATGCAGTGATGCGCAACAGCTGTGTCTCTCTGAATCTGAAGAGGCGGGTGAGACAGTGCCGATGGTCAGCACACCGCAGAACGCATCTGATGATGATGAGACCCAGGTGCCAGTTTCTGTTGAGCATGGTGCTGGCCAGACCACCCAACAGCAGGTGTTGGAAGAGGGTAGTGGAGATGATGAGGTCCAAGACCCAACATGGCATGAGGAACAGGAAGGTGGTGGGAGCAGCTCAGAGGAATAATAATAATATTTATTTATATAGCGCCATCATATTCCGCAGCGCTTTACAGTTTAGCAGTTTCAGAACACAAGTCATAAGTAACAACGTTAACAATACAATAATTTAAGCTAAATAAGTCGCCCCTGCTCGTGACAGCTTACAATGTACAATGAGATGGGGGAGATACAAAGTATAGGTGTTTATATACAATGGTGCATTTACAATGATGTTCCAGCCATCTTAAGGGACTGAGGGATGGAGATAGTGAATGGGCTAGAGACACACACACAGTTACACAGAATACATAGAATGACTTTGATTAGTGAATGTGATAGGCCGCTCTGAACAAATGTGTTTTGAGGGAGCGCCTGAAACCATGCAAATTGTGGATAGTCCTAATTTCTTGGGGTACAGCATTCCAGAGGATTGGCGTAGAGCAGGAGAAGTCTTGGAGTCGGGAGTGGGAGGTACGTATTAGTGCAGAGGTTAGTCGAAAGTCGTTTGCAGAGCGCAGCAGTCGGTTAGGCCGATAGATAGAAATGAGGGAGGAGATGTAGGAGGGGTGCTGCACTGTGGATAGCTTTGTGGCTGAGAACCAGTACTTTGGTTGAAAGCTGGGAGAGGCCTAGAGAAATGGTTAGTGATAGAAGGAAGATAGAGGAAGACATTGCCCCAACGGTACAAACAGGAGGGAGAGTTAGGCTGCAGACTCGGTTGCCTGTAGCCTCCAGTTTGGCACCTGTTCGGAGCAGTTGTCTTCCAAAAGTCAAAACGTGCGCTCCCAGGACTTGCACTGCGTGGTCCTTTTTTCACACACTTGCACATGATATTTGCTATGTGAAATGCAAGCTGTGTAATCAAAAATTAAAAATAGCTAAAAGTGTCAGTCACCTCAATACCACAAATATGTGGAAACATGTGCGGACAAAGCACGTAGTTGAGTTACAAAGACACACTGGAGATGTAGGCCAACCTACAGCAGCACCTACATCTTCAGGTTGTGTTGAAGCCTCTTCATCGAGCTCACACACAGCTGGTTCTGCTTCCTCACAGGATCGCCATGGAAGAACCTCGGCCACTGTTGTCCAGAGACAAACTGTTATTCCACACACAGCAGCAAGTTCCCTGTCATCCTCACACTCCCAGGCCACAAAACAGCCATCGGTAGCACAGGCATGGGATAAAAGACGGCCATACTCCGCAAACCATGCACGAGCACAGGCTCTGAATGCTGGCATTGCAAAACTCCTGTCCCTTGAAATGCTGTGATTCAGGCTGGTGGAGACAGACAGTTTCCGTAACTGAATATCATTGTCAGTCCCACAATACAATGTGCCAAGCCGATTTCATTTCAGCAGGCAAGCCGTCCCTGGTCTGCAAAAGCATGTTGAGGGAAAAATTAAACATGCGCTACTAAAAGCCCTCAGTAGCAAGGTCCACCTGACCACCGATGCGTGGACCAGTACCCATTGTTATGATCTGCTACAACCAGTAAGGAAAGAAGGGAATTCTGTCCCTACAATACAACTAAGCTGAATCCCTACGATGTAACGGGGAACCTGATCCTGCGACCAGACCCGCTAAAGTCCTCATCTAGTGTGAACGAAGACCTATAGTTGCGAGGGAGTAATCCCTACAAGATCTAGGGACTGGGAGAAAAGGTGGACACCTCCTAACATAAATTGTAGCATGGATAATTAAACAGAAAAATAAATACTTTGTGATCCTAACATCAAGCAAAACTGACAGATTAAGGCACCTAAGCACCCGGCTAGCTTAACAGTAGATAATACAATGAAGTCAAGCAAAGCCAGAAGGGCGGAGCCAGACTAAATAGGGAAAAAAGGTCATGTGACCAGCAAACTGAAACAAAACCTAACAAGAGGGTTCTAACACCCATGGCCAGGGACAATACCTTTCCCTCACTGCCCATTGGGTCAATGTTGTGCAGCCGGGTACTGATCTTGCGAGTGGCGCTGTACGTGTTCTGCCAACTCCAAGGATTGCAGGAATCAAGTCTGTACACATTGATTCCTCCTCCTACTCCAGTTCCTCAGAATCATCGCTGCAGGAGCCGTCACGGTCTACCTCCACATGGACCCGTGAACGTTTACCTGTTGCGACCGATATGAGCACAGCCGTGTCCAAATGTCAACAGGCCGTCCTGAAATTAATTTCCATGGGGAATCTTAGCCACACAGCGCAGGAGCTCTGTAATGCCATAAAGCAGGAGAGCGACGTGTGGTTTTTGGAAGAGAATCTACAGGCAGGCTTGGTAGTGTGTGACAATGGCCGAAATCTGGTGTCAGCTCTGGGCCTTGGCAACCTCAGTCACATACCATGTCTGTCATATGTGCTCAACTTGGTCGTGCAGAGTTTTTTGAGGGACTATCCGGATCTTGATGCACTGCTGCACAAGGTCCGCCTAGAGTGCGCTCACTTGCGACGTTCCAGCATGGCCAGATCGCTGATTGCAGCTCTGCAACGCAGATTTCACCTTCATGAACATCGCATCATATGTGACGTACCCACCAGGTGGAATTCCTCGTTACATATGTTGGAGCGGTTGTGTGAGCAGCAGCCAACAGTAATGGAGTATCAGCTGCATCAGGCGCAGTCAACTCGCAATTTGCGCCGTTCACACTTCACCACTACTGAGTGGGCCTCTATAATAAGAATAATAATATTATTTATTTATATAGCGCCATAATATTCCGCAGTGCTTTACAGTTTAACAGTTTCAAAACACAAGTCATAAGTAACAACGTTAACAATACAATAATTAAAGCAAAATCAGCCGCCCCTGCTGGTGAAAGCTTACAATCTACAATGAGGTGGGGGAGATACAAAGTACAGGTGTTTATATACAATGGTGTTTTTACAATGATGGTCCAGCCATTTTAAGGGAGTGAGGGATGCATGGAGATAGTGAATGGGCTACACACACAGAATTACACATAGAATGACTTTGATTAGTGAATGTGATAGGCCACTGTGAACAAATGTGTTTTGAGGGAGCGCCTGAAACCATCCAAATTGCGGATAGTCCTAATTTCTTGGGGTAGAGCATTCCAGAGGATTGGCGCAGCGCGGGAGAAGTCTTGGAGTTGGGAGTGGGAGGTACGGATTAGTGCAGAGGTTAGTCGAAGGTCGTTTGCAGAGTGCAGCAGTCGGTTAGGCCGATAAATATAAATAAGGGAGGAGATGTAGGGGGGTGCTGCGCTGTGGAGAGCTTTGTTGGTGAGAACCAGTAATTAGAATTGGATCCTATAATGAATGGGCAGCCACTGCCAGTGTAATGAGTGGCGAATAACTCTATGAAGGATATCTGCCACGTTTTGCGTGCGTTTGATGAGTCAACGCGGATGGCGAGTGCAGATGATGCACTAGTCAGCCTGACTGTCCCCCTTATCTGCCTGCTTCAAAAAACACTGCAAGCACTAAGGCATGAGGTTTTGGAAGAGGTGGAGGATGAGGAGTCACAAATTCCATCACCTTCTGGACAGTCAGCGCAACGTGGTTCCTCACAAAGGGCTGGAGGACTTTCAAAGTACCATGCTGTATCAACAATTGAACCTCCAGAGTCGCTGTCTATATTTTCATAACCATTACAAACTTTTAATGTATTTACAAAGCACATAATGTACATTTTTTGTCTATCCTTTTGTAATGCTATTGTGTTTCCATAAACTGATGTTACAGAATTATGATACAAAGTTTTTAAATTTTGAGTTTTAAATTTTGTAAATTTATATGTATTTGAAGGACTTTGTGAGGAGGATGAGGAGGAGTCAATGGAGGAGGAAGACATCGCTCCAGAGGGAGGTAGACAATGCTCTAGTCAGTATGTAGACCAAGGGTGGGGTGATGCACAGCAGGCAGAGATGACGCCTCTTGCAGGGGACAACGTTTCTTGGCCAGTTGGGAGTCTGCAGCACATGGTTGATTTCATGCTGCAGTGGCTGAGAAACGACCGCCGCATCGAACACATTCACACCACGTCTGATTATTGGGTGTACACCCTCCTAGACCCTCGCTACCGGGACAACTTACAAAGCCTCATCACACCGTTGAACCGGGAGCGTAAAATGCGGAAGTACCAAGACACACTGGTGCAATCCATAATGTTCTCCATTCCAGCCGAGAGCGCTGCTGCTACTGCTTTACAAAGCAGCTCTGTGCGTCGAGGCAGTGGAGACAGCTCTGCAACAAGAGGGAGCACAAGCAGCGCCTCTGCACAGGGCAAGAACAGTATGTTCCAAATGTGTCGAAGTTTTGTGGCAGCGCCACCAATGTCTACACCATCCGAGACGGCTCCAGTCAGCAGGAGGCAACATTTCCGTAAGATGGTGACAGACTACATGTCTTGCCCTCTCAGTGTACTCCCAGATGGCTCTTCCCCATTCAAGTTTTGTGTCTCTAAGCTGGATACATGGCCAGAGCTTAGCCAGTATGCATTGGAGGTGCTGGCTTGCCCTGCTGCCAGTGTATTATCGGAGCGCGTCTTTACTGCTGCAGGTGGTGTACTAACAGACCGTTGCATGCGACTATCCTCCGATAATGTAGAACGGCTTACTTTTCTGAAAATGAACTAGGCATGGATCTCGCCTGAATTTGCCTGTCCGGTTTCAGATTAACTAACTGGTTGGCAACGTTTTCCATGTCTCCTGTTATGTTCATCTTTCTACCACCTGAGCTATACTCCTGGGCTACAACACTGCCAGTTGCTGCTCAGAAGTGTCGTGTCCACAGACCAATACACAAGCTATAGTGATAGTGGGGTTCCGTAACGCCTGCTGTTCCCCTGCTGCGTGTCTGACAAAAATTAATGCTGCTAACTCCAAATTAAAGTTCAAATTAAAGTTCAAACATCTCATACTAGGCCTCAGGCTACACCCTCCTTGACCCTGGGCTCAGAAGTGTTGGATGCACAGATCAAAACAATCGATGATGTGTTTGTGGGGTTCAGTAACGCCTGCTGTTCCCCTGCTGTGTGTCCGGCAAAAATTACTGCTACCTAGCTACACATGTTGAAAAAAACATGACATGTTAAAGTGGCTAGTGCTACACATAGATATCAGGCTACACCCTTATTTCTAAGCTGTAAACAAGTGAAACGTCAAATTTAAAACCATTCAATGATTAGTGTTGGTAACAAATCTGTAACTAAATAATTGTGACATATTATGGCAGATATCCACATGTCTAACACAAATGCTAACACAAAAGCATACTTATGCTATAGGGTACTGATGGTGAACCTTCTCACTCCATAACTTTGACAAATCCAACTCACATCATGCCTCAAATGCTGCAATGTTGGAAGTGCATAATGTGGGTTGAACTTTGACAACAGCTGCAGTGCGAAGGTTATCCTTCTGTGTTCTTGGCTTTTAAATAAAAGCATACAAGTAAATATAATAATACATTGTTGATTAAGGGACATGATGTACACCTGTAATATTGTGCAAACAATGGATGTAGGACTATTCCTCTTCAACATTACTTATATTTGTGTCATTTGAAAAAATACATATTTTAGTTAAAAATTAAAAACACATGTTCAGTAGCTGTGAAAGGCCCGTTTGTGTACTTCTATATTGTTTGCAACCAATGTATTGTATACGGATGGAAGCACGTCACTGTAATAGATTTGAATTATTTTAAATAGAATAAAGCAGCACCAATTTTAGAAAAATGACAAGGATGAGCCAGTGACAGACACTCAGCAGAGTACACGCAGCGGTGGTTGAAGAAGTAAATGGAGCGTGATCTGCATTTAAAAAAAAAAAAAAAATACCTCACAGACTGCAGTGAACACTGAAACACAACTGTCCACAATCTGGGAAAGGCTACTCCTTTGTCTACTTCTATAGTGTTTGCAACCAATGTATTGTATACGGATGGAAGCGCGTCACACTAATAGATTAGATTTATTTTAAATGGAATGTAGCAGAACCAATTGGAGATAAATGAAAAGGATGAGCCACTGAGACACGCTCAGCAGAGTACAAGCAGCAGTGCTTGAACAAGTAACTGGAGCGTGATGTGCACTCAAAAAAAAAAAAACACAGACTGCAGTGAACACTGAAACACAACTGTCCACAATCTGGGAAAGGCTACTCCTTTGTCTACTTCTATAGTGTTTGCAACCAATGTATTGTATACGGATGGAAGCGCGTCACACTAATAGATTAGATTTATTTTAAATGGAATGTAGCAGAACCAATTGGAGATAAATGAAAAGGATGAGCCACTGAGACACGCTCAGCAGAGTACAAGCAGCAGTGCTTGAACAAGTAACTGGAGCGTGATGTGCACTCAAAAAAAAAAAAACACAGACTGCAGTGAACACTGAAACACAACTGTCCACAATCTGGGAAAGGCTACTCCTTTGTCTACTTCTATAGTGTTTGCAACCAATGTATTGTATACGGATGGAAGCGCGTCACACTAATAGATTAGATTTATTTTAAATGGAATGTAGCAGAACCAATTGGAGATAAATGAAAAGGATGAGCCACTGAGACACGCTCAGCAGAGTACAAGCAGCAGTGCTTGAACAAGTAACTGGAGCGTGATGTGCACTCAAAAAAAAAAAAACACAGACTGCAGTGAACACTGAAACACAACTGTCCACAATCTGGGAAAGGCTACTCCTTTGTCTACTTCTATAGTGTTTGCAACCAATGTATTGTATACGGATGGAAGCGCGTCACACTAATAGATTAGATTTTTTTCAAATATAATGGAGAAGCACCAATTGGAGAAAAATGAAAAGGATGAGGCACTGAGACACGCTCAGCAGAGTACAAGCAGCAGTGCTTGAACAAGTAACTGGAGCGTGATATGCACTCAAAAAATAAAAAACACAGACTGAAGTGAACACTGAAACACAACTGTCCACAATCTGTGAAAGGCTACTCCTTTGTCTACTTCTATAGTGTTTGCAACCAATGTATTGGATACGGATGGAAGCGCATCACACTATAATTTCTATTGAATGGAGCAGCTAGAATTACACTAAAGAAAAAAAAAAAGTCTGTGAGGGACACGTGCAGATGCCTACAGACAGCGTTGGATGCAGAGCAAACTGCAGCGTCACCTGCACTCACACACACCTTGCAGAGCTGTTAAAACAACACTGCAGGCAAAAGGAAGCTTTACACAGCGGTTGGTGATAGCCTGCCTACAGCACAGTACACTAAATCGCAATCTCTAACTGTCCCTCAGAGTCAGCAGAGTAGCGTTCTGTCCCTATCTGAATTCACAGCACAGTGACGCTAAAATGGCGGCGGCGCCTTTTATAGTGCATTCTGACATCATTTCAGCAGCCAATCACAGCCATGCCATTAGTTAAGATGACCGCAGCATTACAGGATGTGCCCACACTTCGTAGGATTCCTCATTGGCTGACTAAAATCACATTGCCTCTCAAAGAATTATGGGAACTTCCGATTCCGGTATACGATATTGAAAAAGTATCGGAATTAAGT
>JARQOD010000001.1:711292259-711307665 GCA_033576555.1 Oophaga sylvatica
ATCGGAATTCCGATAACGCGAATATCGGCCGATACCCGATACTTGCGGTATCGGAATGCTCAACACTAGTCAACAGGTGTTACAGGTTCTACAAAATAATAAACTGTATGCCAAGTTGGAGAAGTATGTATTTGCCGTACAAGAGGTTCAATTCTTAGGTTTCCTAGTGTCAGCTGCTGGTTTCTGCATGGATCCTGATAAGGTCCAAACGGCTCTGGAATGGGATTTCCCAGAAAATCCAAAAGCATTACAATGCTTTTTGGAGTATTACTATAAACTTCTTGTCTATTGTCAAACCCCTGACTGACATGACTAGGAAAGCTACAGACATCTCGAGGTGGTCCGACTGCGCTTGGCAGGCATTTTCTTCTTTGAATAGGTGTTTTTCCACTGCATCGGTACTCATCCAACCCTATGTTCAACAACCATTTATTGTCAAGGTTGATTCTTCTGAGGTGGGTGGCAGGAGCTGTACTGTCTCAAGGGTCATCCCCTGGTAAGTGGCATTCATGTGCCTTCTTAACCAAAAAGTTGTCATTGGCCAAAAAAACTATGATGTAGACAATAGGGAACTTTTGGCCATTAAATTGGCATTTGAAGAATTGGGTCATTTTTTGGAGGGTACAGTGGGTACAGAAAGTATTCAGACCCCTTTAAACTTTTCACTCTTTGTTTCATTGCAGCCATTTGGTAAATTCAATAAAGTTCATTTTTTTTCTCATTAATGTACACTCTGCACTAGAGATGAGCGACTTTGCCTCCGGGAGGGTCGAGTTGGGTTTCGCACCACCTGACTTTTCCAAAAGTCGAGTCGAACGAAATCAGCCGACTATCGGAAAAAGTCGAAGGTCCCACTGAAACTCGAACTGACCCCAATGCAAGTCAATGGGGAAGAAAAGTCAGCAGTGAGTGGAGGACAGTAAACACACCTACAGTGCCCATTTCAATGCCAACGACATCAATCCTTATTACTTAAGCTTGTCAACCTTAATTTACTTTATAATAATAGTAACGCATTGAAAACTGGGGGTTATTTGGCTAAAGTTGTGGGGGGGCAGGGCTGGCTCCAGGTTTTCGTGGGCCCCAGGCGAAAGAGTCTCAGTGGGCCCCTTTAACACATACCACAATTCATGATGCTCCGATACGGCAGAGAAATATAGGTATAGTACAATGCCAAATACTTCACTTCTTACATTACATGAGTAATATCTATTGTAAATTCTACAATATAAAACCGGACAGTATAGTCCTCCATACAGTATTATGGGCACCACATAGTGCGCCATACAGAATAATGAGCCCCATATATTGCTCTATACAGAATAATGAGCCACATACATTGCTCCATACAGAATAATGAGTCCCATATATGATGCTCCATACAGAATAATTGGCCCAATATATTGCTCCATACAGAATAATGAGTCCCATATATGATGCTCCATACAGAATAATGGGCCCAATATAATGCTTCATACACTATAATGAGCCACATATATTGCTCCATACGAAATAATGAGCTCCATATATTGCTCCATACATAATTGGTCCCATATAATGTTCCATACAGTATATGATGAGCTCCACATAATGCTCCAGTATATGATGGTCCAGGGGCGGACATATCATTGGTGCAACCTGTGCAGCCGCACAGGGGCCCGAGAGTTAAGGGGGCCCATTTCTACCTCCAAAGCAAGTGTAATTAGCATTTTTAGGAGATCTTGGTCTGGAAAGGGCCCGTACGTTGTTCTTGCACAGGGGCCCTTTTCTGTCTGTGTCCGCCAGTGTGATGGTCCCCATATAATGTGACATACAGTATAGGACTGTCCCCATAGAGTATAATGAGCCCCACATATTGCTCCATACAGTATAATGAGTCGCATATAAAGCTCCATACAGTATACGATGGGCCCCATATATTGCTCCATACAGAATGGGCTCCATATAATGCTCCATACAGAATAGGCCCCATATTTGCTCCATATGATGCTCCATATATAAAGGGCCCTATATGATGCCCCATTAATAATGAACCCAATATGATGCTCTAGTGTATGTTGGGCCCCATATATGATGCTCTAGTGTATGATGAGCCCCATATAATGCTCCAAATATAATGGTCCCCATATATAATGCTCCATATATAATGGGCTCCATGTGATGCTCCATATATAATGGGCCCCATATGATGCTCCAGTATATGATGGGCCCCATGGATGATGCTCCAGTGTATGATGGGCCTATATAATGCTCCATATATAATGGGCTCCACATGATGCTCCAGTGTATAATGGGCCCCGTATATGATGCTCCAGTGCATGATGGGCCCCATTTATAATGCTCCAGTGTATAATGGGCCCTATCTATGATGCTCAAGTGTATGATGGGCCCCATATATAATTCTCCAGTGTATAATGCTCCCCATATATTGCTCCAAACATTAAAAAAAATGAAATACCTCACCTCGCTGGGCACTGCTCTACTCTGTCACCATCTTCCAGCTCTCTGCACTGTGACTGTCCAGGCAGAGGGCGCACAGACGTGATGTCATCGCGCTCTCTGACCTGAATGTCACTGTCAGGAAACGCGGAAGACGTCACAGCGGTGTAGCATGGAGAGGTAAATATTGCAAGTTCTGGGGCCCTGAGCAAGCAGGGGGGGCACACTCGTGGGAGCCGGCACTGGCACAGGGCCCCTCATAGTACGTCGGTGTCTTTAACGGCGAGTGGGGCCCCCCACCTGCTCAGGGCCCCGGCACTTGCCCGGGTGCGCCAGGTGCTGACGCCGGCCCTGGACTGGGGTACAGCCCAGTTAGTGAGGTGGAAAAACTGGCATATGTTGAGGTGTAGGCTGGACGTTCAGCAGCTGCAAATGGAGGAATTGGAGAAGTCGGAGGAAGAGGAGGACAAAGCGAGCCATTTTGCTGGCAACCTATGTGTCATCAGGGGAAGGTGGTACAAAATTCTTTGAAACCCAGGCATGGTTCATTTTATTGAAGGTGAGATCACCAACATTTTGGGTCGACAGCCGGGTCCTTCTTTCTGTCAGGATTGATCCAGCAGCACTGGGACACCAAAAGAAAAGAACTACCGTAAACAACGCACACTACACCAAATTCAATATGAAAATGTGAAATACAGAATTTTATTGACATGTGAGCACACAATAAGTTAAAACATATTAAAAAACAAAAACCATGACCAGAAATCTGCCACCAAATACATGAAATGGTAACACATGTGATGGAAAGTAACAAAAGGTCCACAGGGACTGGGAAAATCACAATAGCAACAGGCTTAGAACAATCATAATAAGAAAATCTAAAAATAAGGGAAATAATTATATGCAGAGATAACAAAATAATAACACATGTAGAAAGCTCAATGTCAGCAAAACCATGGCATATCAATAGAACCCACAATAAGGAATGCCAACCTCATCCTGACCTAATATGTTAATCCCAGTCCAATATAATAAAAAATGAACCAGAATTAAACATGCTCAACAATTGATCTTCAGAGCACAGAGGACACAAAAAGTCTGTATGGACAAAATTGGAAAAAGTGATATTACCCAGAGAAAAATCCTCATGATAAAGGAGCCATTAGAAGGCAGAGATCAGGATCACGGCACGGGGAATGATCCCACGCGTTCCGCAGTAACTAGTACGACTTCATCAGGGAAGTGAGAGCTTAATGCCAAAGATCCGTCTTATATACCTGAATGATCACTTAAAAAAGTCTAACACGTGTGGATCAGGAAGCCGCAATCTCCAAAGGATGTGGGCGGTAAGAAGCAGCTGTGTGCAGACGTCTCTAGCACACAAGTGTCAGTGCGCCTGCGTGCAGTGGAACGCACGTGCAGCGCACCCACACACATAATCTCCTGAAAGGTAACCAAGGGAGCGGGAACGCGCATGCGTAATACATCAACAGTCAAAAAAAACGCATAGCTCCCGGGAGCTATAAAAAATGACACACAGGGGAATCACATATAAGGAATCAAACACAGCCATACTGCACAACCATATCTTCATACATTCAAAAACCACAAAGGGAGAAGGAAATATCAGGACGATTTTATTAAATATGAGATCACACAATTCTTTGATAAATCCATGAGGCAACATGGAGGCGCAGCGTAATAAGAGACATGAGGAACCCACCATCAAACACCAAAAGTGATGCAGCACGTATCCATTAGGGAGATGATGTCCAATGATAAAAATACAAATACATAGAGCATCCCATATCGCAATAAAGTGCATACGTGCTCTGAAATATATAGGAGCAACATCCAGGATAGGGAACGAGACATCAATCGTCTCAAGATTTAAGTATAGGAAGACGTAAAGTGGAGGATTACCATCCTAGTTACATCCTAAAAACAGATACGGAGTAAAGATCAGAACAAAACCCAAATAACTACCCCAAAGGTCAATCCTAACACATAGGTGATGTGTAATAACCATAAGTTAATTCCATGAACAACCCTAAGGGTGGATGGAGAACTTTCACCCTAAAAATAAACCAGGAAACAAATTGACCATAACCTATAATGGCAGATAAACATGTTACAGGAATAGACCACATCCAAAAGGCAGGTCAATAATGATATAATGATCAAAGTACCATAGCATAATAAGCAATTGGTACTAATAAATTTTGTCCATAAAGGTGAAGCCCACAAAAAGATGGAAACCACTCTCATGTATGTCAACCTAACTGGGAGCTTACAAAAACCGAATATAGAAGGCTCGAATGACAGGAGTATGAGGCTTCAAGAATTGAAACCAGTAATGGTCAAAAAGCCCCCTCTAACCATAATAGTAAATGATGAACCAGCCAAAAAATCAGTATAAATGTAGATATGTACTAAATCAACCCTAGCAACCCATAACATATAAAACCAACCACCATACACCCCCTCATGGAAAAACCATGCCCAAAAACTGAGGCGCAAAGCGCCATAGGTGATGGGGTGCTATCAAATAGTGGTATATCCATAGCTAATGTGTTCCAAACAGAAACTATGCTAGTACACATTCCATCCAAATAGGGTAGGTGACTTGAATTTCATCCATTCCGTCCCAGGAATACGAGTCGTGGAAATCCCATCTTCTATACATCCAAATAAGGGCATCCATCAACCCAAGAATCCAGTATACAGGAGTTCCTCATTTAGACCTGTTGGGGTGGTAGAACTAAGATTAAAGATCCAACGTGACTCAGTCTGGAGAAGTTTCTTGCAATCAGGACCCCTGTTGGAGACCGTGACCCTTTCCAGACCCACTACCCGGGTATTACCAACCTTGCCCGAATGAAAGGTCAAAAATGGGCCGCCACCGAAGTTAGGGTCTTACCATTAGCAAGGTTCGATGATGCAAGATTAATAGTTGAAAAATGTTTCTGAATTCTCCTCCGTAACTCCTGGGATGTTTGGCCAACATAAACCTGGGAACAGGGGCACACCAGAGCATATATCACACAGTTAGATTTGCAATTAATATAGTCCTTTAGCATATGTTTGGAATTATTCAGGGGATTGATAAAACATCGATTGACCCGATGCATATGTTAACATATACAACAATTACCGCAAGGGAAAGAGCCCCTGAAAACTACCCCACGATTAAGTCGAACCCTCTGTCTGGTGTAATGACTTCTTGTGAGTAAGTCCTTCAAGTTAGGCGCCCTTCTGGCAGTCAAAAGCGGTCGTTCGCTGATGATCTTAGCGGTCTGTACATCCATAGCGAGGATATCCCAGCATTTCTGCAAAATACTCTTAATCTGATTCCAATGGGTGTTAAACCCCATGATGAACCTGAGCAGACAATGCCTGACTGTCATCAAGGCTTCCCTCCTCCAACTCCTCCGCTGCAGACGCCTGATCCTTAATGTGCATCAAAGTTTGCATGAGCAGACGCATAAGTGGGATGCTCATGCTTATGATGGCGTTATCTGCGCTTACCAGCCGTGTGCATTCCTCAAAACACTGAAGGACTTTACAGAGGTTTTTCTGGTTTGACCACTGCACACCCGACAACTCCATGTCTGCACTCAAACTGCCTTCCCGTGTATCCTCCCACAAATGCAATACAGCCTGCCTCTGTTCGCACAGCCTCTCAACCATGTGCATGGTGAAGTTCCACCTTGTTGCAACGTCTATGATTAGGCGGTGCTTGGGGAGGTGGAGCGATCGCTGCAGCCTCTGCATATGACTGCAGTCTACGGGCGAGCAATGAATGTGCGAGCACAGTCTTCGCACCTTATGGAGCAGGGCTGGTAACTTCGGATAATTATTTATGAAGCACTGCACCACCAGGTTCAAGGTGTGAGCCAGGCAAGGTATGTGTGTGAGTTTTGCCAGGGCTATGGCCGCCACAAAATTATGGCCGTTATCACTGACTACCTTGCCTGGCTCAAGATGTAGACTGCCCACCCATGACTCAGTTTCTCGCTGCAAATAGTCGGCCAGTACATCTTTAAAACAGCCTGCTGATGCTTACCACAAGCTGTTCGATAGTGAGACACCTCGTGTGCAACACTGGCAGCTGCGGACGGAGTGCTCGTGCGACTGCGCTCTGTCGACGAGTTTTCGCTTCTGGAGGAGGAGGGTCAAACGCCTACAGCCAACTGTAGCCTATACCGTGGGCTAGGCTGCACTGTCCCACCGCCGCTGTCCCCTGTGAACCCTGCATCCACCACAATAACCCAGTGTGCAGTTATGGGCACGTAACGGCCCTGGCCATGCCTACTGGCCCATGCATCTGTTGTGAGGTGCACCTTTCCACTCACTGATTGTTTGAGTGCATGGACAATGCGGTCTTTTACATGCAGGTGGAGGGCAGGGATGGCTTTTCTAGAAAAGAAGTGCCGACTGGGTAGGTCATAGCATGGGACAGAGCAGGACATGAGCTATCGGAACGCTGCGCTTTCAACCAAACGGAAGGGCAACATCTCTAATGAGATCAGTTTGGCAATGTAGGTGTTCAAAGCCAGTGTACGTGGATGAGAGGATGAGTACTTTCTTGTCCTACTCAAAGTCTCTGCTAGGGTGAGCTGGACTTGAGAGCTGCATATGGTGGAACTAGCGGTAGACATGGCAGACTGAGAGGGGGTTGGTGATGGTGATGGTGGTGGTGATGGCCTAGATGCAGTCTTTCGTTGGAAAAACATTGTGATTCCCTGACTGCTTTGGCCTTGCGACGACACCTCAACATTTCTTGCTGGTGGTGTGCTAACCATTGGGCTTACAGTGGAGGAAGCGATGTAGCGTTGCTGGCTACCTTCAGTCGGAGCAGGTGGATGTGTGCTACCTGAGGTTTTGTAGTCCGTCCACGCTTGCAAGTGCATGGTGTTTAAATGTCTAAGCATGCAACTGGTATTCAAATTTCGGAGATTTTTCCCTTGGCTAAAGGTCCTTCCGCACTTCTTACAGATAACCATTGCCTCATCAATAGGATTTTGGTCAAAAAAGTGCCACACTGCACTCTTCCTACTATGGGAAAAAATTTCAGGGCTTGCACGCTGTGCTAATTTGACCGTCTGGCCAAGCTGTCCTGCAACTCGTTTTGTTTTTTTAACACGTTTTTGGACTGCTACTGGCCTGCCAGATAACCGCAGCTGCGATGTCGATGCCTGCTGCGGATCTTCCTCTTCTGAGCTATTGCCAGCGGCACCCTCTTCCCCCAATGGATGCCAATCCGGGTCAACAACTGGGTCATCCATCACCTCCTTTTCAATT
Organism: Oophaga sylvatica; assembly: GCA_033576555.1. Classification (NCBI taxonomy): domain Eukaryota; kingdom Metazoa; phylum Chordata; class Amphibia; order Anura; family Dendrobatidae; genus Oophaga; species Oophaga sylvatica. The sequence continues at coordinate 711,300,006 of JARQOD010000001.1, forward strand.
TCATCTGCACCTTCCTCTGTGTCACCGTGTAAGGTGGTAGAGTATACGGGAAGGGGCACCTGAGTTTCATCAGGGTCAGATTCTGGCTCAGTAGACTGCGAGGGCATTGTAGTGCTCTGGGTCAATGTACCAGCAGAATCATATATCAGTGGCTGTGCATCAGTGCACTCCATGTCATATTCATCTTGGACTGAGGAATTCAGGATTTGACTTGATAACCCAGGCATGGTACTGTATGTGAAAACAGCTCCATGGAGTAAACTGAAGTGTGGCCTGCCGCATCCTTCACTTTTGGTGGGGGTGAAGGACACAAGGAAAGGTGTCGTTCCTGACCAGGAGCCTGCATTGACCACTCAGTGCTTGCAGTTTTTGAAACTTCAGAAGAGGAGGCGATAGAGCTGGAGGCTGTTTCGGCAATGAAAGCCAAAACCTGTTCCTGATGCTCCGGCTTTAAAATCGGTTTACCTACTCCCAGAAAAGGGAGCCTTCCAGGCCTTCTGGAGCCAGACGATGACGCAGGCTCAACACCTCCTGCCTTAGGTGCTATTGTGCTTTTGGCACTACCAGCAGGTGCACCGCCACCACCATCAGTACCAGCTGGCCCCCACCGCCCACGTCCGTGGCCTCTTCCATCATACTTCCTCATCTTTGGAAAAATGTACAAAAAATACCAGCAAATATATGGTACTGTATGAGGAGCATACAGCTGTATACGGTGTAGGAAAAATGTTAAATCTCCGTATATATTTCCGGAGTCACACACAGACGCTCTCACAGTATGGATTTGACCGTAATACAAACAGCAGATGTATGGTACTGTATCAGAAGCGTACAGCTGTATACGGTGTAGGGGAAAAATGTAAATCTCTGTATATATATCCGGAGTCACACACAGATGCTCACTCAGTATGTATTTGACCTTAATACCAGCAGATATACGGTACTGTATGAGGAACGTACAGCTGTATACGGTGTAGGGGAAAATTTAAATCTCCGTATTTATTTCCGGAGTCACACACAGACGCTCACTCAGTATGTATTTGACCGTAATACCAGCAGATATACGGTACTGGATGAGGAGCGTACAGCTGTATACGGTGTAAGGGAACATTTAAATCTCCGTATTTATTTCCGGAGTCACACACAGATGCTCTCGCAGTATGGATTTGACCCTAATTCAAACAGCAGATATACGGTACAGTATCAGAAGCGTACAGCTGTATACTGTGTAGGGGAAAATTTAAATCTCCGTATTTATTTCCGGAGTCACACACAGATAGTCAGTATGTATTTGTCCGTGATACCAGCCGGTACACGGTAGTGTGTGAGGAGCGTACAGTTCTATACTGTGTGGGAAAAAATGAACGGTCGGTAACTGTGCAGAAAAAAAGAATAAAGTATTAGTGCTGTGTAAAAAGCAGTCTGCGCAGCAGTGTACACACAGCTATCAGGCAGCCTAATAACCAGCGCTGCTGCACACAAGAAAATTCTCCCCTGTCACTGCACACTAACTGTACAGCACAATTGCTATCAGCACAAGCACAGGAGAACTTCTTATATCTTTCCATCCCTCTCTCCCTACTGATAAACAGCAACCTCTCCCTACTGTTAAGATCGGCAGAAGTAAAATGGAGGTCGGCGGTCAGGGCTTTTATAGACACTGTGACGCCCCTCAAAGCAAGCCAATCACTGCAGTGCCCTTCTCTACGATGGTGGTGGACGCTGCACATGTCATCTCGTTGCCTATAGTGTACGTCCTTGCTCATCGGCTGAAAAATGGCACCTGCAAGCATTCTGGGAAATCCGACTTTGGCGCTCATTTTGCCGACCGCATGGCCGACTTCACGCTATGGTCGGGTTTCGGTCTGTGAAACCCGACTTTGGCAAAAGTCGGCGACTTATGAATCTGGCCAACCTGTTTCGCTCAACCCTACTTGCCATCACTACCTAACATATTGAACTTGAATTCAACCGATCACTACACCTTAGACCAATCTGTCTCTTTCCACTGGCTGTGTTTTGGCCAACTCAAGATGGACCTTCCGGTTCTTTGCAAACATGAAAGGCTTTTTGACAGGAACTCATGCAGTCAACCCTACTGCTCTTAGCTGTCGCACCACAGTTTGGCAAATCACTTTGACCCCAAATTCTTCATTAATTTTGTGTGAAATCTGTACAGCACTTTTAACAGATACTGACTTTTTTCTTTATAATGTGATCACCTTTGGAGGACGTTTTCCATAGTTGTCCACTTCTAGGTTTGTCAGCTGTTCCATAACCTTCTTTTCTTTCTTTATTAAAAGTTGCACTTGATTTTAAGAGTAGAGATAAGTGAATTTGTTCGGATTTTGTCCCCGAAATTGATTTTGACATATTCGTGCCATATTCGAACACTATTTGTGTTGAATGTTTGTCTTATGATCGGTTCCGAACATATTCGGTAATTTATACTCCCATTGACTCTAATGACATTCGACTGTGTTTGATGAATATTGCAAAAATAATATTCGAATTCCATCGTATTTGGAACCAAATCCCAAAAAATTCGCTCATCAGAGCAGTCAAATTCATTAGCTACCTCTTTTTGGCTTTTGCCTGACTTCACTCTCAGAATAATAAGCTTTCTGACATCTGATGAAAAATTTGGCTTTGTTTTTGACATGTTTTAAGCGAAAAACACACAAACAAAAAATTTTATGCAAAATTTAACTACCCATGACAAAATATGCAAAACATTTGGCTCAGCAAATGTTGAAAACTAACACATAAAGGGATAAAATAATGGTAAACACAATTTTCATCCTAGCTGGCAACAATTTGTTTCTGGTTTACTAAATCATCAGGAAAATGACATCACAACAATCAGGCAGAAGTAATCATGCTTAAAAAAAAAAAGAAAACTTTTGGTCACCACTGAGAATCACTGAGATTTGTGAAAGCGTTCCAGAGTTATTAGCACATAAAATGACACTGGTCAGAATTGTAAAATTTGGCCTGGTCAGGAAGATGAAAACAGACTTTGAGGCGAAAGGTTTAAAGATGAGCTAGATAAACCTTATCGGTTGGAATATGACCTCAAAATTTTTTCAAGCAGTGCCACAGGAAAAAGTCTGCATCTTTCAAGAAAGCTATGTTTTTTTATGTAGGACAATGCTCCATTGCATGTTATGAAGTCTCCACTGCTTAGCTAGCCAGTAAAGGCCTTAAAGATGAAAGAATAATGACATAACCTCCTCTTTACCTGACTTAAACCTTAGTTAGAACTTGTGGACCCTTTTAAAATGGGAGATTTTGTGCTGAATGAAAATAGTGCACCACTTTGAACAGTGTATATAGGTGGTACTGCCCAAAAAGTTGATCGTTAATAGATTAAGAAACTGATAGACTCCATGGATGGAAGGCTTATGTCTGTTGTGGAGACACAGGGATCAGAGGGTGCTCTCATCCGCTGGCCCGGGTGTCTTTAGAAAGACTGCATGGACAAGGGCTTCAGTGATGGACAATGTAGCAGTCCTGTGTTTTTAAGCTGAGATCCTAATGAGTCACACGGACCAGAAGAAAAAGTATTTTTATATAGTTTCACAACTGGCCTTCAACCAGCATCCAGAGTTCAGAGAGAGAGGTGAATGAGGCCAACTTGCACTGTTTGATTATGCCATCTATTTGCATAGTTTTCCTCCTCTGTTTAGGAATGCCAACAAACTGTCTAGCATGTAAGCAACATATCAGCAAACATCATTGTTCAGTGGCCATTGATTATTGTTTTGCAAAGCTAACAGAAAAACTGTAGGAGATAATATTAAAGATAAATATTAATACTACAAGAATTGTCAATACTTCAGACAACAGTTTAAGATTCTGGGCCTACGCAATTTAAGTCTGGCATAATTAAGAGGAAACGCTGTGTCGTTACAGCTGTTATTGGTGTAACTGAGAGTATGTGTCCAAATCAGCGCTGCTGATAAAGATGGATGGCAGATGATATTCTTCAAAGCTTTATTTCAAAACAGGTCAATATTCAATGCATTTCGAGGTCATGCAGGACCTCTTCCTCAGGACAAAATCTTACAAGTGGATTGTCAGATCTGCACGGTCTTATATGCGGTCTCTTTTAAAAAAAAAAATAAAAAAAAAAAACAAACCAGGCACAAGACAAGTCAAAATTCATGAAGCAAAAACATCATAAACAATGATTAAGTACAATATAAGTAAATAGACCATGTATGTAACAAATCTACGATTAAACACAAAAAGAACCATCCATAGAAATAAAAATATAAAAACCAGTATTTATATAAAAAAGTATAAAAATGATTGCTGAATAAAAAACTCCTTTATCAAGGCATGTGTATTTGTTTTTGATAAATTTCCCATCTGAGATACGAACTCACATTCAAATGACCTGAGATTACCAAGCCTGTGTCATTAGGGCAGCAAGTCTCTCCAGCCGTTTATGTTTCATTCAATGGTACAAATGTGTAAACCATATCAGGACACTGGGAACATAGTTTAAACCTGACTAAAGTTAGACGACAGACTGGTGCTGGTTATGGATGATGATTAAAGAAATGGGTAAATACTTGTCTTTACATTTTTATTTCTCTGGATTTTTATTTTTATTTTTTATTTATAGATTCCTAACATACAGTTGTGCTCAAAAGTGCTCAAAAGTTTACATCTCCTTCAGAATTTTTGCTTTCTTGTCCTTTTTCAGAGAATATGAATGATAACACCAAAACTTTTTCTCCACTCATGGTTAGTGGTTGAAGCCATTTATTGTCAAACTATTGTGTTTTCTCTTTTTAAATTATAATGACAGCCCAAAACATCCAAATGACCCTGATCAAAAGTTCACATACCCTGATCAAAAGTTCACATACCCTGGTGATTTTGGCCTGATAACATGCACAGAAGTTGACAGAAATGGGTTTGAATGGCTACTAAAGGTAACATCCTCACCTGTGACCTGTTTGCTTGTAATCAGTGTGTGTGCATAAAAGATGAGTGAGTTTCTGGGATCCAGACAGACTCTTGCATCTTTCATCCAGCCACTGATATTTCTGGATTGTGAGTCATGGGGAAAGCAAAAGAATTGTCAATGGATCTACGGGAAAAGGTAGTTGAACTATATAAAACAGGAAAGGGATACAAGGATACAAAAAGATATCCAAGGAATTGATAATGCCAGTCAGCAGCCTTCAAACTGTGATTAACAAAAGGAAATTCAGGGGCTCAGTATAAAAACAAATCCACAGTCAGGTAGACCAACAAAAATTTTGTCCACAACTGCTAGGAAAATTGTTTGGGATGCAAAGAAAAACTCAAAGATAACATCAGCTGAAATACTGGACTCTCTGAAAACTAGTGGTGTGGCTGTTTCAAGATGTACAATAAGGAGGCACTTGAAGAAAAATGGGCTGCATGGTCGAGTTGCCAGAAGAAAGCCATTACTGCGCAAATGCCATAAAGTATCTCGCCTACAATATGCAAAACGTCACAGAGACAAGCCTCAGAACTTCTGGAACAAGGAGAATTTGGAGTGATGAGACCAAAATTGAACATTTGGAGAGAGGTCAACAAGGCCTATGATGAAAGGAACACCATTCCTACTGTAAAGCACAAAGGTGGATCACTGATGTTTTGGGAATGTGTGAGCTACAAAGGTACAGGAAACTTGGTCAATGTTGAAGAAAAGTGAAGGAAAGATGAATGCAGCATGTTATCAGCAAATACTGGAGGCAAATTTGCAATCATCAGCCTGGAAGCTGTGCATGGGACGTACTTGGACGTTCCAACATTACAACGATCCAAAACACAAGGCCAAGTCAACCTGTCATTGGCTACAGCAGTACAAAGTGAAGGTTCTGGAATTGCCATCTCAGTCTCCTGACCTCAATATCATTTATCCACTCTGAGGAGATCTCAAGCACACAGTTCATGCTAGACAGCCCAGGAATTTACAGGAACTGAAGGCTTTTTGCCAAGAAGAGTGGACAGCTTTACCATCTGATAAAATAAAGAACCTCATACACAACTACCACAAAAGACTTCAAGCTGTCATTGATGTTAGGGGGGGCAATACACGGTATTAAAAAATGGGGAATGTAAACTTTTCATCAGGGTCATTTGGATGTTTTGGGTTGTCATCATGTACAGCACCATGGAATCAATGGCGCTATATAAATAAATAATAATAATAATAATAATAATAATTTAAAAAGAGAAAACACAGTAGTTTGACAATAAATGGCTTCACCCAACCACTAACCATGAGTGGAGAAAAAGTTTTGGTGTTATCATTCATATTCTCTGAAAAAAGGCCAAGAAATCAAAACTTCTGCCAGGGTATGTAAACTTTTGAGCATAACTGTACATAGTCTGCTGTATTGTATTTAATCATTGTTTGTGATGTTTATGCTTCATGAACTTTGACTTGTCATGTGCCCAGTTTGGCAGTTTTTTTAAAAAAAAAAGAGACCGCATATAAGAACGTGCAGATCTGACCATCCACTTGTAAGGTTTTGTTCTGAGGAAGAGGTCCTGCATGAACTCGAAACTCAGTGACTATTTACCTGTTTTGAAATAAAGCTTTGAAGAATATCGTCCGCCATCCATTTTTATCAGCAGCGCAGATTTGGACACATATCCGGTTTCATCATTATCCTCTATCTTTGGACCTGTGTCCTGCAGCAGCTGATCCATGCTTTTTACATGTTGCTTAGTTGCAACTAAACAAGGTGAGCATTCTTCTACCCTGTGCACACCATGGTTTTAACCAGTTAAGACCTTATTTGAGCTTTTTTTGCTCTCCAGATTTTCTACTTGTATTGCTGTTTTAGCAAGAAAGAGTGACTATACTGGTCACTGATATATATATTTTTTTTAAATGTTAGAAATGTAAAATATATATTTCTAATTTTTTGGTTATTATTCTCACTTTAACAGATGAAAATAAACAAGTTTGATAATAATGCTGTACACTAATAGTTACGTAATAAATATGCACACATACAGACAAAACCTAACTTTTACATTATTAAATATTCAGGTTTATTAACCTTTTGGTTTGACCGACAGCACTGTAGTACTTTATCAAAAATACAAAATGCCTAATAATTGTGCAAACCGTGTAGAGCAACCTCAAGGTCAGACACTAATATTAATATTAAATGAGATGATCTGGTGCATAAATGATATTTCACCTGAGCCCAAAGGTGATTGATGTGGTTAAAGTCAGGGTGCAAGCTACTTGTCAAATTTTTTATTTATGACCTCACTTTAAAGAAAGGGCAGAGTTAAGTTGAAACAAAATAGAGCCTTTACCAAACTTGCCTGCCAGAATTGGAAATATCAGAATATTATGAGGCTCAGTGGACAGAGTGAAAAATGTAATATTGTAGAATTTTCACCAAAAGGAAAATGAAAAAGAAAATCACAAAAAAAGTATCATAAAAAATTTAATTAAAACAATAGATAATTTCTCTTTAAGAGAAAGTTTATATTGTGCATGCAAATAATATCAAAGTGTTCTCTTTTGTTTGGTAATCTTAAAGGCGTTGTTTGGCCTGAGGGTACAAGTCTGCATTCACTCTATGTGGGCACTCTGTCAGGCTTCGGAGCAGACAGGCGCCAGATCGTAAGTATTCGATTTGCATACATG
>JARQOD010000001.1:711307765-711468749 GCA_033576555.1 Oophaga sylvatica
TTAAAACCCCATTTTGAATCTGGCCAACCTGTTTCGCTCAACCCTTTATTCCATCACTACTAAATTAAACTTAAAATTCAACGATCACTACCCCTTAGCCCAAATCTGTCTCTTTCCAGGGCTGTTTTTTGGGCCCAAACTAAAGATGGCCCTTCCCCGGTTCTTTGAAAATGAAAGGTTTTTTGACGGGAAACTCAGCCAACCCTACTGCTCTTACTGTCGCCCCACAGTTTGGCAAATCACTTTGCCCCCAAATTTTTCATTAATTTTTGTGAAATCTGACAGCACTTTTAAAATCTGACTTTTTTCTTTAAAATGTGATACCTTTGGGGAGTTTTCCTAGTTTTCATTCTGGGTTTTGTCAGCTGTTCCAAAACCTTTTTTTCTTTCTTTATTAAAAGTTGCACTGTTTTTAAGAGTAGAGAAAAGTAAATTTTGGGTTCGGATTTTGTCCCCGAAATTGATTTTAAATTTTATTCGTGCCAATTCGAACACTTTTTGTGTTGAATGTTTGTCTTATGACGGTTCCGAAAATTTTTCGGTAATTTTATCCCCCTTTGGATCTAATACTTCGACTGTGTTGTGAATTTTGAAAAAATAATTTTCGAATTCCATCGTATTGGAACCAAATCCAAAAAAATTCGCTCATCAGAGCGTCAAATTATTAGCATTTTTTTTGGGCTTTTGCCTGACTTCACCTCAGAATAAAAGCTTTTGACTCTGAAAAAAATTTTGGGCTTTGTTTTTGACATTTTTTAAGCAAAAAACCCAAACAAACAAAAAATTTTATGCAAAATTTAATACCCATACAAAATATGCAAAATTTGGCTCGGGCTGTTGAAAAACTAACACATAAAGGGATAAAATAATGGTAAACACAATTTTCATCCTAGCTGGCAACAATTTGTTTCTGGTTTACTAAAATCATCAGGAAAATGACATCACAACAATCAGGCAGAAGTAATCATGCTTAAAAAAAAAAAAGAAAACTTTTGGTCACCACTGAGAATCACTGAGATTTGTGAAAGCGTTCCAGAGTTATTAGCACATAAAATGACACTGGTCAGAATTGTAAAATTTGGCCTGGTCAGGAAGATGAAAACAGACTTTGAGGCGAAAGGTTTAAAGATGAGCTAGATAAACCTTATCGGTTGGAATATGACCTCAAAATTTTTTCAAGCAGTGCCACAGGAAAAAGTCTGCATCTTTCAAGAAAGCTATGTTTTTTTATGTAGGACAATGCTCCATTGCATGTTATGAAGTCTCCACTGCTTAGCTAGCCAGTAAAGGCCTTAAAGATGAAAGAATAATGACATAACCTCCTCTTTACCTGACTTAAACCTTAGTTAGAACTTGTGGACCCTTTTAAAATGGGAGATTTTGTGCTGAATGAAAATAGTGCACCACTTTGAACAGTGTATATAGGTGGTACTGCCCAAAAAGTTGATCGTTAATAGATTAAGAAACTGATAGACTCCATGGATGGAAGGCTTATGTCTGTTGTGGAGACACAGGGATCAGAGGGTGCTCTCATCCGCTGGCCCGGGTGTCTTTAGAAAGACTGCATGGACAAGGGCTTCAGTGATGGACAATGTAGCAGTCCTGTGTTTTTAAGCTGAGATCCTAATGAGTCACACGGACCAGAAGAAAAAGTATTTTTATATAGTTCACAACTGGCCTTCAACCAGCATCCAGAGTTCAGAGAGAGAGGTGAATGAGGCCAACTTGCACTGTTTGATTATGCCATCTATTTGCATAGTTTTCCTCCTCTGTTTAGGAATGCCAACAAACTGTCTAGCATGTAAGCAACATATCAGCAAACATCATTGTTCAGTGGCCATTGATTATTGTTTTGCAAAGATAACAGAAAAACTGTAGGAGATAATATTAAAGATAAATATTAATACTACAAGAATTGTCAATACTTCAGACAACAGTTTAAGATTCTGGGCCTACGCAATTTAAGTCTGGCATAATTAAGAGGAAACGCTGTGTCGTTACAGCTGTTATTGGTGTAACTGAGAGTATGTGTCCAAATCAGCGCTGCTGATAAAGATGGATGGCAGATGATATTCTTCAAAGCTTTATTTCAAAACAGGTCAATATTCAATGCATTTCGAGGTCATGCAGGACCTCTTCCTCAGGACAAAATCTTACAAGTGGATTGTCAGATCTGCACGGTCTTATATGCGGTCTCTTTTAAAAAAAAAAATAAAAAAAAAAAACAAACCAGGCACAAGACAAGTCAAAATTCATGAAGCAAAAACATCATAAACAATGATTAAGTACAATATAAGTAAATAGACCATGTATGTAACAAATCTACGATTAAACACAAAAAGAACCATCCATAGAAATAAAAATATAAAAACCAGTATTTATATAAAAAAGTATAAAAATGATTGCTGAATAAAAAACTCCTTTATCAAGGCATGTGTATTTGTTTTTGATAAATTTCCCATCTGAGATACGAACTCACATTCAAATGACCTGAGATTACCAAGCCTGTGTCATTAGGGCAGCAAGTCTCTCCAGCCGTTTATGTTTCATTCAATGGTACAAATGTGTAAACCATATCAGGACACTGGGAACATAGTTTAAACCTGACTAAAGTTAGACGACAGACTGGTGCTGGTTATGGATGATGATTAAAGAAATGGGTAAATACTTGTCTTTACATTTTTATTTCTCTGGATTTTTATTTTTATTTTTTATTTATAGATTCCTAACATACAGTTGTGCTCAAAAGTGCTCAAAAGTTTACATCTCCTTCAGAATTTTTGCTTTCTTGTCCTTTTTCAGAGAATATGAATGATAACACCAAAACTTTTTCTCCACTCATGGTTAGTGGTTGAAGCCATTTATTGTCAAACTATTGTGTTTTCTCTTTTTAAATTATAATGACAGCCCAAAACATCCAAATGACCCTGATAAAAAGTTCACATACCCTGATCAAAAGTTCACATACCCTGGTGATTTTGGCCTGATAACATGCACAGAAGTTGACAGAAATGGGTTTGAATGGCTACTAAAGGTAACATCCTCACCTGTGACCTGTTTGCTTGTAATCAGTGTGTGTGCATAAAAGATGAGTGAGTTTCTGGGATCCAGACAGACTCTTGCATCTTTCATCCAGCCACTGATATTTCTGGATTGTGAGTCATGGGGAAAGCAAAAGAATTGTCAATGGATCTACGGGAAAAGGTAGTTGAACTATATAAAACAGGAAAGGGATACAAGGATACAAAAAGATATCCAAGGAATTGATAATGCCAGTCAGCAGCCTTCAAACTGTGATTAACAAAAGGAAATTCAGGGGCTCAGTATAAAAACAAATCCACAGTCAGGTAGACCAACAAAAATTTTGTCCACAACTGCTAGGAAAATTGTTTGGGATGCAAAGAAAAACCCAAAGATAACATCAGCTGAAATACTGGACTCTCTGAAAACTAGTGGTGTGGCTGTTTCAAGATGTACAATAAGGAGGCACTTGAAGAAAAATGGGCTGCATGGTCGAGTTGCCAGAAGAAAGCCATTACTGCGCAAATGCCATAAAGTATCTCGCCTACAATATGCAAAACGTCACAGAGACAAGCCTCAGAACTTCTGGAACAAGGAGAATTTGGAGTGATGAGACCAAAATTGAACATTTGGAGAGAGGTCAACAAGGCCTATGATGAAAGGAACACCATTCCTACTGTAAAGCACAAAGGTGGATCACTGATGTTTTGGGAATGTGTGAGCTACAAAGGCACAGGAAACTTGGTCAATGTTGAAGAAAAGTGAAGGAAAGATGAATGCAGCATGTTATCAGCAAATACTGGAGGCAAATTTGCAATCATCAGCCTGGAAGCTGTGCATGGGACGTACTTGGACGTTCCAACATTACAATGATCCAAAACACAAGGCCAAGTCAACCTGTCATTGGCTACAGCAGTACAAAGTGAAGGTTCTGGAATTGCCATCTCAGTCTCCTGACCTCAATATCAGTTATCCACTCTGAGGAGATCTCAAGCACACAGTTCATGCTAGACAGCCCAGGAATTTACAGGAACTGAAGGCTTTTTGCCAAGAAGAGTGGACAGCTTTACCATCTGATAAAATAAAGAACCTCATACACAACTACCACAAAAGACTTCAAGCTGTCATTGATGTTAGGGGGGGGCAATACACGGTATTAAAAAATGGGGAATGTAAACTTTTCATCAGGGTCATTTGGATGTTTTGGGTTGTCATCATGTACAGCACCATGGAATCAATGGCGCTATATAATAAATATTAATAATATAATAATAATAATAATAATAATAATTAAAAAGAGAAAACACAGTAGTTTGACAATAAATGGCTTCACCCAACCACTAACCATGAGTGGAGAAAAAGTTTTGGTGTTATCATTCATATTCTCTGAAAAAAGGCCAAGAAATCAAAACTTCTGCCAGGGTATGTAAACTTTTGAGCATAACTGTACATAGTCTGCTGTATTGTATTTAATCATTGTTTGTGATGTTTATGCTTCATGAACTTTGACTTGTCATGTGCCCAGTTTGGCAGTTTTTTTAAAAAAAAAAGAGACCGCATATAAGAACGTGCAGATCTGACCATCCACTTGTAAGGTTTTGTTCTGAGGAAGAGGTCCTGCATGAACTCGAAACTCAGTGACTATTTACCTGTTTTGAAATAAAGCTTTGAAGAATATCGTCCGCCATCCATTTTTATCAGCAGCGCAGATTTGGACACATATCCGGTTTCATCATTATCCTCTATCTTTGGACCTGTGTCCTGCAGCAGCTGATCCATGCTTTTTACATGTTGCTTAGTTGCAACTAAACAAGGTGAGCATTCTTCTACCCTGTGCACACCATGGTTTTAACCAGTTAAGACCTTATTTGCGCTTTTTTTGCTCTCCAGATTTTCTACTTGTATTGCTGTTTTAGCAAGAAAGGTGACTATACTGGTCACTGATATATATATTTTTTTAAATGTTAGAAATGTAAAATATATATTTCTAATTTTTTGGTTATTATTCTCACTTTAACAGATGAAAATAAACAAGTTTGATAATAATGCTGTACACTAATAGTTACGTAATAAATATGCACACATACAGACAAAACCTAACTTTTACATTATTAAATATTCAGGTTTATTAACCTTTTGGTTTGACCGACAGCACTGTAGTACTTTATCAAAAATACAAAATGCCTAATAATTGTGCAAACCGTGTAGAGCAACCTCAAGGTCAGACACTAATATTAATATTAAATGAGATGATCTGGTGCATAAATGATATTTCACCTGAGCCCAAAGGTGATTGATGTGGTTAAAGTCAGGGTGCAAGCTACTTGTCAAATTTTTTATTTATGACCTCACTTTAAAGAAAGGGCAGAGTTAAGTTGAAACAAAATAGAGCCTTTACCAAACTTGCCTGCCAGAATTGGAAATATCAGAATATTATGAGGCTCAGTGGACAGAGTGAAAAATGTAATATTGTAGAATTTTCACCAAAAGGAAAATGAAAAAGAAAATCACAAAAAAAGTATCATAAAAAATTTAATTAAAACAATAGATAATTTCTCTTTAAGAGAAAGTTTATATTGTGCATGCAAATAATATCAAAGTGTTCTCTTTTGTTTGGTAATCTTAAAGGCGTTGTTTGGCCTGAGGGTACAAGTCTGCATTCACTCTATGTGGGCACTCTGTCAGGCTTCGGGAGCAGACAGGCGCCAGATCGTAAGTATTCGATTTGCATACATGCGGTCACGTGCCAACTAGACGTGTGTGAATACGTTTGCTGACGTCAGGTACATCTAGTCTTAATGCGGCCATGAGTATGGAAACATTATGTCCACTTTCTCTCAGCGCCAACAGCGGTGAATCTTCACAACGTGCAGTGTGCGCATAGAGTGCTCATATTGGCCTAGCTGGCTAAGACTGGCATTTAAACTCTTAATATTTTTGCACGACTTTCAAGTTGCACAAAAATGTTGAGACTTAAGGGTGTTTTAAACCAGAATTTTGACTTTTAATATAAATTTTCCCTCAAATATCAATTTTCCTTTCTTAATCATTTTTTGCCATCTTAGAAGCCATTAGACAGCAAATTGATACTTATCTAAGCACAAAGCTCTTTATCAAACATTTTTGGAGTCTGGTACAATATAAACCTATTCTTAATGTGTGTTAAATATTTAATGCAGGATTGCATCTGGGGAGATGATTTCTCTTTCTTTCTCCAAAAAAAAGTCTGAGTCTGCATTAAAATGTTTTAACAGTACATGAAGTCATAGTGGTTTTGGTGGTTGGAATTAGCTAAAGCTTCATAATGCTAAATAGACTAATTGGATAAAAAATAAGGTCTGCTTTCATTGATCGCTGCAGTAAGAATCATTGTTGATAACTGTCAGTAATTTATTTTTAATTTTCTTATTTATCTGTGAAACATTTTGAGGAAAGGGAACAAAGACATGGTTGTCAATTTCTATAAGGTCATATTCACAGGTTCAGCATTTAGTCAGTATTTTACATCAGTATCTGTAAGCCATAACCAGGAGTGGGTGAGAAATACGGAAGTGGTGACGTGTTTCTATTATACTTTTCCTCTGATTGTTCCTCCTGGTTTTGGCTGATAAATACTGAGGTAAAATACTGACCAAATACTGAATGTGTATAAAAAGCATTCTTGGTCTGACGCAGCGTTTTTCATATCTATTTCACAGTCATTGTTTTACTACTGCACCATTGATATAATTAATGTAATTTCTTTAGTAATTGCAAAAGGTATTGACCATATGAGAGATTGAGAGAATAAGGTTGTGTTCAAATTGTGTGGCCACGGTCCTTTTTTTTGCCATGAACATTGGAAAACCTGCAACATTTTGACGCAATTTTTGAAAATCACAACAAAACTATGGAGCCAACGCAATAAGGTGTTTATGACAATATTCTGGCTTGAAACATCTTAATATGTTGCAATAGTTTTGCACAATTTTGAAGTTGTGCAAAAATATTGTGACTAGTGTTGAGCGATACGATACTGCAAATATCGGGTATCGGCCGATATTAGCTGTATCGGACTTTCGATTCCGAGTTCCGATATTGTCGTCTTATCGGATACCGGAATCGGAATTGTCACTGTCACTGTCAGTGTCCGTCGGTCGGGTCTGTCAGGAGTCAGCGGCACTTACCTGGCAGAAGATCTCCGGCGGTCACGGCCTGGACTGCTTGATGGCCGCCATCATCTTTCCCCGGCGGTCACATGCAGTTTCTCGCGATAACTGCAGTGACTGCTGGTAATCCGGCCGTAAAGCAGTCAGTCCGATGACGTCACTGCCGGGGAAGCAGGTAATCAGCTGTGCTGCTTCGGGATGTCAGGCTCTGCCTGTCATTGCAATGTAGCAGAGCTGGATCGTCGTGGGACACTCGTTACTATGGACTGCGTCGGACAAGTGGTATACTGTTGGTTTGTTTTTTTCCTTTTTTTACAGGAGATCGATGGCGTCGCAGGAATGAGAGTATAATAAAAGAAATGAAAACTGTGTTGTCTCTTTTATTTCATTAAAAGACTTTTTTCTTGCTTTGTCTTTTTTTTATACATTTAAAAACTTTGGGATTAATAATGGATCGGTGTCTTATTGACGCCTATCCATTATTAACCAGGCTTATTGTCACCGTGCAATCAACGGTGACATTAACCCCTTATTACCCCACTTGCCACCGCTACAGGGCAGTGGGAAGAGCCGGGTAAAGTGCCACAATTGGCACATCTTTTGATGCGCCAAATGTGGAACTGCTGTAGCTTGGTATTATCAGGCTGTTGAGGGCCAAAATCCATGGGCCTTGACAGTCTTTTAATACCAGGCCGCAGCAGTCTGCATTTTACTTGGCTGGTTAACAAAAATAGGGGGACCCCTACGCCGTTTTTTTTTTCGAGGGGATCCCCTATTTTTGTTAACCAGCCAAGCTAAGCAGACTGCTGTGGCCTGGTATTATCAGGCTGGCAAGGTCCATGGATATTGGCTCCTTACCAGCCTGAAAAACCAGGCCTCAGCAGTCTGCTTCATCTGGCTGGTAACAAAAATAGGGGGGACCCCACGCCAATTTTTTTTCGAGGGGATCCCCTATTTTTGTTAACCAGCCAAGATATGCAGACTGCTGTGGCCTGATATTATTAGGCTGGCAAGCAGGGTCGGACTGAGCCACCGGAGAAACCTCCGGTGGGCCCCAGCTCCTGCGTGGTGGGCCCTGATTTGAAAGGATAGGTCGCGGGGCAGAGGGGGCGGTGGCCCCGGGCCCCGCTCACTGAGGGGGCCCACCCGGAGCTACGCTACAGTACATACAGTTACATTCTGCGGCAGAGCAGGGAGAATCGATCTTCCTGCTCTGCCGCCCAGAAGCTATGGGGCCTGAACAGGCGTTGGGGGGCCCGGTGCCAGCAGTGGGCCCCCCACCCGTCATCGGAGGGTCAGCTGTATCGGCATCCAGCCGATACAGCTGACCGCATTGAGAGAGAAGGAGCGAGTGCTCCTTCTCTCCCATAATCCCCCTCTCAGCGTCTGACAGCGGGCGCGATGACATCACCTGCCGGCGCCCGCTGTCAGACGCTGAGAGGGAGAACAGTGAGCAGCACAGGAGCCGGGAGGTGAGTATTGTTTTTTTTTTTTAATGGGTGTGCATTATACTACAGAGGCTGTATATGGGGGGTGCATTATACTACAGAGGCTGTATATGGGGGCTGCATTATTCTACAGAGGCTCCATATTGGGGTTCATTATACTACAGAGACTCCCTATGGGGATGCATTATACTACAGAGGCTGCCTATGGGGGTGCATTATAATATAGCGGCTGCCTATGGTGGTGCATTATATTATAGACTCTGCCTATGGGGGTTTATTATAATATAGAGGCTGCCTATGGGGGTGCATTATACTATATTGAGGACTATCTGGTGTATTATGCTGTATGGATGCTATCTAGGGGCCATCATACAGTGTTGGACCCATTAAATAGTTTGGGGACATTAAGGGGTCAGTATATATCCAGTGAGGGGCATTATTCTGTGTATAGGGGAGATGTACAGGGGGAGACTTGGGACATTATTAAATGTAAAGTGGACACTTATTGTTATAGGGGAACTCGGGTTACTGTGACTGTCAAAGGGGCACACAGGGCATTATTACAGTCTAGGGGACAAAATGTGGTCACTGTTTTCTAGGGCACTTGCACCCGGCATTACTATATTCTAGAGGGGTGCTTTAAAATTTAGAGGTCACACAGAACCACACAGCAGGTGCAGTAATAGGGACACATACGGCAGCAGCAGCAGCTCAGTATTGGGGTATCACGTGCAGTAATAGGGACACATACGGCAGCAGCGGCTCAGTATTGGGGTATCAGGTGCAGTAATAGGGACACATACGGCAGCAGTGGCTCAGTATTGGGGTATCAGGTGCAGTAATAGGGACACATATGGCAGCAGCGGCTCAGTATTGGGTATCAGGTGCAGAAATAGGGACACATATGGCAGCAGCGGCTCAGTATTGGGGTATCAGCAGGATGAGGAGTTTGTGCAGGTTGAGAATAGTCCAATTGGTGACCAAGACAGTGCTAAAAATATGAGAAGTGAAATGTGTCTTTGTTGTAATCTCTGCAGTCGAGTCCTGGCTGGAGAAGTCGTCATGTCGGTCTGGGCCAGATGGAAAAGAAATGAAAAGTGAACAATTCCATTAGAAAGAACATCAGCGGTAAGTCATTATCTGTACCTGTGCTGTAATCTATTATATGTTCTGTAGGACTGGTATTATTTACCACAGACCATATGGCGGTAATATCAATATTGGTCTTTTTATATATAGATTATTTTTGGCAACAGCGCGGTCATTTGCTGAGGTTCTCTGATTAGGGGCCCACTCAGAAGTTTCGCCCCCACTAAACCAAAACCCTAGCTACGCCTCTGGCTCTCTCTCTAGTCTTTCTTTCTCTCTCTAGTCTTTCTCGCTCTCTGTTCTTTCTTTCTCGCTCTCTGTTCTTTTTTCTCTCTGTTCTTTCTTTCTCTCTCTCTTTTCTTTCTTTCCTCTCTTTCTTTCTCTGTTTGTTCTTTCTCTCTCGCTGCTCTTTCTTTCTTTTCCTCAGTACCAGCCACTGTGCCCTCATTACCAGTCAGTGTGATCAGCAGTGCTAAATGGGTACGCTTGGGGCCAGGATATAGGTGTGATTAGCTGTTAAATGGGTGTGGTCGGGGCGTGGCCTAAAATTTGCAGCGACGCCCTACGCGCGCCGCAGCCTTTAACCTTCTTTCCTGTCTTCAAAATTTGGGAGGTATGCTGTATGACCTCACTACAACTTCTGGGCCATGCTCCTGATGAGCGCGACGGATGGTCTCCTGAGGGATCTCCTCCCACACCTGGACTAAAGCATCCACCAACTCCTGGACAGTCTGTGGTGCAACGTGGCATGGCCTAAAATTTGCTGCAGCAGGCACAGCGTGCCACAGCCTTTGTCCCTCTTTCCCTTCTTCAAAGGTTGGGAAGTATGATGGTGGGCCCCAAGAATATTTTTTCTCTGGTGGGCCCAAGGTACTCCAGTCCGACGCTGCTGGCAAGGTCCATGGATATTGACTCCATAACAGCCTTAAATACCATGCCTCAGCAGCAGGGGCGTACATAGAAATCATGGGGCCCCATAGCAAAAGTCTGAATGGGCCCCCCCCAAAAAAAAAAACCCAGAGCCATTGTAAATGTAAAGTGCCAGCACAGTGAGGGGACACATTAAACAAAAAAATGTATTATGCCCCCATAGATTGTGCCCCCATAGATGCTCCATAGTATAGGCCCTTATGTTGCCGCAGCTGCTGCAACCAAAGAAAAAAAAGACATACTCACCTTTCGTCGCTGGGGGCCAGGTGCCGGTGTCCTGAGCAGGGGGTGACACCAGGTGCCGATGTCACCGCTCGCTCAGGGCCCCGACACCTGAGATATTTACCTGTCCTCTCTCCACTGCTGAGTGCCGCTGTCTTCGGGGTCCTCCAGCAGTGAATGATCAGGCAGAGGGCGCGGCGCGCACTAACGACGTCATCGCACCCTCTGACCTGAACATTGCAGCAAGAGGACGCGAGCAACGGTGGAACGGGACAGGTAAATATCCCTTATACTCACCCTTCCGCCGGCGCGGTCTGTGCAGCCCCTGCCTTCTCCCACGGTCTCCGCCGCCAGTGTTCAGCGGTCACGCGGGACAGCTCATTAAAGTCATGAATATGTGCGTATTCATGACTGTAATGAGCGGTACCACCTGACCGCTGAACACAGGCGTCAGAGACCGTGGGAGAAGAGCAGAGACCGCACCAGGAAGGGTGAGTATATAGAAGAGCTGCGCTCCCCCTCCCCCGCCGACCCCCTGGTAGTACTGTGTCAGCACAGCTACCCGACCGTCGAGGGCCCCCTCACCTGTCCGGGCCCCATAGCAGCTGCTTGGTCTGCTTCACTCACGGTACGCCACTGCTCAGCAGTCTGCTTCATCAGGCTGGTTAACAAAAATAGGGGGGACCCGACGCCATTTTTTTTTCGAAGGGAACCCCTATTTTTGTTAATCAGTTCCCTCTGACATCACTGATTGTGTCCCTGGCTGACCTGAAGTGAAAGTGGAAAGCAATCAATTAAACTTTCCACTTCCTCTCCTGTCAGCCAGGAGAGGAACTCATTCATTTGGGGGTTTACTGTGAGGCTGCAGCATTAGCTGCGGTCCCTGCAGTAAACATTAACCCTTTCTGAAGGATTATACCGTGGGACCTGACTGTGCATGGGATAGGTAAGAATAATTTTGCTTTTTTATTTTATTTTTATTACAGGAAATGGTTTTTGCAGTAAAATAAAAGATGGTCAAAAACATGTGTCTTTATTTCATTGAAATGATTTTTAATTAAAGTGTGTGTTTTATTTTTATTTCATGCAATAGGATTAATAATTGATAGTTGTCTAATTGACAGCTCTCAATTATTAACCTGGCTTAAGGTCACCTTTCAATAGCAAGGTGGCTTTAACCCCATATTAACCCATTCGCCACCGCTACAGGGCAATGGGAATAGACGGCAAAGTGCCAGAAAGGGCGAATCTAATTATAGATTTGTCTTTTCTGGGGTGTCTGGGGGCAGATGTTAGTAGCCAGGGGGGGGGCAAAAATAATGGTCCCTCTCTGGGCTATTATTATCTGCCCCCATTCGCTGGCTTTGTCTGGTTGCGAAAATAGGGCGGGAGCCCACGCATTTTTTTTAAACAATTTTACACCTCATATATATATATATATACATGTCATTGAATTTGTGACACATATATTATATATATTTATATTTATAGTTCATACACTTCTACATAGTATAATAGCCGCTAATTCAATTGCCGGCTTTTGTGAAAATGCAGAACCCGACATGAAATGACACTTGGTGTACATAGGGTTAACCATGTCCTTTGCTATCTGATTTGCACAAACAATTACATCAGTCTATGTGTGCAAAATTTCACACCTGTAGGGGTTAATTAAAGGTGTAAATTCGTAGCAAAAAAGTCCTTTTTTTTTACAACGAATTTACAACTTTAATTAACCCCTACAGGTGTGAAATTTTGCACACATAGACTGATGTAATTGTTTGTGCAAATCAGATAGCAAACGACATGAAAAGACATGGTTAACCCTATGTACACCAAGTGTCATTTCATGTCGGGTGCTTCTGTCTTTTCACAGAAGCCGGCTTTACCCGGCAATTGAATCAGAGGCTATTTTACTATGTAGAAGTGTATAAACTATACATATATGTATATATATATGTCACAATGACATGTATATATATATATATATATATGTATTCTATGTGTGTATATTTTGTGTTTACAACGAAAGAAAGGGTTTTTTTAGTTGCGATATTTTGTTCACATAGACTTACATGGGACTTCCGGTATCGGTATCGGGTATCGCCGATATTTTAGTGATATCGGCGATACCATTCCGATCCGATATTTTTGGATATCGGAAAGTATCGCTCAACTCTAATTGTGACTTTTGGCATTTTCCCAACAGTCCTGGTCAGCTATGGGTGGAATGAGCCGTGGTTATGTCCACCCATCAAGTGGATGAAAAGTTACCACTTTCCTGGTATAACTTGCTCCATGTATGTACTCCAATCCCTGACTGGAACACATTTCTGATGGCAGCACACACCAGTTTAAGAAATGTGCCTAATTCATTAACTGGTGCGTGCCTCTTTATTTGTTAGGCTACAGTCACACTATCAGTATTTGGTCAGCATTTCACATCAGTATTTGCAAGCAAAAATCAAGAGTCGATCAAAAATACAGAGGTGGTGCATGTGTTTCTATTACACTTTTTCTTTGATTGTTACTCACTTGGTTTTGGCTTACAAATTTGAGCAAATTAAGTGAAGAGCCTAATTGAGTAGACTGCTACCATGTCATGGTAGCTGGAGATAATGAACATAAATGGGGCATATTTAAGGAAATACTACTAGAATCCTGTAGAAAATTTATAACCTCTGATAATAAAATGTCAAGGAATAAAAATAAACCATTATGGTGGCCCGATTCTAATGCATCGGGTATTCTAGAATATGTATGTAGTTTATTTATGAAGATTTAAGAATAATGCAATGAATACTCAGGATTTTTCGGGTAAAATATATACATTATCATTAAATGTTATTGCTCATAGAACTTAATACAACTGAACAAAATTATTAAACAGATCATCAAAATATATAAACTATTACATGAATATCTAACTGTATTTAAATAAATCATCGGACAAAAGAAGTACATCGACACTATAATATATTTGCTAACAATATCAACCCAAAATTCCGACATTGTCTATGGGATTCCGCATCGTGTTCCTGCCTAGCGGCAGTGTGTTGCAGTGTCTCCCTTTCCCGACGTTGTCTGTGAGATTCGGCATCCTGGGCTTGTCTGGCAGCAGTGTGTTGTGGTGTGTCCTGTTCCCGACGTTTTCTGTGAGATTCCGCATCCTGGGCTTGTATAGCGGCAGTGTGTTGTGGTGTCTGTTGCTCTCGACGTTGTCTTTTTCTTGCTGCTTCTGCTGCTTTCCTGTCATCGTCAGTGGCGTATTTTCACTTACAACCCATTGGAAGACAGGAAGCGTAAGGAAGTATCTGTTCAGCGCGCTGTGACTGGCAGAACGTGTTCAGTAAACGTGACAGATGTACATCAGACACTGTGAATCACAAAACATGTTCAGTACATCATGGGCAGTTGGTGAGTCACATGACCACATGGGCGGAGTTAGCCCTGCTATCTCTCGACGGTGGTGTACTTATTTTAAATCCGGCGCCAATTTGCCTGAGAGCGTGTTTAAATTTGGCGCCAAAATCGCTGATTGGTCGCGTCCGGCGGCTGCAACCAATCAGTGATATTGGCGCCAAATTTAAACACCGCCCTGCTGATTGGTCGCGGCCGCCGTCCGCGACCAATCAGCGATTTTGGTGCCAAATTTAAACACGCTCTCCGGGAGATGATACACTCTCTCAGGGAGATGACCGGCTGCGCACACCAGAAGTATCCCGACCGGCGGCGCCGCTCCCCGGTCCTCCATTCACACTTGCCGTCGGGAGATCAACGGCCCTAGCCGCTGATCTGCCGACGGTAGCCGCAAGGAGGTCAGCAGCGCTGCGGGTCAGGGTACTTCTGCTGCGAGCAGCCGGGAGATGACCAGCTAGCGCCGGTCATCTCCCGGCTGCATCGCCGCTGACCTCTGTGCGGCAGATAAGCCGCTAACGGCCGCCATCTTTTTTCTGAAATCCCGCATCGCTGATTGGCCGCAGCCAGGCCAATCAGCGACGCGGGATTTCCTGGACAGAAAGACAGACAAACAGACGGGATAAGACGATTATATATATTAGATAAGACAGTGCAAAGTTTTATGACAAAAACAAAGGATATTCAGAATCCTGAAGGCTGAGAATACTGATCTAAATAAGAAATGTAAAAAAGAAATCAAGCTAGCAAAGTTATCTACAGAGAAACAAATCGCCAGTGACATTAAAATAAATCCCAAACATTTTTATAAATACATCAATGCCGAAAAGAAAAAAACAGATAGTATCAGCCCCAATAATACCAAGATAATTATAGAGGACAAAGAAAACGCTGAGATATTAAACAGGCACTTTTCATCTGTGTTCACCAATGATCTGTCTGTTCCAGTGATCTTTAACCCCTTAACGACCGCCGATACGCCTTTTAACGGCGGTAGTTAAGGGTACTTAAACCACAGCGCCGTGAATTCACGGCGCTGTGGAAATAGTATATAGCGCCCCCCAGAGTCGTATTTTCTCCGGGGTCTCAGCTGCTGAGGGTAGCCGAGACCCCAGAGAACACGCTTTGTGATTGCCGTTATTAACCGTATAACGGCGACCGCAAAAAAAGCCGCGTTTCTTCTTTAACTTTCTCTGTGATCGCACATCAGAGGAGAGGGAAATAGGGTCCCCAATCCCCCCCGGTACCTCCCGGTGTCCCCGGACCCTCCTGCCTCCTCCGGTGGGTGCCGCCATCTTGGTCCGGGAAGAAAATAACGGGGGCATGCACAGTGCGCCCGCCGAATCTGCCGGCCGGCAGATTCATTCATTCATTGAAGGTACATTTTGATCACTGTAATAAACCCTCTCAAAGTGATCAAAATAAAAAAAATAGTAAATAACCCCCTCCTTTATCACTCCCTTAGTTGGGACATATAATGAAATAAAGAAAATATATTTATTTTCATTTTTCCATTAAGGTTAGGGTTAGAATTAGGGTTAGGGTTAGAATTAGGGTTGGAATTAGGGTTATGGTTGGAATTAGGGTTGGGATTAGGGTTAGGATTGGGATTAGGGTTAGGGGTGTGTTGGAGTTAGAGTTGGAGCTAGAATTGAGGGGTTACCACTATTTAGGCACATCAGGGGATCTCCAAACACGACATGGTGCCAACCATTGATTCCAGCCAATTTTGCATTCAAAAAGTCAAATGGTGCTCCCTCTCTTACGAGCCCTGCCGTGCACCCAAACAGTGGTTTACCCCAACATATGGGGTATGGGCGTACTCAGAACAAATCGCACACCAATTTTTGGGTTCTAATTTCTCATGTTACCCTTGGGAAAATATAAAATAATGGGCTCAAAAATCATTTTTGAGGAAAAAAAATGATTTTTTATTTTCACGGCTCTGCGTTTATAAACTTCTGTGAAGCACTTGGGGGTTCAAAGTGCTCACCACACATCTAGAAAAGCTCCTTGGGGGGTCTAGTATCCAAAATGGGTTCACTTGTGTTTCTACTCCTTAGGCACATCAAGGCAGAGCGCAAATGCAACATGACGCCCGCAGAACATTCCATCAAAGTCTGCATTTCAAAATGTTGCTCCTTCCCTTCCAAGCTCTCCCATGCGCCAAAACAGTGGTTCCCCCCACATATGGGGTATCAGCATACTCAGGAAAAATTGCACAACAACTTTTGTGATACAATTTCTCCTGCTACCCTTGGGAAAATAAAAAAAATAGCGGGCTAAAAAAATCATTTTTGAGGAAAATAATGATTTTTTTATTTTCACGGCTCTACGTTATAACCTTCTGTGAAGCACTTGGAGGTTCAAAGTGCTCATCACACATCTAGATAAGTTCCTTAAGGGGCTTAGTTTCCAAAATAGGGTCACTTGTTGGGGGTTTCCACTGTTTAGGCACATCAGGGGCTCTCCAAACGCGATATGGCGTCCAGCCAATTCTGCGTTGAAAAAGTCAAATGGCGTTCCTTGCCTTGTGAGCTCTGCCGTGCGCCAAAAAAGTGGTTTACCCCCACATATGGGGTATCGGCGTATTCAGGAGAAATTGCACAACAAATTTTGTGGTTTATTTTCTCTTTTAACACTTGTGAAAATCAAAAAAATTGGTTCTGAATTCAATTTTTTGCAAAAAAAAGTTAAATGTTAATTGTTTACTTCCACATTGCTTCAATTCCTGTGAAGCACATAAAGGGTTAATAGACTTCTTGAATGTGGTTTTGAGCACCTTGAGGGGTGCAGTTTTCAGAGTAGTGTCACTTTTGGGTATTTTCTATCATATAGACCCCTCAAAGTGACTTCAAATGTGAAGTGGTCCCTAAAAAAATGGTGTTGTAAAAATGAGAAATCGCTGGTCAACTTTTAACCCTTATAACTTCCTAACAAAAAAAATTTGTTTCCAAAATTTTGCTGATGTAAAGTAGACATGTGGGAAATGTTATTTATTAAGAAATTTGTGTGACATATCTCTCTGATTTAAGGGCATAAAAATTTAAAGTTTAAAAATTGCTAAATTTTCTAAATTTTCGCCATATTTCCGTCTTTTTCATAAATAAACACAAGTCATATCAAAAAATTTACCACTAACGTGAAGTACAATATGTCACGAAAAAACATTCTCAGAATCAGCTGGATTCGTTAAAGCGTTCCAGAGTTATAACCTCATAAATTGACAGTGGTCAGAATTGTAAAAATTGGCCTGGTCGTTAAGCTGCAAATTGGCTCTGTCACTAAGGGGTTAATAAAGGCAAAAATTGAAGTTCACCACCTGATATAACTAGTTTAACACAAAAATAAATAAGCCTGCATCTGAGCAAATTAAACACTGACAAATCCCCGGTAGTGTTGAGCGATACTGCTCGATATCTAAAAATATGGATCGGAATGGTATCGCCGATATCACTAAATATCGGCGATATCCGATTCCGATACCGGAAGTCCCATGTAAGTCTATGGGAACAAAATATCGCAACTAAAAAAACCTTTATTTCCTTGTAAACACTAAATATACACACATAGAATACATATATATATATATATATACATGTCATTGTGACATATATATACATATATGTATAGTTTATACACTTCTACATAGTAAAATATCCTCTGATTCAATTGCGGGTAAAGCCGGCTTCTGTGAAAAGACAGAAGCACCCGACATGAAATGACACTTGGTGTACATAGGGTTAACCATGTCTTTTCATGTCGTTTGCAATCTGATTTGCACAAACAATTACATCAGTCTATGTGTGCAAAATTTCACACCGGTAGGGGTTAATTAACCCCTTACTGCCATCGGACGTACTATCCTGTCCATGGTACCTGGGCCCGTATGACCATGGACGGGATAGTACGTCTCGTGCGATCGGACGCGCTCCCGGGGGGAGCGCAGCCGATCGCCGCCGGGTGTCAGCTGATTATCACAGCTGACACCCATGACTGTGTGTCAGGAGCGGTCACGGACCGCTCCCGGCACATTAACCCCTTGCACACCGCGATCAAACATGATCGCGGTGTACTGGGGGCACAGGGGAGGATCGCGCAGGGTGGGGGCTCCCTGCGCGCCCCCCTGAGACCCTCAGAGCAGCGCGATGTGATCGCGCTGTTCTGAGGGCTTCCTCCCTCCCAGGACCCGGATCCAAGATGGCGCCGGGGTCCTGGAGGGAGGCGGCTTCCTCAGTGCCTGCTGAGAGCAGGCACTGAGAAGCCTGCTGCACTGCCTGAGCGATCGCTGGTGTGACAAAGTGCTGTGCACACTGTCACACAAGCGATCTGACAAAATACAGTGATGTCCCACCCTGGGACAAAGTAAAAAAGTTAAAAAAATAAAAATAAACATGTTTTAAAAAAAAATCCAAAATAAATAAAAAAAAAAAATATATTCCCCAATAAATTCACTTCTTCCTGTAAATAAAAAAAACAAAGCAATAAAAGTACACATATTTGGTATCGCCGCGTCCGTAACGACCCCCCTATAAAATTGTCCCACTAGTTAACCCCTTTAGTGAACCCCTTAAAAAAAAAAAAAAAAACCGAAGCAAAAAATCAATGCTTTATCATCATACCGCCGAACAAAAAGTGGAATAACACGCGATCAAAAAGACCGATATAAAAAGACATGGTACCGCTGAAAACGTCATCTTGTCCCGCAAAAAACGAGCCGTCATACAGCATCATCAGCGAAAAAATAAAAAAGTTATAGCTCGCAAAATAATTATTTTTTATATAAAATAGTTTTTATTCTATAAAAGCGGCAAAACATGAAAAAATGATATAAATGAGGTATCGCCATAATCGTACTGACCCGAAGAATAAAACTGCTTTATCAATTTTACCACACGCGGAACGGTATATAAACGCCTCCCCCAAAAGAAATTCATGAATGGCTGATTTTTGTTCATTCTAACCTCCCAAAAATCGAAATAAAAAGCGATCAAAAAACGTCACGTGCTCAAAAATGGTACCAATAAAAATGTCAACTCGTCCCGCAAAAAATAAGACCTCACATGACTCTGTGGGCCAAAATATGCAAAAATTATAGCTTTCAAAATGTGATGATGCAAAAACTATTTTTGCAATAAAAAGCGTCTTTTAGCGTGACAGCTGCCAATCATAAAAACCCGCTATAAATAGTAAATCAAACCCCCTTTATCACCCCTTAGTAAGGGAAAAATAATAAAATTAAAAAAAAGTATTTATTTCCATTTTCCCATTAGGGTTAGGGTTGCGGCTAAAGTTAGGGTTAGGGTTGGCGCTAAAGTTAGGATTAGGGTGTGTTAGGGTTAGGTTTGTGGTTAGGGTTTGGGGACTAGGGTTAGGGGTGTGTTGGGGTTAGGGTTGGAGTTAGAATTGGGGGGTTTCCGCTGTTTAGGCACATCAGGGGCTCTCCAAATGTGACATGGCGTCTGATCTCAATTCCAGCCAATTCTGCGTTGAAAAAGTCAGACGGCGCTCCTTCCCTTCCAAACTCTGCCATGCACCAAACAGTGGTTTACCCCACATATGGGGTATCAGCGCACTGGACAGGATATTGCACAATAACTTTTGGAGTCTTGTTACCCTTGGAAAAATAAAAAATTGGGGTGGAAAAGATCATTTTTGTGGAAAAAAAATATTTTTTAAATTTTACGGCTCTACATTATAAACTTTGTGAAGCACTTGGGGGTTCAATGCTCACCAAACATCTAGAAAAGTTCCTTAGGGGGTCTAGTTTCCCAAATGGGTACTTTGTGGGGGTTTCCACTGTTTAGGCACATCAGGGGCTCTCCAAATGCAACATGGCATCCAATCTCAATTCCAGCCAATTTTGGTTGAAAAAGTCAAATGGTGCTCCTTCCATTCCGAGCTCTGACCGTGAGCCCAAACAGTGCTTCCCCCACATATGGGGTATCAGCGTACTCAGGACAAATTGGACAACAACTTATGTGGTCCAATTTCTCCTGTTACCCTTGGGAAAATAAAAAATTAGTGACTAAAAGATAATTTTTGTGGGAAAAAAAATAGGATTTTTTATTTTCATGCCCGGGCATTATAAACTTGTGTGAAGCACTTGGGGGTTCAAAGTGCTCACCAAAGATCTAGATAAGTTCCTTAGGGGGTCTAGTTTCCAAAATGGGGTCACTTGTGGGGGGTTTCCACTATTTAGGCTCATCTGGGGCACTGCAAACGGAACATGACCCCATCAACGTCTGCATTCCAAAACGTTACTACTTCCTTTCCAAGCCCTGCCGTGCACCCAAACAGTTTCCCCCCCCCACATATGGGGTATCAGCGTACTCAGGACAAATTGGACAACAACTTTTGGGGTCCAATTTCCTTGGGAAAATTCAAAAATTTGGGACTAAAAAATCATTTTTGTGGAAAATTGTTTTTTTTTTTTTCACACCCAGGCATTATAAGCTTTTGTGAAACACTTGGGGGTTTAAAGTGCTCACAACAGATCTAGATAAGTACCTTAGGGGGTCTAGTTTCCAAAATGGTGTCACTTGTGGGGGTTTCCACTGTTTAGGCGCATCAGGGGCTCTCCAAACACGACATGGCGTCCAATCTCAATTCCAGCCAATTTTAGTTTGAAAAAGTCAAACGGCGCTCCTTCCCTTACGAGCTCTGCCGTGTGCCCAAACAGTGGTTTTCCCCCACATATTGGGTATTGGCGTACTCAGGAGAAATTGCATAACAACCTTATCTGTCCATTTTCACCTTTTACCCTTGTGAAAATAAAAAAAAAGTTTGTAAAAGATCATTTTTGTGGCTAAAAAGTTAAATATTCATTTTTTCCTTCCACGTTGCTTTAGTTCCTGTGAAGCACCTGAAGGGTTAATAATCTTCTTGAATGTGGTTTTGAGTACCTTGAGGGGTGCAGTTTTTAGAATGGTGTCACTTTTGGGTATTTTCTGCCATATAGACCCCTCAAAGTGACTTCAAATGAGAGGTGGTCCCTAAAAAAAATGGCTTTGTAAATTTTGTTGTAAAAATGAGAAATCGCTGGTCAACTTTTAACCCTTATAACTTCCTAACAAAAAAAATTTTGGTTCCAAAATTGTGCTGATGTAAAGTAGACATGTGGGAAATGTTATTTCTTAACTATTTTATGTGACATATTTCTCTGTTTTAAGGGAATAAAAATTCAAAGTTTGAAAATTGCAAAATTTTAAAAATTTTCGCCATATTTGCGTTTTTTTCAAAAATAAACGCAAGTTATATCGAAGAAAATTTTACTTCTAACGTGAAGTACAATATGTCACGAGAAAACAGTCTCAGAATCGCGAAGATCCGTTGAAGCGTTCCAGAGTAATAACCTCATAAAGAGACAGTGGTCAGAATTGTAAAAATTGGCCCGGTCATTAACGTGCAAACCACCTTGGGGGTGAAGGGGTTAAAGGTGTAAATTCGTTGTAAAAAAAACGGACTTTTTTGCTACGAATTTACACCTTTAATTAACCCCTACAGGTGTGAAATTTTGCACACATAGACTGATGTAATTGTTTGTGCAAATCAGATAGCAAAGGACATGAAAAGACATGGTTAACCCTATGTACACCAAGTGTCATTTCATGTCGGGTTCTGCATTTTCACAAATGCCGTCAATTGACTTAGCGGCTATTATACTATGTAGAAGTGTATGAACTATAAATATAAATATATATATATGTGTCACAAATTCAATGACATGTTTATATATATATATATATATATATATATATATGAGGTGTAAAATTGTTTAAAAAAAATGAGTGGGCTCCCGCCCTATTTTCGCAACCAGACAGACAAAGCCAGCGAATGGGGGCAGATAATAATAGCCCAGAGAGGGACCATAATTTTTGGCCCCCCCTGGCTACTAACATCTGCCCCCAGACACCCAAGAAAAGACAAATCTATAATTAGATTCGCCCTTTCTGGCACTTTGCCCGTCTATTCCCATTGCCCTGTAGCGGTGGCGAATGGGTTAATATGGGGTTAAAGCCACATTGCAAATGAAAGGTGACCTTAAGCCAGGTTAATAATTGAGAGCTGTCAATTAGACAACTATCAATTATTAATCCTATTGCATGAAATAAAATAAAACACACACACTTTAATTAAAAATCATTTTAATGAAATAAAGACACATGTTTTTGACCATCTTTTATTTGACTGCAAAAACCATTTCCTGTAATAAAAATAAAATAAAAAGCAAAATTATTCTTACCTATCCCATGCACAGTCAGGTCCCACGGTGTAATCCTTCAGAAAGGGTTAATGTTTACTGCAGGGACCGCAGCTAATGCTGCAGCCTCACAGTAAACCCCCAAATGAATGAGTTCCTCTCCTGGCTGACAGGAGAGGAAGTGGAAAGCTTAATTGATTGCTTTCCACTTTCACTTCAGGTCAGCCAGGGACACAATCAGTGACGTCAGAGGGAACTGATTAACAAAAATAGGGGTTCCCTTCGAATAAAAAATGGCGTCGGGTCCCCCCTATTTTTGTTAACCAGCCTGATGAAGCAGACCGCTGAGGCCTGGATTTTCAGGCTGTTAAGGAGCCAAGATCCATGGACCTTGCCAGCCTGATAATACCAGGCCACAGCAGTCTGCATATCTTGGCTGATTAACAAAAATAGGGGATCCCCTCGAAAAAAATTGGCGTGGGGTCCCCCCTATTTTTGTTAACCAGCCAGATGAAGCAGACCGCTGAGGCCTGGATTTTCAGGCTGTTAAGGAGCCAAGATCCATGGACCTTGCCAGCCTGATAATACCAGGCCACGCGTCTGCATATCTTGGCTGATTAACAAAAATAGGTGATCCCCTCGAAAAAAAATTGGCGTGGGGGTCCCCCCTATTTTTGTTAACCAGCCAGATGAAGCAGACCGCTGAGGCCTGGTTTTTCAGGCTGGTAAGGATCCAATATCCATGGACCTTGCAAGCCTGATAATACCAGGCCACAGCAGTCTGCTTAGCTTGGCTGGTTAACAAAAATAGGGGATCCCCTCGAAAAAAAAACGGCGTAGGGGTCCCCCTATTTTTGTTAACCAGCCAAGTAAAATGCAGACTGCTGCGGCCTGGTATTAAAAGACTGTCAAGGCCCATGGATTTTGGCCCTCAACAGCCTGATAATACCAGGCTACAGCAGCCCCACATTTGGCGCATCAAAAGATGTGCCAATTGTGGCACTTTACCCGGCTCTTCCCACTGCCCTGTAGCGGTGGCAAGTGGGGTAATAAGGGGTTAATGTTACCGTTGATTGCACGGTGACAATAAGCCCGGTTAATAATGGAGAGGTGTCAATAAGACACCGATCCATTATTAATCCCAAAGTTATTAAATGTATAAAAAAAAGACAAAGCAAGAAAAAAGTATTTTAATGAAATAAAAGAGACAACACAGTTTTCATTAATTTTATTATACACTCATTCCTGCGACGCCATCGATCTCCTGTAAAAAAATAAAAAAAACAAACCAACAGTATACCACCTGTCCGACGCAGTCCATAGTAACGATTGTCCCACGACGATCCAGCTCTGCTACATCGCAATGACAGGCAGAGCCTGACATCCCGGCGCAGCACAGCTGATTACCTGCTTCTCCGGCGGTGACGTCATCGGACTGACTGCTTTACGGCCGGGATTACCCAGCAGTCACTGCAGTTATCGCGAGAAACTGCATGTGACCGCCGGGGAGAAGAGGATGGCGGCCATCAAGCAGTCCGGGATGTGACCGCCGGAGATCTTCTGCCGGGTAAGTGCCACTGACTCCTGACAGACCCGACCGACGGACACTGACAGTGACAGTGACAATCCCGATTCCGGTATCCGATAAGACGAAAATATCGGAACTAAGTATCGAAAGGCCGATAGAGCTAATATCGGCCGATACCCGATACTTGCGGTATCGTATCGCTCAACACTAATCCCCGGGCCCAGATGGCATTCATCAATGGATACTGAGCTTATTGAGCTCGGTAATTAACAGACCGCTGAATCTTATATTCTTAGACTCTCTTGTAACAGGGGTGGTGCCACAGTATTGGAGGATGGCTGATGTGGTACCAATATTTAAGAAAGGTAAGAAAGTGGATCCAGGCAACTACTGTTTGGTAAGTCTCACATTGGTAGTATGCAAAGTTTTTGAGGGCATCATAAGAGATGACCCCAGAGGAGGTAAGTGAAAATCTGGATGTAGATAATGTGGCTGATGTGATTTATGTGGACTTTGCAAAGGCATTTGATAATTTGGCAAATGAAATTTAATGTAGACAAATGTAGAGTAATGCACCTAAGACGGAGTAATCCTATTGCTGCATATACATTAAGTTGGAGTATACTTGGGACTACAGGACAGGAGAAGGACTTGCGTATTCTGGTTACATTAATAGCAAATGATACAGGGGCTGGTGAGCCCATAAAAATCTTGTGCTCCCCAAAAACTCACATATTTATAGACATGGTATAGCAAAGTGAGAAAAATAAAACATAACTTTTGCTTCACATATGTAAAAACTACTATAGTAGTATAAAATGAGAACACCTACATCTCTCATGAATATAGATTTAAATGAACATACTGCCACAGTGGTGGACAGTGTATCTGTAAACACAATATTGACCTGCAAGAGATTTTTTTTTATACATATGCCTAAAAAATGACAGTGGTCACATTTAATGCATATAAGATAACTAGGAAAATGTAAAACAGTTTGCTACTGAGGAAATAAAATTGGAAATCTCTCACGCAAAGTTCAGATCCACAGGGTAGATTGGAAATTCCCCCTCACCCCAAACAAACGCCAGACATGATCCTCTTCAGTTCAAAGGGAGTAGAGCTGGGAGTGATTAGTCCTATTAGGCCCTGAGGGTAAATTTCATAACCCTGGGTGCCCCAAATGCCCACCCTTGCAATTTGTTACCATCTTTTCAGTTAGCCATTAAAAGGTATCAACCACTGAGAACTCTCAATTCTAAATATTTTTCACCCTTACAAGGGCAGTCCACAGCTATCCCTCAGCTGAAATGACTCTATAACAGGCCTATGTGCCCCTGATGCATTTCTCCTCATAGGTCATCAGGGAAAGACATGTACACATAAAAAGTTAAAGGCTGAATATCCACTGCCCACTTTGCTATTTATCAGAATAATGTGGCCAAACACTCTTTGCCACAATTTTATTAGTTCCAGTTTTATTTCCTTAGTAGCAAACAGTTTGACATTTTCCTAATTATCTTATATTCATTATATGTGACCACTGTCATTTTTTAGGCACACATTAACACAGGTCTATACTGTGTTTACAGATACACTGTCCACCACTGTTACGGTATATTCATTTAAATATATATTCATGAGAGACGACAGTGTTCTCATTTTGTTACCACTATGGTAGTTTTTATATAAGTGAAGTAAAAGTTATGTTTTATTTTTCTCACTTTGCTATTTCATAGTCCGGTTACAAGTAAGCTGAGCAGCAGTACTCAATGTCAACAAGCAGACGCTAAAGCAAACTAATTTTAGGATGTATAAAAAGAGAGATAAAATTCTGCGATCCCAACGCATTGTTACCCTCTGTAAATCACTGGTGAGGCCACATCTAGAATATTGGATCCAGTTTTGGGCTCCAAATTGGGCTCTAAAAAGGATATTCAGAAGTTAGAGTCAGTTCAAAGATGGGCAACTAGATTATTACAAGGGATGGAAGGCCTCTGATATGATGAGAGGTTGGAAAAGTTGGACTTGTTTAGCTTAAAAAAAGACTCCTCAGAGGAGATCTCATTTACATGTATAAATATATGTGTGGTCAGTACAAAGGACTTGCACATGACTTATTCCTTCCAAAGACCATACTTTGGACCAGGGATCACTCATTATGGATGAAAGAATGGTGATTCCGGCAGCTTAATTGTAAAGGGTAGAGATGAGCGACTTTGCCTCCGGGAGGGTCGAGTCGGGTTTCGGTCGGCTCGACTTTTCCAAAAGTCGAGTCGAAAGAAGTCGGACGACAATTGGCCGGGTTTCGTCAACAGTTTGAGACCTGACCCCAATGCAAGTCAATGGGGAAGAAAAGTCGCCAGTGAGTGGAGGACAGTAAACACAGCTACAGTGCCCATTTCAATGCCAACTACATCAATTCTTATTACTTAAGCTTGTCAACCTTAATTTACTTTATAATAATAGTAACACATTGAAAACTGGGGATTATTTGGCTAAAGTTGTGGGGGGGCGCAGGGCTGGCTCCAGGTTTTGCTGCGCCCCGGGCGAAACAGACTCAGTGGGCCCCTTTAACACATACCACAATTCATGATGCTCCGATACGGCAGAGAAATATAGGTATAATACAATGCCAAATACTTCACTTCTTACATTACATGAGTGATACCTATTGTAAATTCTACAATAGCTCAAAAACCGGACAGAATAGTCCTCCATACAGTATTATGGGCACCACATAGTGCGCCATACAGAATAATGAGCCCCATATATTGCTCCATACAGAATGAGCTCCATATAATGCTCCATACAGAATAGGCCCCATATGTGCTCCATATGGTGCTCCATATATAAAGGGCCCTATATGATGCCCCATAAATAATGAACCCCATATGATGCTCTATTATATGATGGGCCCCATATATGATGCTCCAGTGTATGATGAACCCCATATAATGCTCCAAATATAATGGTCCCCATATATAATGCCTCATATATAATGGGCCCCATATGATGCTCCAGTATATAATGGGCCCCGTATATGAAGCTCCAGTGTATGATGGGCCCCATTTATAATGCTCCAGTGTATGATGTGCCCCATATATAATGCTCTAGTGTATAATGAGCCCTATCTATCATGCTCAAGTGTATGATGGGCCCCATATATAATTCTCCAGTGTATAATGCTCCCAAATATATTGCTCCAAACATTAAAAAAATTAAATACCTCTTCTTGCTGGGCATTGCTCTACTCTGGACTCCTCAGCGCTGCCATCTTCCAGCTCTCTGCACTGTGACTGTTCAGGCAGAGGGCGCACAGACGTGACGTCATCGCGCTCTCTGACCTGAATGTCACTGTCAGGAAACGCGGAAGACGTCACAGCGGTGGAGCAGGGAGAGGTAAGTATTGCAAGTGCTGGGGCCCTGAGCAAGCAGGGGGGACCCACTCTTGGGCGCCGACACTGGCACAGGGCCCCTCATAGT
The DNA here is from genome assembly GCA_033576555.1 of Oophaga sylvatica. Lineage (NCBI taxonomy): Eukaryota > Metazoa > Chordata > Amphibia > Anura > Dendrobatidae > Oophaga > Oophaga sylvatica. The sequence continues at coordinate 711,335,258 of JARQOD010000001.1, forward strand.
ACGCCGGTGTCTCTGAGGGTGAGTGGGCCCCCACCTGTTCAGGGCCCCGGCACTTGCCCGGTTGCGCCAGGTGCTGACGCCGGCCCTGGGGGGATACAGCCCAGTTAGGGAGGTGGAAAAACTGGCATATGTTGAGGTGTAGGCTGGACATTCAGTAGCTGCAAATGGAGGAATTGGAGAAGTCGGAGGAAGAGGAGGACAAAGAGAGCCATTTTGTTGGCTACCTATGTGTCATCAGGGGACGGTGGTACAAAATTCTTTGAAACCCAGGCATGGTTAATTTCAATGAAGGTGGGATCACCAACATTTTGGGTTGACAGCTGGGTCCTTCTTTCTGTCAGGAGTGATCCAGCAGCACTGAAGACTCCTTCTGATAGCACACTACCAGCAGGGCAAGCAAGCTCCTGTAAGCCATATTGTGCCAATTCAGGCCAGGTGTCCAGTTTACAGGCCCAGTAGTCAAAGGGGAATGAACTGTGAGGGAGAACATCGATTAAGTATTACCAGTAGTGTGAGCAGTACTCGAGAAATCAGTCCACAACATGGTCATGAAACCCTGTCTCCAACGCCACTTTGACTGTGTGCACCACGAACACCTCTTCAATGTTGCCCAGTACGGCTCGTGGTAGAACCTGCACACCACTGCTGTGTGCTGGGAATGCCTCTAACAAACGGTTTACCAGAGTTGCTTGTTTGTTCGCCAATATTAGCTCTAGGTTCTCCTTTGGCATGATGTTCTGTAATTTGCCTTTATAGCGTGGATCGAGGATGCTGGCCAACCAGTAGTCGTCATCCTTCATAATTTTGGCAATGCGGGGGTCCCTTTTTAGGATCCGCAAGACATAATCACACATGTGGGCCAATGTTCCAGGTGTCAATGATGCACTGCCAGTGGTGGGTGGGAGAAGCACTTTCTGCCAAATCCACATCCCTCCAGTCACGCACAAACCCTGTACCTGACCTTGGCAAGCCAACATTTTCTCTTGCCCCTGAGAAGCATCCTCCTCCCCAAAATAATTATACCACTCATCCTCCTCCTCCTCCTCTTCCTCTTCTTCCTCCACCTCATCCAGGACAGTTCCCTGAGCAGACAATGCCTGACTGTCATCAAAGCTTCCCTCCTCCTCCTCTGCTGCAGAAGCCTCATCCTTAATGTGCATCAAAGTTTGCATAAGCAGACGCATAAGTGGGATGCTCATGATTATGATGGCGTCATCTGTGCTTACCAGCCGTGTGCATTCCTCAAAACACTGAAGGACTTTACAGAGCTCTTTCAGCTTTGACCACTGCACACCCGACAACTCGATGACTGCCCTCAAACTGCCTGCCCGTGTATCCTCCCACACAGGGGTGGGATTCAAATTTTTAACAACAGGTTCTGTGTTTGCGTGAGGAAAACCACACCCATTTTTAAAACCACACCCATTTTTAAAACACACCAATTTTTAAGCCACACCCATTTACACACACACCTTTTCCTCAAACATATACAAACCCCTAGGAGCACACACAGACCCACTCTCCCCCATAAACCCAACCTAGTGCCAGGCTCCTCCCTCGCTGCCCCCATCCCTTTCTCCCACTCTCCTCTCTCCATCTCTCCCTCTCTGCCTGTCTCTTGCCTCCCTGCAATCCCATCGGCTTTAATAGGAGTCACTATGGGACTAGTAGTGCCGGAGGTTGGATGCAGTGCGGGCTTTGTGTGAAGAAGGGGGCTGCTGGTCTCACTGCAGCCTAGAGCCGCCTCTCCTCCTGATCCCACAGCAGCAGATGCTTTTTTCATGGCTCTCCGCGATGGTTGGGCCCTGGAGACTGAAGTCTGAGTAATTATTGGGCTTCTTCCCGTAGGGTCTGTGGGGAGGTGGACATGGCTGCTGCTGCTGCTCTGCTCCCTGCCCTGCTCCCTGCTTCATTGGTATGTTCTGGGCAGCCTAGCGGAATAGTGCAGGAGCCTCCTCACACAGGATGGCTGGCACAGCGGCAGTGCAGAGAGCTAGAGCTCCGTCTCAGGGGTTAACAGCAGTGGCAGGTGGATGGGTAACTCTAGCCTAGGTGAAGGAGCCTGGATCCCATGCCTGGCATTTCTGGTAAGCAATTGGAATTCAGTTCAACTTTTAGCACCGGGCTGAGATCAGCAGGATCTGTGGATGAATGGTGCGAGCAGCATGCAGGTCATTGCTTACCCCTCTCAGATTTTTGGCTGTCTCCATAGTTTTTCGGGATTTTTTTATTGCAAAATATGGGTGTTGAGTTGCAAGTTGTTGTAGGGTGAGGGCAAGCAAATCAGGAAGGGCTCAAGCCCATAGACAGCTCTCTGGCAGCAGCTCCATGCAAGCACAGCCATGCTGACGGCAGCTCTGTGCAGGGAACATTACACAGCCTTCAGATCTCTCTAGCACAGGCTGTTTCTATTATTGGACAGTTTCTTGTATGTTCCTCCATCCCCTAGGAGGACCAGTAACAACCAGTCCTGGATGTAACGAGCAGCTTTAACGCTGAGAGTATTGACAATGGCAAAAACAGGAATGATCTATTGGATTCTCCTGGTTGAGCTAGATTTACAGCATCCCCTAAGTAAACGATATTAGACTAAAGAAGCTCCCTGGAGACAAGGACATGTATCTTAGATAAAAGCCGGTCAGACCACCTCAGTCCACACACTCCACTCCAGGCAGCGCTGCCTGGAGTGGAGTGTGTGGTGTGGACTGGGTTGGTCTGACCGCCGTCTATCTATCATAGATAGACGGCGGTCAGACCACCTCAGTCCACACACACACACACACACTCCTCCAGCTCCACTCCAGGCAGCGCTGCCTGCATGCTGTAGCTCAGCTCACACAGTAGTACCTCACCTCACACTCCGGCTCCATCTCGTGACTAAAAGAAGATGGCCGCGCCACTACCCAATCGCCGCACTGCAGAGATCAGTGCGCGGGGGCCGGGGCCTGGCGGTGTTGCGGCGCGCTGGAGCTGCAAGCCTGCAACAAAGTAGTACCGGATCGCCGCTCTGATTCTCCCTGGTTCAGGAAACCGGCTACTTTTTGAACAAGCTGTTCCATCGAACCGGGGAGAACCGGCTGAATCCCACCCCTGCTCCCACAAATGCATTACAGCCTGCCTCTATTCGTACAGCTCCCAACCATGTGCATGGTGGAGTTCCACCTTGTTGCAACGTCTATGATTAGGCGGTGCTTGGGGAGGTGGAGCGATCGCTGCAGCCTCTGCATACGACTGGAGTCTATGGGCGAGAGACGGATGTGCGAGCACAGTCTTCGCACCTTATGGAGCAGGGCTGGTAACTCTGGATAATTATTTATGAAGCACTGCACCACCAAGTTGAAGGTGTGAGCCAGACAAGGTATGTGTCTGAGCTTTGCCAGGGCTATGGCCGCCACAAAATTACGTTCATTATCACTGACTACCTTGCCTGGCTCAAGATGTAAACTGTCCAGCCATGACTCAGTTTCTCGCTGCAAGTAGTCGGCCAGTACCTCCGCGGTGTGTCTGTTGTTGCCCAAAGACATCATCTTTAAAACAGCCTGCTGATGCTTACCACTAGCTGTTCGATAGTGGGACACCTCGTGTGCAACACTGGCAGCTACGGATGGAGTGCTCGTGCGACTGCGCTCTGTCGACGAGCTTTCGCTTCTGGAGAAGGAGGGTCGAACGCCTACAGCCAACTGTTGCTTATACCGTGGGCTAGGCAGCACTGTCCCACCGCCGCTGCCCCCTGTTGACCCTGCATCCACCACATTCACCCAGTGCGCAGTGATGAACACGTAACGGCCCTGGCCATGCCTACTGGCCCATGCATCTGTTGTGAGGTGCACCTTTCTACTCACTGATTGTTTGAGTGCATGGACAATGTGGTCTTTCACATGCAGGTGGAGGGCAGGGAAGGCTTTTCTAGACAAGAAGTGCCGACTGGGTAGGTCATAGCGTGGGACAGCGTAGGTCATGAGCTCTCGGACTGCTGCGCTTTCAACCAAACGGAAGGGCATCATCTGTAATGAGGTCAGTTTGGTAATGTAGGCGTTCAAAGCCAGTGAGGTTTTGTCGTCCGTCCACGCTTGCAAGTACATGGTATTTACATGTCTAAGCATGCAACTGGTATTCAAATGTCTGAGATTTTTCCGTCGGCAAAAGGTCCTTCCGCACTTCTTACAGATAACTTTTGCCTCATCAATAGGATTTTGGTCAAAAAAGTGCCACACTGCACTCTTCCTACTATGGGAAAACTTTTCAGGGCTTGCACGCTGTGCAAATTTGTCAGCCTGGCCAAGCTGTCCTGAAATTCTTTCTGCTTTTTTAACACGTTTTTGGACTGCTATGGGCCTGCCCGATAACCGCAGCTGTGATGTCGATGCCTGCTGCGGATCCTCCTCCTCTTCTGAGCTATTGCCAGCGGCACCCTCTTCCCCAATGGATGCCAATCCAGATCAACAACTGGGTCATCCATCACCTCCTCTTCAATTTCATCTGCACCTTCCTCTGTGTCACCGTGTAAGGTGGTAGAATATACGGGAAGGGGCACCTGAGTTTCATCAGGGTCAGAATCTGGCTCAGCAGACTGCGAGGGCAATGCAGTGCTCTGCGTGAATGTACCATCAGAATCATATAGCACTGGCTGTGCATCAGTGCACTCCATGTCATATTCATCTTGGACTGGGGAATTCAGGATAAATTAGGCATGGTATGTGAAAAGAGCTCCAGGGAATAATCTGAAGTGTGGCCTGCCGCATCCTTCACTTTTGGTGGGGGTGAAGGACACAAGGAAAGGTGTTGTTCCTGACCAGGAGCCTACACTGACAACTCAGTGATTGCAGTTTTTGAAACTTCAGAAGAGGAGGCGATAGAGCTGGAGGCTGTTTCGGCAATGTAAACCAAAACCTATTCCTGATGCTCCGGCTTTAAAGCGATTTACCTACTCCCAGAAAAGGCAGCCTTCCAGGCCTTTTGGAGCCAGGCGATGATGCAGGCTCAACAACTCTGCCTTAGGTGCTATTGTGCTTTTGGCACTACCAGCAGATGCACCACCACCACCATCAGTACCAACTGGCCCCCACGTCCGTGGCCTCTTCCACCATACTTCCTCATGTTTGGGAAAATGTACCAAAATTACCAGCAGATATATGGTACTGTATGAGGAGTGTACAGCTGTATACGGTGTAGGGGAAAATTTAAATCTCCCTATATATTTCCGGAATCACACACAGACGCTCTCTCAGTATGGATTTCACTGTAATACAAAGAGCAGATATACGATACCGTATCAGAAGCGGACAGCTGTATACGGTGTAAGGGAAAATTTCAATCTCCGTATATTTTTCCAGAGTCAGACAGAGACGCTCACTCAGTATAGATTTGACCGTAATAAAAACAGCAGAAATACAGTACTGTATCAGAAGCGGGCAGCAGTATACGGTGTAGGGGAAAATTTCACTCTCCGTATATATTTCCAGAGTCAGACAGAGACGCTAACTCAGTATGGATTTGACCGTAATACCAGCAGATATACGGTACTGTATGATGAGCGTACAGCTGTATACGGTGTAGGGGAAAATTTAAATCTCCGTATTTATATCCGGAGTCACACACAGACGCTCACTCAGTATGGATTTGACCGTAATACCAGCAGATATACGGTACTGTATGAGAAGCGTACAGCTGTATATTGTGTAGGGAAAAATTTAAATCTCCGTATTTATTTCCGGAGTCACACACAGACGCTCTCTCAGTATGGATTTGACCGTAATACAAACAGCAGATATATGTTACTGTATCAGAAGATACCAGGTGTATATAGTGTAGGGGAAAATTGAAATCTCCGTATATATTTCCAGAGTCACACACAGATAGTCAGCATGTATTTGTCCATGATACCAGCCGGTACACGGTAGTGTGTCAGGAGCGTACAGCTCTATACGGTGTGGGAAAAAATGAACGCTCGGTAACTGTGCAGAAAAAAAGAATAAAAGTATTAGTGATGTGTAAAAAGCAGTCTGCGCAGCAGTGTACACACAGCAATACAGCTATCAGGCAGCCTAATAACCAGCGCTGCTGCACACAAGAAAATCCTCCCCAGTCACTGGCAGGCAGCCTAATAACCAGCGCTGCTGCACACAAAAAAATCCTCCCCTGTCACTGGCAGGCAGCCTAATAACCAGCGCTGCTGCACACAAGAAAATCCTCCCCAGTCACTGGCAGGCAGCCTAATAACCAGTGCTGCTGCACACAAGAAAATCCTCCCTTGTCACTGCACACTAACTGTACAGCACAATCGCTATCAGCACAAGCACAGAAGAACTTCTATCTTTACAGCCCTAACTCTCTCCCTACTGATAAACAGCAACCTCTCCCTACTGTGAAGATCGCCAGAAGTAAATGGAGGTCAGCGGTGAGGGCTTTTAAAGACACTATGACGCCCCCCAAAGCAAGCCAATCACTGCAATGCCCTTCTCTATGATGGTGGTGGACTCTGCCCATGTCATCTCGTTGCCCACAGTGTACGTCCTTGCTCATTGGCTGAAAAAAGGCACCAGCAAGCATTCTGGAAAATACAACTTTGGCGCTCATTTCGACAACCGCGTAGCCAACCTCACGCTATGGTGGGGTTTCGGTTGATGAAACTTGACTTTGGCTAAAGTTGCCGACTTTATAATATAATATAAGCATAATAAATTAGTGGCTGTTATAAAGCAAACCTGTTAAGCACCACTCCAGCATTTATTTTATTGCAGCGCTGGAGTGGTGCCGCTTGTATTAGGCCTCTGCACGTAGTCTTATACTTACCATTTTCTGCTGTCATCGGCGCTGGTCCAGTTGATTTCCAGCAGTTTGTGACCTGCTGGATTGTTCCAGTGTTTGCTGCCATGATCTGGAAGTCACAACTTAATGTAAGTCTAAGAAAGCCTCTTTCTAGCTCTCAAAGACCTGCATTGAGAGCATGTGATCGTTACTGCTGACTTACGGTCAGTGAGAAGTTGCGGTCACAAGATTGTGGCAGCATCAGGAACAGTTCATGACAGCGGATGGTGATTATAATACTAGGTGACAAGTCCTTATATTAGCAGCCCCACTCCAGAGCTGAAGTAAAAACAAAATGCGCGAGTGGTGCTTTAACAGCAGCTCAGGCAAGATGGCAGACTGCATAATATACAGAAAATAAAGTAACAGATTTAGATTTTTTTTTTAATTAGTAGACTATAGGTGAAAGTCTTCCTCAGTTACTTCTAATTGGGATTTGTTGGCCTAATATGACTAGTATGGGAATTGTAATGTCTCTTCCTCAATTTCCTATTTAAAATCCTTCAATATCATGTTGGGTTAAGTGCCTCATATTAAAATAATGTTAGTTTAACAATTGTAATAAGCTATAGGAATGCAAATAACGTTATATGACTAAAATGTCTACCTTTGATTTTATAGGTCCCAGGCTACAACTTCTGTTGTGGATATCAAATCTTAAATCTTAAGGAAATGGCAGAAGGCACAAACCAGTTACCCTATTTTTTTGGGAACATAACACGTGAAGAAGCTGAGAACTATCTTAAACAAGGAGGTTTCAGTGATGGCCTGTATTTGTTGCGACAGAGCAGTAGTTACCTTGGTGGCTATGCCCTATCTGTATCTCATGGTCGAAAATATTACCACTATACTATTGAAAGAGAGTTGAGTGGAACATACGCTATAGCTGGTGGAATATCTCATAGCTCCCCGTCTGAACTCTGTAATTATCATATTCATGAAAGCAATGGACTTGTCTGTTTGCTGAAAAAGCCCTGCGCTCGTCCATCTGGTGTTCAACCAAAAATTGGACCTTTTGAAGACCTCAAGGAAAATCTTATCAGAGAGTATGTACAGCAAACATGGAACTTACAGGTAAGTCATCTTTCATATGCTTGTGTACTATCTTTTTATAGTGTAACAGCTTGAATTGAACTTTGGACACTCAAAGTCTCACTGATGCATGTAGTGCGCAGACTAGTATGAAACAATAGATGAAGGTGACCAGATATTTTATTAATATTTTGCATATTGTGGATGTCTGGGAGCATATATGTCACTAGAGAAGAAGATGGCATCAAGTTGTACTATGGGAGTGTGATGATATGGGCAATGTTCTGCTAAAAATCATAGGATTCATTTACATAGATGAAATATACCTTCTACTTAAACAAGTATTCACCTTCATGGCAATAGTATTCACACATGGCAGTGGCCGCTTCAGTTAGGATAATATGCCCTACCACACTGCAAAACATGTTTAGGAATGGTTAAAATAAAATAGCGTTTGAGGTATCACCATCTGTGGGATGTGCTGGAAAAACATTCCAGATCCAAGGAGGCGCCACCACACAATTTACAGGACTTCAAGGATCTGCTGCTAGTGTCTTGGTACCAATTATCTCAGAGGTCTTGTGGAATGAATGTATCAATATTAGAGATGAATTGATTGAATAGCAGGACTCCAGTCCAGCATCTAGGTCAGTGGCATCTAGCAGAAAGGCAAAAGGCCTGCAAATCTCTTACATCATGTCAACCATGGCTAATGAAAAGTCATTCTGGGGATGCCGGAAGATAAGAGATTCGTGGACCTCTTGTCTAGCTGCCAAGTGCCTCTCACCTGGGCAATAGACCAAAGTCTCGTGAATCCATCCACTTATCCCTAATCCATATGTTACAGGTGTTTTGGTGGCATGATGGGACCTACACAATATTAGACAATGTTATGGCTGACCGGGGTGTCAACAGTGGAATAATTTATGCTTTCTATTTTCAAAATACATATAATATTTCTGAAATATGTTTCAATTAGCTGAAATTAATTAACATTAGTATCTTACACTTTTGGGCACAGTATCTACAGCTTTACAAGTGCAAAGTCAAAACTATGACTTACTAGTGAATTATTTTCGCACTGTAAAAGCAGAGCATTTTTTTAACATTGTGTCAACAAGACCATCAGAAGTATAGCTAGGCTTTCTTTATAGGGAAAGATTAAAGATTCAAGTTATTATAGATGTCTTACATCTAATTACCCTGGCAAAGATACAGTGGCTTTTTGGCTCCTCCCTTGAGCCCATGTGCAAAAATTAGGAGACAAAAAGTGGCAAATTGCACAAAGATGAATAAAAAACTTACTTTATTGGTTCTTCATTTAAAATGCAAAACTAGTGATCAGATGAATGCAGCCTCAAGTCCCTTAAGAGGACTATTCAATTCAGTAAAAAGTGAAAACAAAGTTGTTAAAAATATCAAAAAAAATAAAACCTCACAAATTTCAAATCACTGCCCTTTCGCCTCATGAAAAATCAAACAATAAAAATTCAAAATACACATACAGTCAGGGCCATAAATATTTGGACAGTGACACAATTTTCGCGAGTTGGGCTCTGCATGCCACCACATTGGATTTGAAATGAAACCTCTACAACAGAATTCAAGTGCAGATTGTAACGTTTAATTTGAAGGGTTGAACAAAAATATGTGTTAGAAAATGTAGGAATTGTACACATTTCTTTACAAACACTCCACATTTTAGGAGGTCAAAAGTAATTGGACAAATAAACATAACCCAAACAAAATATTTTTATTTTCAATATTTTGTGGCGAATCCTTTGGAGGCAATCACTGCCTTAAGTCTGGAACCCATGGACATCACCAAACGCTGGGTTTCCTCCTTCTTAATGCTTTGCCAGGCCTTTACAGCCGCAGCCTTCAGGTCTTGCTTGTTTGTGGGTCTTTCCCTCTTAAGTCTGGATTTGAGCAAGTGAAATGCATGCTCAATTGGGTTAAGATCTGGTGATTGACTTGGCCATTGAAGAATGTTCCACTTTTTTGCACTCATGAACTCCTGTGTAGCTTTGGCTGTATGCTTGGGTCATTATCCATCTGTACTATGAAGCGCCGTCCAATCAAGTTTGCAGCATTTGGCTGAATCTGGGCTGAAAGTATATCCCGGTACACTTCAGAATTCATCCGGCTACTCTTGTCTGCTGTTATGTCATCAATAAACACAAGTGACCCAGTGCCATTGAAAGCCATGCATGCCCATGCCATCACGTTGCCTCCACCATGTTTTACAGAGGATGTGGTGTGCCTTGGATCATGTGCCGTTCCCTTTCTTCTCCAAACTTTTGGCTTCCCATCATTCTGGTACAGGTTGATCTTTGTCTCATCTGTCCATAGAATACTTTTCCAGAACTGAGCTGGCTTCTGGAGGTGTTTTTCAGCAAATTTAACTCTGGCCTGTCTATTTTTGGAATTGATGAATGGTTTGCATCTAGATGTGAACCCTTTGTATTTACTTTCATGGAGTCTTCTCTTTACTGTTGACTTAGAGACAGATACACCTACTTCACTGAGAGTGTTCTGGACTTCAGTTGATGTTGTGAACGGGTTCTTCTTCACCAAAGAAAGTATGCGGCGATCATCCACCACTGTTGTCTTCCGTGGGCTCCCAGGTCTTTTTGGATTGATGAGTTCACCAGTGCTTTCTTTCTTTCTCAGGATGTACCAAATTGTAGATTTTGCCACTTCTAATGTTGTAGCAATTTCTTGGATGGGTTTTTTTCTGTTCTTGCAGCTTAAGGATGGCTTGTTTCACCTGCATGGAGAGCTCCTGTGACCGCATGTTTCCTTCACAGCAAAACCTTCCAAATGCAAACACCACACCTCAAATCAACTCCATCCCTTTCATCTGCTTAATTGAGAATGACATAACAAAGGGATTGCCCACACCTGTCCATGAAATAGCCTTGGAGTCATTTGTCCAATTACTTTTGGTCCCTTTAAAAACAGGGTGGCACATGTTAAGGAGCTGAAACTCCTAAACCCTTCATCCAATTTTAATGTGGATACCCTCAAATGAAAGCTGAAAGTCTGAACTTCAACTGCATCTGATTTGTTTTGTTTCAAATTCATTGTGGTAATGTCTAGAACCAAAATTAGATAAATGTTGTCTCTGTCCAAATATTTATGGACCTAACTGTATTTGTTATTGTTGTGTAAGCAGGTAACGGGATGCAGTAACGGACAAGAGGCAGACCAAGGGTTAACAAGGGGTTTAATTAACAGGAGGTTACTCCTCGCAGGGAGATATTTAAATGAGGGGGAGAGTTCTTTCCTAATACAAAGAGCACTTTTAAGGGGGAGTTTTAACTAATAGGGGAAGATGTGCCCCTTTCTTTAACTGAGGCCACTTGGAATGAGCTACAACGGAGATCTGTTACAGTCCTGTGGAAGATGGGGGAAGCTTTTCTGGCGTTGAAAATGTCGTCTTGTGGTCCTGACGGTGTCGATGTCCTCCTATGGTCCTGGCGACGACGGTGTCTTCTTTTGATCCTGTCGATGGTGGTGATTGCCCAGGGTTTTAGAACTGGCCCCAACGGATGCAAGGAAGAAGGGGGGATAGTCTCTTTCCTCAGCGGTGAGAAGCCTTGTACTATCGGGGACTGGGACACAGTTACGCAACAGTTCACAATGGCCTGTTCAGTCTGCTGAGTTGTACCGTTGAGCACTAGTATCCCTCACATAGACCTTGCCTTCCCCGGTCAGGAACATCGGCCGGGGCAGTTGTGTCAGCATCGTCGGCTGAGTTCGCAGTTTCGTCAAGGTCCTTGATGTAGGCGGGGACAGCGGTACATGCGGTGTGTCAGCGAGACCCTGTCGGTCAGCTCCTGTCCACGCGTCCTCTCGTCCCCGACCCCTCTTAACTCTGCCCACTCTCATCTAAGCTGAAATTACCTCATACGACTGCCCGCACAAGCGTTCCCGCCTCCATAGTTTGAATTTTCTGCGCATGCATTTTCTGCCTGCTTAGCCACGCCCCATTTTATCGAGCACAGGGAACATCTTGTTCCTCTAAGTCAGTGATGGCGAACCTTGGCACTCCAGCTGTTGGAGAACTACAACTCCCAGCATGCCTCAACTGCTGCAGGTTGCAAGGGCGTGCTGGGAGTTGTAGTTTTACAACAGCTGGAGTGCCAAGGTTAGCCATCACTGCTCTAAGTGCTCCCCCCTGTAACTTAGGTGACAGACCCGACGGTTCTGGACCTATTATGGTTTAGATAAGCCAGGCTTGCTTCTTCTCCTTACAGTTGTATTCTTAAAAGTGTTGTCTATCAAAATATCAAATAAAAGTAATCTGATCGGTAAACGGCATAACGAAAAAAATGCAAACGCCAGAATTACTATTTTTGGCCACCGCAACATTGACATAAAATGCCGTAAGAGGCGATCAAAACATCATTTCTAACCCCAAATTATATCAGTAAAAACTTCAGCTCAGGGTGCAAAAAATAAGCCCTGAAACAGTTCCATAGCCCAAAGAAAGAAAATGCTAGAGATCTTGGAAAATGGCCACAAAAGCAAAAATTTTCTTTCAAATTTCTAATAGTTTTTTCAACACAAATAAAAAAAACTATACATGTTTGGCATCTGCGTACTCATACTGACTTAGAGAATCATATTGCCAAGTCAGTTTTACCTTATAGTGAACATGGTAAATAAAAAAAAAACAATTGCGAAATTGCACTTTTTTTGCACGTTCAGCAAAAAAAAATTTCCATCAATGAATGAATGGTGTCATTCAAATGTCCTTCAAAAAATAAGCTATAAGGCCATATTAATGGAAAAATAAAAAAAGTGATGTCTCTTGAAAAAAGGAGATGAAAAAATGAAAACAAAAAATATCGCCATGGCGTGAATGGGTTAAAAGATAAATCTTCCAAAAATCCAGAGCAGCAAAAAAATAGACACCTTTAATATGAATCTAACTCCAAATTTCTATATAGCTAATAAAAATAAATATTAGTATTTGGTTTTAATTTGTTAAAAAATATAGGCAATTACTTCCCCTTGAACACCAGCCAGTTTATATGTAGTAAGTTATGTAAGATGTTTGAACAGCGGCTTTGCAACAAGAAGAGAGACTTTGACAGGACAGGTTTGCAAAGTGTCCAGCTATCTATTATTAATATTATTTTTTTTTTATTATTTTGTCATTTACAGGCGGAAGCTCTGGAACAAGCAATTATCAGCCAAAAGCCTCAGTTAGAAAAGTTGATTGCAACCACTGCTCATGAACGAATGCCTTGGTTCCATGGCAGTATTTCAAGAGAGGAATCTGAACAACTATTGCTGAGTGGCGTAAAGACTAATGGGACTTTTCTGTAAGTAAACTATTCATGCTGTATCTCTTAATTTGCACTTGACTCTGAGCTGGTGGGGAAGACCATCTGTTATAGTATTTACTATACACGGAAATAACAACAGAGGCGTTCCTGCTCTTCATTTATTAGTTAGCGCACAGACAGAAGCAGCAGCAGCAAAGAGGAAATTTGTCCAGGAGATTTTTTATTTTTACAGCTGTACGTCATAAACTTCTGTGAAGCACTTCGGGGTTCAAGGTGCTCTCTACACATCTAGATAAGTTCCTTGTGGGGTCTATTTTCCAAAATGGGGTCACGTGTGGGGGGTTTCCACTGTTTAGGCACATCAGAGTCTCTCCAAATGCGACATGATGCCCGCAGACCATTCCATCAAAATCTGCAATCCAAAACGTCACTACTTCCTTCCGAGCCCTGACGTGTGCCCATACAGCAGTTTTCTCCCACATATTGGGTATCAGCGTACTCAAGACAAATTGGACAACAACATTTGAGGTCCAATTTCTCCTGTTACCCTTGTGAAAATAAAATATTGGGGGCGAAAGAATCATTTTTGTAAAAAAAAAAAAAGATTTTTTATTTTTACAGCTGTACGTCATAAACTTCTGTGAAGCACTTCGGGGTTCAAAGTGCTCACCACACATCTAGATAAGTTCCTTGTGGGGTCTATTTTCCAAAATGGGGTCACTTGTGGGGGGTTTACACTGTTTAGGCACATCAGGGGCTCTCCAAATGCGACATGATGCCCGCAGACCATTCCATCAAAATCTGCAATCCAAAACGTCACTACTTCCTTCCGAGCCCTGACGTGTGCCCATACAGCAGTTTTCTCCCACATATTGGGTATCAGCGTACTCAGGACAAATTGGACAACAACATTTGAGGTCCAATTTCTCCTGTTACCCTTGGGAAAATAAAAATTTGGGGACTAAAAGATCATGTTTGTGGAAAAAATATGATTTTTTTATTTTCATGCTCAGGCGATATAAACTTTAGTGAAACATCTGGGGGTTCAAAGTACTCACCACAGATCTAGATAAGTTCCTTAAGAGGTCTAGCTTCCAAAATGGTGTCATTTGTCGGGGGTTTCCACTGTTTTGGCAGATCAGGAGCTCTCCAAACACGACATGGCGTCCACCCAATTCTGCGTTGAAAAAGTCAAACAGCGCTCCTTCCTTTCCAAGCTCTGCCATGCACCCAAACAGTGGTTTACCCCCACATATGGGATATCAGCGTACTCAGGACAAATCGCACAATAACTTTTGGAGTCTTGTTACCTTGGGAAAATAAAATTGGGGTAAAAAGTTCATTTTTTTGGAAAAAAAATATGATTTTTTAATTTTACGGCTCTACGTTACAGCATAAACTTGTGTGAAGCACTTGGGGGTTCAAATTGCTCACCACAGATCTAGATAAGTTCCTTAGGGGGTCTAGTTTCCAAAATGGGGTCACTTGTGGGGGTTTCCACTGTTTAGGCACATCAGGGGCTCTCCAAATGCAACATGGCGTCCAATCTCAATTCCAGCCAATTTTGGTTGGAAAAAGTCTAATGGTGCTCCTTCCATTCAGAGCTCTGCCGTGCGCCCAAACAGTGGTTCCCCCCCACATATGGGGTATCAGCGTACTCAGGACAAATTGGACAACAAATTTTGTGGTCCAATTTCTCCAGTTACCCTTGGGAAAATAAAAAATTGGTGACTAATAGATAATTTTTGTGGGAAAAAAATAGGATTTTTTATTTTCATGCTCGGCATTATAAACTTGTGTGAAGCACTTGGGGGTTCAAAGTGCTCACCACAGATCTAGATAAGTTCCTTAGGGGGTATAGTTTCCAAAATGGAGTCACTTGTGGGGGGTTTCCACTGTTTAGGCTCATCTGGGCCACTGGAAACTGAACATGACCCCCATCAACGTCTGCATTCCAAAACGTTATTACTTCCTTTCCAAGCCCTGCAGTGCGCCCAAACAGTTCCCCCCCACATATGAGGTATCAGCGTACTCAGGACAAATTGGACAACAACTTTTGGGGTCCAATTTCCTTGGGAAAAATCAAAAATTTGGGACTAAAAAAATCATTTTTGTGGAAAATTGTTTGTTTTTTTCACACCCAGGCATTATAAACTTTTGTGAAACACTTGGGGTTCAGAGTGCTCACAACAGATCTAGCTAAGTTCCATAGGCGGTCTAGTTTCCAAATGGTGTCACTTGTGGGGGGTTTCCACTGTTTAGGTGCTTCAGAGGCTCTCCAAACGCGACATGGCGTCCAATCTCAATTCCAGCCAATTTTGGTTTGAAAAAGTCAAACGGTGCTCCTTCCCTTACGAGCTCTGCCGTGTGCCCAAGCAGTGGTTTTCCCCAACATATGGGATATTGGCGTACTCAGGAGAAATTGCACAACTTTATCTGTCCATTTTCTCCTTTTACCCTTGTGAAAATAAAAAAAAGTTTGTAAAAGCTCATTTTTATGACTAAAAAGTTAAATATTCATTTTTTCCTCCTGTGAAGCACCTGAAGGGTTAATAAACTTCTTGAATGTGGTTTTGAGTACCTTGAGGGGTGCAGTTTTTAGAATGGTGTCACTTTTGGGTATTTTCTGCCATATAGACCCCTCAAAGTGACTTCAAATGTGAGGTGGTCCCTAAAAAAAATGACTTTGTAAATTTTGTTGTAAAAATTAGAAATCGTGGTCAACTTTTAACCCTTATAATTTCCTACCAAAAAAAAATTTTGGTTGCAAAATTGTGCTGATGTAAAGTAGACATGTGGGAAATGTTATTTCTTAACTATTTTGTGTGACATATTTCTCTGTTTTAAGGGAATAAAAAATCAAAGTATGAAAATTGCAAAATTTTCGCCATATTTGCATTTTTTCAAAAATAAACGCAAGTTATATCGAAGAATTTTTACCACTAACGTGAAGTACAATATGTTAGGGTTCAAGTTCCCGCTGTGCACAAGGGGAGTCTCGAACCAGTCCCCCTGCGGTCCCCCATTCATCTCCAGCCGCAGTGGAGCCTGCTCAGCAGAGACGTCAGTCCCAGCGTCTTGCCCATTCCAATACTGTGCAGAGAATTGCTGCTGCTGCCTCTCCTGGATCTGCTATTATAGCCAGTGCTGTAGCAGACAGTCTTTGGGATGAAGTCCTGCGTTTCCCCTTCTGAGCATGCCCAGGGTAAGATCTCTCATTGGAGATCAGGGGTCACATGTTCAGGTACTGCAGCAGCTCCTATTGGTCCGCCAGGAAGGTCCTGAAACTACATGTGTTTTGGAACAGTTTCTCATTGGTCCTTGTTTCTGGCAGGTCCTGTAGCTGTTACTATAAAAGGGTGGCATGGCTGGGCCTCCATGCGCTAATATCAACCGTTATATGCTTTGCGCCAGTGTGGTCATGCGTGTGTGTGGTTAGGGCGGCTGAAATATGCCATTACAATACCGACTTAATCGGTGAGGAGCTTGGTATGCTAACTGGTCAGGGTCGGTGTCCTAGATGCCCTAGATTACCGGCATAACCGGTGAGGAGTTTGATTGCCGTATTCAGGGCCTGGCGTTCAGACGCCATAGATTGCGGGTGACTCCCGCGAGGACATTAGCGCATGATCACGTTCTATGATCGCTTAGCAGTCAACTGTGTACCTGGGTGCCTGACAGGACATAGATGTTTGTCTCAGCGGCTCTGTGATGCAACAGGGTTCGCTTTCAACGCTAGACAGCGCCCTATCGTGTTTATTTTGCGACTTCAGTGGTGTTAAGTGAGTTCGCACACATCGCCATATAGCGCTGCGGCACTCCTTCTAGTGGCTCTGTGGATTAACAGAGTTCGAACATATTGCCACAGCGCGTTACGGCGTTTATTTTGGCAACTCTGGGGATAACAGAGTTTGCTTCTTGCGCCATTTTACTAGCAGCAGGCTCCGCCTGCACGGTGGACCCCAGGCTGCGAACACACCTCTCTACATCATATATTTGGTGCGTTCCGCAGACCCTAACAACATGTCACGAGAAAACAATCTCAGAATCGCCAAGATCCGTTGAAGCGTTCCAGAGTTATAATCTCATAAAGAGACAGTGGTCAGAATTGTAAAAATTGGCCCGGTCATTAACGTGCAAACCACCCTAGGGGATGAAGGGGTTAAATGTCACCTGCTTAACCAAGCAGGAAGTATGGCCTTATCTAAAAATTACTAAAGTTGACAAAACCCTGTGCCTGGATGGGATACACCCTCGAGTACTGCAGGAATTAAGTACAGTCATAGATAGACCATTATTTTTAATCTTTAAAGATTCCATAATAACAGGGTCTGTACCACAGGACTGGCGTATAGCAAATGTGGTGCCAATATTCAAAAAGGGGACAAAAACTGAACTTGGGAATTACATGCCAGTAAGCTTCTCCCTTTTTCCTCCAAAGGTAACGATGGTCAATATGCCCAAAAAGTTAAATTTTAGTTTCATCAGATAACAGGACATGTCTCCAAAAATTAGGGCCTTTGTTCCTGTCTGCATTTGCAAATATTAATCTGGCTTTTTTATGTTTCTTTTGGAGTAATGGCTTCTTCCTGGCAGAGTGGCCTTTCAGCCCATGTTGATACAGTACTCGTTTCACTGTGAATATTGACTCAATCTTACCAGCTTCTGCCATCATCTTAACAAGGTCTTTTGCTTTTGTCCTTGGGTTGATATGCGCATCTCTGGGACACAGAACCCATCTCCTTCCTGAGCGGTATGATGGCTACACATTCCGTCTTGTTTCTACTTGGTATAATTGTTTGTACAGATGCACCTTCATGTATCTTGAAATTGTACCCAAGGATGAGCCAGACTTAAAGGGAACCTGTCACCCTCCCGGGTGTTTTTAAGTAAAAGAGCCACCTTCAGCAGCACTAAGGCTGCAGTCTGTGAAGGTGGCTCTTTTTTTTCTGAAATATAGACTTTTAAAAATATGTCCCCATACCATAATTGCATCCCATAGGTCGGCGTCTGTCTCCCTGTAATCCTGCTCCCATCCGTCCATCATCCCCCTTCAGCGTCACAGCCCCCTCCTAAGTTGTTTTCTTTGAATAACCAGCTGTCGTGCACCTGCGCTCTTGGAACAGTCCTCGGGCATGCTGCCCAGGGACTGACAGAAGGCTATTGCGCCTGAGTCTTTTTTAGGCACCAGATCCCTCCCCACAGTGTGTTATCATGTATGCACACTTCGGGGCTCGGAATCTTGCGCCTGCGCAGTCAACATGTTTAGCTGCACCTGCCCCCTTCTCCCAGTCCCTACACAGGAAAATGATCAGCACATCCGAAGCAGCACAGGGATGAAAACAAAAGTGGAGGGACTGGGAGAAGGGGGCAGGCACAGCTAAACATGTTGACTGCGCAGGCACCAGATTCCCAGCCCTGCAGTGTGAATACATGATAACACACTGCATGGAGGGATCTGGAGCCTGAAAAAGACGCAGGCGCAATAGCCTTCTGTCAGTCCCCGGGCAGCGCAAACTGCATTCAAGAGAATGCCAAGAGTGTGCAAAGTAGTCATCAAAGCAAAAGGTGGCTACTTTGAAGAACCTAGAATATAAGACATATTTTCAGTTGTTACACACTTTTTTGTAAAGTGTAATGTATAATTCCACATGTGTTAATTCATAGTTTTGATGCCTTCAGTGTGAATGTACAATTTTCATAGTCATGAAAATACAGAAAAATCTTTGAATGATAAGGTGTGTCCAAACTTTTGGTCTGTACTGTATATGTGTATATATACACTGTGTTCCAAAATATTATGCAAATAATATTTTCTCAGATTTTCCCAAATTAACTATATGAATTGCAGTCATTGTAATTTTCCAGTCAAATAACTATTAGAGTACAATTGAAAGGTTTTTGTGCAAACTGCCTATGATAACAGTATATTTTTTAAAAAATAAAACACTCAAACTGCACTCAAAATGCATGTTCCAAATTATTATGCACAGCAGAGTTTTCAACCTTTTCATTTTAATAAAGAACAAAAAAATGGTCATTTTTGAAATTATAAGCATTAGCAGGTTATTACAAACTGAAATCAAACAGTTTTCAACTCAAAACTTTATTCTAGGTGATGTTACATTTGCACATAGGAGCCCTTGTTTGAAAGGAGCTTCTGAACTCTCTCGTCCATTGAATTTGTCAGGTTTTGGATGGCTTCTGCTTCAATTGTTTTGCATGAGAACAGAATACCCACCCAGAGCTGTTGCATAGATGTGAACTGCCTCCCGCCATCATAGACACTCCTTTTGATGATGCTCCAGAGGTTCTCAATGGAGTTGAGGTCAGGGGAGCATGGGGGCCACACCATAAGTTTGTCCCCTTTTATGCCCATAGCAGCCAGAGATGCAGATGTGTTATGTGCGGCATGAGATGGTGCATTATTATGCATGAAAATGATCTTGCTGTGGAATGCACAGTTCTTCTTCTTGAACCATGGCAGGTAGTGCTGTTTGAGAAACTCAACATACACTATGGAGTTCATCTTTACCCCTTCAGGGATCCTAAAGGGGCCAATAATCTCTCTCCCCATGATTCCAGCCCAAAACATTACTGCACCTCCTCCTTGTTGGCACCGTAGCCGTGTTTGCATGGGGTGTCCATCAACCAACCATCCTCCACTCCATCCATCTGGACCATCGAGCGTTGCACGGCACTCATCGGTGAACAAAACAGTTTTGAAGTCAGTCTTCATGTATTGTTTGGCCCACTGGAGCCATTTCTGCTTGTGTGCAGTCGATAGAGGTCGACAGGATGGCTTACGCACAGCTGCAAACCTCTGAAGGACCCTGCATCTTGTTGTTCAGGGGACGTTGGAGGCACCAGCAGCTTCAAAAACTTGTCTGCTGCTATGACAAGGCTTTTTTGCCGCTGCTCTTTTAACCTGACGTAATTGCCTGTAGGAAAGAGACCTCAATTTTCCCTTATCAGCAGGCACACGTGTGTACTGTGAATCAGCTACATACTTCTTGATTGTGTGATGATCAAGATGAAGTGTCTTGGCAATGTTGATTGTAGTCATGCCTTGACCTAAACACTCCACAATTTGTTGCTTCTCAGCAGCCGACACATCCTTTTTCTTTCCCATTTTGGCAGAAAATGTAGGCTGCTTAATAATGTGGGACAGCCTTCTTAAGTAGTCTTGCCTTTCATTGGACACACCTGCCAAACTAATTAGCACAGGTGTCTGCAATTGCTTACAGTGATATAAAGAGCCCTGACACACATCAACATCAATGAGTTTAACTGACAAACAAAAAAATTCTTACCTTATCACTCCTAAACAATTGTTGCATAATAATTTGGAACACAGTGTATATATATATATATATATATATATATATATATATATACATATATGTACTGTATGTATATCTATCTATCTATCCATAGAATACTGTGCGAAAGTTTTAGGCAGGTGTGTCAAAATGTTGCAACCTAGCAGTGCTTCAAATAATTTAAGTGTTTGTTTTTATCAATTAACAAAATGGAAAGTGAATGAACAAAAAAGAGAAATTGATTTTTTTGTTGTGACTACCCTTTGTCTTCAAAACAGTATCAAAGCATCAATTCTTTGAGGTATGTGTGGAACATGGTTTGATGTTTTGAAGACAAAAGGTGGAGGAAACACTAAATATTGATTTAATTTAGGTTTCTCTTTTGTTCATTCACTTTGCATTTTGTTAATAATAATAAACAATTATCGCTTACATTTATCAAAGCATTCTTTCTTTGCACTTTTCTAAAACCTGCACTTTGATTATTTGCAAAATACAGGTTTTTCAGGCTGATGACTTTTAGTTATATTTATTGAACGTTATTTTTACCTCAGGTTTGCAATATGAAACAGTGAGCAGTCGGTTTATTTATAAAAATGCTGAGTTAGATGTGTAAATAATATATTGCACAGTCTTCCACAACACTGCCAGGATACCTTTTAATGGCTATGAAAATTTAACTTAGTCTTTACATATTTACAGTACTGAATAGCATCATCATGATACAAATAGATTTGTTACACAAACAAAACACTTGCAAATAAAATACACAGCAATGTATAAATGTTAGAGCGGTGTAACCGATGGTCCTCAGATTTACACTACAAGATGAAAAAACACTTGTTTAAAGTGTAACTGTCAGTTCAGGTAATCTTTTTTTTAGAATAATATGGCATATGTATTCATAATAGATTTGATCAGTTTTGAGAGTGAATATTCAGGCAAGTGCAGGAAACAGGAAGAGGGAGATAAAGAAAAATGCAATTTTTTCTGACTTTAGATGACATTTGATGTCTGATCTATTATATAGACAGTAATAAACATAGATTATTGTGGCTTATGAATAAATTTAACCATTTAAATTGACTCAGTGAAACAAAAGGTCACTTTAACATGATGGTTGATATGGATAATGATGATGCATGGTACGGGTGAAATCCATAGCAAAAACTTCAGCTGGAGTTAAATGGTCAAAAGGGTGTTATGAGGGAAGCTGAAGTACCTGGGTAGCATAGAAGATAAGTTGCTGATCACTGGGGGGATCTCACAAAAAGAAACCCCAGTGATTGCAAGACTAAGAGGCCTAGGTACCCCATTTATTGGATTATTACTATGTTTATAAATGGTATACTCAAAGTTGGCAAAATTTGGTCACAGTTTGGTAAATCATCGCGTTTCCACTAATGCTTTTGTTATGACTTTGGATACGGTAGTGGTGCTGTATGACTAGCGAGGGGGACAGGGAAACGTGTTTTGATGAAGGTAGGGGGTGTGTCGAGGCCAGAGGAGCTGTGGATTGTATTTTTTTTACAATTTTATTTTGTTTTCTTTAATAATTTAAAAACCATCCAAAACATCATGACACAAGATTTTTTTTGATTGGCTGCCAAATTCCTGTGTCCATGTCCATATAAAAAGCGGACATCTTGTTTTGCTGGCTCCATTTTCTCATTGTCACAGTGCAGAGAGGCCAGGTCCTGCTAGTGCTGCTAAAAGTAAACTTGTCAGTTAGCTAGATAGGATCGGGTCCTGTGTAAAATGAATCTTCCAGCATCTAACTAGATTATGTAAAAACTGTTTTGTAGTCTCAGGAGGTCCCATTTGCTAATCCAAATCGTTTGTGATAAAACTGTTTTTCAGTGAGAAATCTGGAGGCCAGATCTCCACTGAAAAATCATTAGACCTAATATTGGGGTGCAGCCAGGAGGCCCAATTTGATAATCCAAATAGTTTGGGATAAAACTGTGTTTCAGTCAGAAATCAGAAGGCCAGATTTCCACTTCATAATCATTAGGCCTAATATTTGGGTGCAGCCAAGAGGCCCAGTTTGCTAATCCAAATCGTTTGTGATAAAACTGTGTTTCAGTGAGAAACCAGAAGGCCAGATTTGCACTTAAAAATCAATAGGCCTAATAATGGGGTGCAGCCAGAAGGCCCAGTTTGCTAATCCAAATAGTTTGCAATAAAACTGTGTTTCAGTCAGAAATCAGAAGGTCAGATCAGATTTCCACTTAAAAATCATTAGGCCTAATATTGGGGTGCAGCCAGGAGGCCCAGTTTGCCAACCAAATCGTTTGTGGTAAAACTGTGTTTCAGTCAGAAATCAAAAGGCTAAATTTCCACTTAAAAATCGTTAGGGGTTCAGCCAGGAAGCCCTATTTGCCAATCCAAATCATTTGGGATGAAACTGTGTTACAGTAAGGAATTAGGAGGCCACATTTGTTCAACAAAATCATTAGGTATAAGAGTGTTATCACTATTGACTCTGCACCCTTGAGTCAGAGGTATTTTACTCAGGTTGTTCATGTGTTACATTACATCTCCAGGTAGGACCAATCACTAAGAGTTTATTGTTTGTTATGTATTAGAGGGCTTGCCCTCTCCTGTGGTTCTTGGGCTACCTTGGCTAACACTGCACAATCCTGTTGTAGACTTACAGACTCAGGAGGTGGTAAAATGGAGTGAGAATTGCCAAGCACATTGCTTGGGCCTTTGGTTAGCCAGGGTGAGTACCCAATCTCTGCCTGAATACCTGTCTGACTTCAGGGATGTGTTTTCAGAACAATGGTGTCAATAACTTCCTCCTCAAAGCAGTTTATACAATATCTCTGGTTCAGAAAGGCAGGCCATGAAGGACTATATCGCTGAAAGTTTGGCAAAGGACCATATCAGATCATCTTCATCTCCTGTTGCAGTGGGGTTTTTCTTTGTCAAGAAAAAAGACAGAGGTTTACGTGTTGTGAATACTCTGGAGGCGACTTCTGAGCTGGGGCTCCCTCCAGTGGTTGCTGAGGGTAATGAACTAATTGCTGAATGGCCTTCAGCTGGCTCTGAATGGTCTGATGTAAGTGACCTGAACTCCCTTCAGCCTTGCCGGTAATCAATTATTCTTCCACGTCTTGCTTGGAGCTCAGCTTGCATTCCTGCTCTCATTCAGATAAGTGATTTGCTTTTTTTTTTTCCTCTGGTTGGATTTTCCTTGCTTGTTTGCTGCTTTGCAGTAGACTTCAGCCTGGTCCCCTTTGGTGCCTGGCGCTGCAATTGTGCTCAGTTTGTGTTTGCACTTTTGCTCTGTTCCTATGTCACTTTTTATTTGCTGATTTGCTGTGTGTTACACCAGAGATCTGATTTACGTGGTAGAGATCGTGTGATCTCAGGTTTTTTGTTAATCAGAAGTGTTGGTATTTTTGTCAGGGTTTTTTTGGTTTGTAGTCAGAATTATTTCCTATACTTTTCTATCTAGACAGATTGGGCCCCAGCGTTTGCTCATTCTATTTTCTGTCTGTGTTCGTATTTTCGTCTGGTCTAACCGCCATTACATGTCTGGGGGCTTCCTATTTCTTTGGGGATTCTGCTACGGGGCAGATAGCATTCATCTTTCTGCCTTTAGGTGTAGCTATCTCTCCGGCTGTGACGAGGCGTCTAGGATCACCGTAGGTACTTCTAGTATTGCGGTTAGTTTAGGGTCCTGCAATCCAATAGTTTCCAGCCTCTCTGGTGTATTGCTTCTTTGGCTATTTTTGCAATTTCTCCTCAGCTACCGAAACATAACAGTATTACCGGCCAAACTGAAAATTATATGGTACTCAACAGAAGGGAAAAATAGTAAAAGGAAAAAGAAAAAAAGGAGTTGTCAGAATTTTTTTTTCTCTGTTTGTTGCATTTTTTCCCTCTTTTTCTCTGGGTGCTGAGGAGGAATTTTTTTCCTCAATGGAGTTTGCACAGTTGTCTGGCCGTGTGGAGCAGCTTGCCACTGAGGTTCAGAGTATTGCTACCTATCTTGCTAGGTTGCCGGTTGTGGAACTTAGGATCCCCATACCAGATTTATTTTTGGGGGATCGGTCTAAATTTCTGAATTTCAAAAATAACTATAAGTTGTTTTTTGCCTTGAAGCCTAAGTCCTCAGGGAACGCAGCACAGCAGGTTCAAATTGTCATCTCTCTGCTGCGCGGCAACCCTCAGGATTGGGCTTTTTCCCTGACACCTGGGGATCCTGTTTTGAATGATGTTGATGTATTTTTTCAGGCTCTGGGGTTATTGTATGATGAACCTAATGTCACTGATCAAGCTGAAAAGACCTTGTTGGCATTAAATCAGGGTTGTGAAGACGCTGAGCTGTACTGTCAGAAATTTCGAAAGTGGGCAGTCCTGACCAAATGGAATGATGTTGCTTTGGCAGCCCTTTTTCGGAAGGGTCTGTCAGAAAATGTAAAGGACGTTATGGTGGGATTCCCTGTTCCCTCTGGTCTCAATGATTCTATGTCTTTGGCTATTCAAATTGACTGATGTTTGCGTGAGCGCAGAGGTATGCATGAGATAGTGTTGCCTTGTGAGCCAGCTCCTGAGCCCATGCAGTGTGATGGAGTGACTTCTGGGGCTCAGTGTCATGAGTTTCGAAAGCGCAATGGGTTATGTTTCTTCTGTGGTGACGCTTCTCATGCAATTTCCGTCTGCCCTAAGCGGGGAAGACGTTTTGCGAGCTCAGTTGTCTTGGGTAGTGTTCAGACTAAATTTCTGTTGACTGTCACCCTGATTTGCTCCCTGTCCACATTTTCGGCTCAGGCTTTTGTAGATTCAGGAGCAGCTATTAACCTGATGGATTTTGACTTTGCCAAACGTTGTGGGTTTCCCATGATACCCCTGCGGAAGTCTATTCCTTTACTGGGCATTGATTCTACCCCTTTGGCAGAGAATAAACCCCAGTTTTCTACTCAGGTGATAATGAGGGTTGAACCAGATCATCAGGAGAGTTGCAAAGTTCTGGTGTTGCATAATCTGCTTGACATTATTGTACTGGGTTTCCCTTGGTTACAGACTCACAATCCTGTTTTGGATTGGAAATCTGTGTCTGTGACCAGTTGGGGCTGCCAATGTGTTAATACTGACACTCCTGTTTTTCTGCCTCTCCCCAGTCTCAGGATGTCCCTGACTTTTTGACTGATTTTTCGGATATGTTTAGTGAGAGTAAGTCTGCATCCTTACCTCCTCACAGGAGCTATGACTGCGCTATTGAGTTAGTGCCTGGTGGTAAATTTCCTAAAGGTCGCCTTTTTAATTTATCTGTACTCTTATATCAAGGAGTCTTTGGAGAAGGGTCATATCAGACCATCCTCTTCACCCTTGGGTGCCGGTTTTTTCTTTGTGGCCAAAAAGGATGGTTCATTGAGGCCGTGTATTGATTATCGCCTCCTGAATAAAATCACTGTTAAATATCAATATCCGTTACCCTTGATTTCTGACCTATTTTCGAGAGTGAAAAGTGCTAGTTGGTTTACCAAGCTTGACCTCAGAGGGGGCGTATAACCTTATTCGCATTAAGCATGGGGATGAATGGAAGATGGCGTTTAATACCCAGAGGGGCATTTTGAGTACCTAGTGATGCCTTTTGGGCTTACTATTGCCCCTTTCATTTTCCAATCCTTCATGAATAATATTTTCAGGGATTTTGTGGATAAATTTCTGATTGTTTATTTGGATGATATCTTGATTTTTTCCAACGACTGGGACTCTCATGTGAAACATATTCGGACTGTGTTCCAGATTTTGAGAGCGAATGCACTGTATGTGAAGGGATCAAAGTGTCTTTTTGGCGTACAGAAGGTCTCATTTCTGAGATTCATTTTGTCTCCGTCTGTTATTGAAATGGACCCGGTCATGGTTCAGGCCATCTGTGATTGGGTTCAACCTACTTCATTGAAGGCTCTTCAGAGATTTTTGGGTTTTGCCAATTTTTATCGTAAATTTATCGGTAATTTCTCCGGTATTGTTAAACAATTGACTGATTTGACCAAAAAGGGTTCCGATGTGGTGAATTGGCCTCCTGAGGCAGTTTCTGCGTTTCAGGAACTGAAACAGAGATTCATTTCTGCTCCTGTTCTACGGCAGCCTGATGTTTCTCTACCGTTTCAGGTGGAGGTTGATGCCTCTGAGATTGGGGCAAGAGCCGTTTTGTCTCAAAGGGATCCAGAGACCTCTAAGAGTAACCCTTGTGCCTTCTTCTCTCGAAAATTTTCTCCAACTGAACGTAATTATGACGTGGGTAATCGGGAGTTATTGGCCATGAAGTGGGCCTTTGAAGAGTGGAGACATTGGCTGGAAGGAGCCAAACATCAGGTGGTGGTCCTCACGGACCATAAGAACCTGATTTATCTCGAATCAGCCAAGCGACTTAATCCTAGACTGGCCAGGTGGGCCTTGTTTTTCACACATTTTAATTTTGTGGTTTCTTTTCTTCCGGGCACTAAGAATGTTAAGGCGGATGCCCTCTCGAGGAGTTTCTTTGCGGATTCTCCTGAGTTATCTGATCCTGCTGTTATTTTGAAAGGGGGTGTAGTTCTTTCCGCCATTTCGCCCAATTTGAGTCTGGCTCTGGAGGGGTGTCAGGAGGATAAACCTGAACGCTGCCCTGTTGGGAAATTGTTTGTCCCAGACCAGTGGAAGAGGAGTGTGATGTCTGAGATTCATTGTTCCGCGTTGGCTGGTCATCCCGGGATTATTGGTACCAGAAACTTGGTGAGTCGGTCCTTTTGGTGGCCTACTTTGTCTCGTGACGACAGGGACTTTGTGCAGTCATGTGGGACTTGCTCTCGTTCCAAGCCTTGCTCTCGTTCTAGTGGTTTGTTAATGCCATTACCTGTACCCAAGAGGCCATGGACCCTTATTTCTATGGATTTTATTTCCGACCTTACCTGTCTCATAGAGAATGACCATTATCTGGGTAATCTGTGATAGGTTTTCAAAGATGATACATCTTGTGCCACTACCTAAGTTGCCTTCCTCCTCCGAATTGGTGCCTTTGTTCTTTCAGCACGTGGTTCGGTTACATGGCATTCCGGAGAACATTGTGTCTGACAGAGGAGTCCAGTTTGTTTCCAGATTTTGGAGGACATTTTGTTCTAAACTTGGTGTTCAGTTATCTTTCTCCTCTGCATTTCACCCTTCAGACCAATGGACAAACCGAGAGAACAAACCAGACATTGGAGACTTATTTGAGATGTTTTGTGTCTGCTGATCAAGATGACTGAGTCTCTTTTTTGCCTTTGGCTGAGTTTGCTCTTAATAATAGGGCTAGCTCTGCCACCTTGATGTCTCCATTTTTCTGCAATTCTGGGTTTCACCCTCGATTTTCTTCAGGACAGGCGGAGGCTTCTGTCTGTCCGGGGGTTGACTCTGTTGTGGAGCGTATGCAGCAGATTTGGGACCAGGTAGTGGAGAGGTTGTCTCTCTCTCAAGAGAAAGCCCAGCGGTTTGCCGACCGGCATAGGACTGATGGTCCTCGTTTTAAAGTGGGGGACTTGATTTGGTTGTCCTCAAGAAATATCCCTATGAAGGTTGCATCTGCAAAATTTAAGCCAAGGTTCATTGGACCTTATAAGATCATGGAAATTATTAATCCGGTTTCCTTCCGTTTGCTTCTTCCAGGAACATTTAAGATCCATAATGTGTTCCACAAGTCCTTATTGAAGAGGTTTGTCGAGCCGGTGGTTCCTATGGCTGCGCCTCCCGACCCTGTTTTTGTTGAGGGCAATTTGGAGTATGTGGTTGAGAAAATATTGGATTCTCATTTTGCTAGACAGAAACTCCCGTATTTGGTTAAGTGGAGAGGTTATGGTCAGGAGGACAATTCTTGGGTGTTTGCTTCGGACATCCATGCTGGGAGACTGATCCGAGCCTATCATTGAGCTCATCCTGATCGGCCTGGTTGCGCTGGTGAGGGTTCGGTGACCACTCCTCAAGGGGGGGTACTGTTGTGAATACTCTGGAGGCGACTTCTGAGCTGGGGCTCCCTCCAGTGGTTGCTGAGGTTAATGAACTAATCGCTGAATGGCCTTCAGCTGGCTCTGAATGGTCTGATATAAGTGACCTGAACTCCCTTCAGCCTTGCCGGTAATCAATTGGTCTTCCACGTCTTACTTGGAGCTCAGCTTGCATTCCTGCTCTCATTCAGATAAGTGATTTGCTTTTTTTTTTTCCTCTGGTTTGATTTTCCTTGCTGGTTTGCAGTAGACTTCAGCCTGGTCCCCTTTTGGGGCCTGGCGCTGCAATTGTGCTCAGTTTGTGTTTGCACTTTTGCTCTGTTCCAATGTCACTTTTTATTTGCTGAATTGCTGTGTGTTACACCAGAGATCTGATTTAGGTGGTAGAGATCGTGAGATCTCAGGTTTTTTGTTAATCAGAAGTGTTGGTATTTTTGTCAGGGTTTTTTTGGTTTGCAGTCAGAATTCTTTCCTATACTTTTCTATCTAGACAGATTGGGCCCCAGCGTTTGCTCATTCTATTTTCTGTCTGTGTTCGTATTTTCTTCTGGTCTAACCGCCATTACATGTTTGGGGGCTTCCTATTTCTATGGGGATTCTGCTACGGGGCAGATAGCATTCATCTTTCTGCCTTTAGGTGTAGCTATCTCTCCGGCTGTGACGAGGTGTCTAGGATCACCGTAGGTACTTCTAGTGTTGCGGTTAGTTTAGGGTCCTGCAATCCAATAGTTTACAGCCTCTCTGGTGTATTGCTTCTTTGGCTATTTTTGCAATTTCTCCTGAGCTACCGAAACATAACATTTACGCCCCTGCCTTGATTTTCACGAGCTTATTCAGATCACGGTTCGGGATACATATCCTCTCCCTCTCATTCCAGACTCTTTAATCAGATCATGGGAGCCAAGTGGTTTCCAAACTGGATCTCAGGGAGGCATAACATTTCATTTGCATTAAGGAGGAGGATAAGAGAAAGACAGCCATCAACAGTCATTAGGGGTACTATAAAAAAAACCTTGTGATGCCATTTGGGTTGACAAATGCTCCTGCCATCTTTCAACACTTTGTTAAAGACATTTTTAGTCACCTGGCAAGTAGGTTCAGAGATGTATCTAGCCTTTCTGGCACCTGGGGCAAGAATTTGGTTCGGCGCCCCCTCCCCCAAAAGCACACATGCGATTTGCACACTTAGTCATGTACCGACGAGTTGCTCTTCCTAATGCTCTCAATGTTCAGTGAAAAACTTAAAGAAGCAGGAAGAGAAGCTCATTGTCACAGGACCATAATTATGAGAGTCACATATGAGTGAAGTGTCCATGTTATGACTCCAGGAACCTGCAGAGCTGAATCCTGACATTGCAGGCTTCTGAATTCTCACAACGAATGCACTGCACACTTTTAGGATCTCCCTTGCCTGTGAATGGTCATGTCAGCACAAGCATGTGATTTATATACTTCTGGCTACATTCCGACTAGATGTGCCCGGCCTCGCTCCGTTCACTTTCTTTGAGTGAGGCCACACATGTCTAGTCAGCTCATGACCGCATGTATGTAAATCACCGGCAAGAGAGAATCCTAACAGCGTGCAGTGTGCACTGTGAAAATTCAGCAGTCTGCAGTCACATAGAATGACTACAGACTCAGCACAAACCTGGACAACCTCTTTAATGCTCCGAACATAAATAAAAACATCCAGGTACCTGATAGATTACATTGTCTCTGGAGTCGTTCTCCTTCTTTTCTTCACCTTGTCCAGACCCCATGATGAGTTTTCTCATCCACAGCTCATTTCTGCAGACCTCCATCTTCTCTGGTCTTCTGCAGCAAATCTCCACATGATGTCCTTAAAGATAGAAGAGTCATTATAATGCTCCTGTATATAAAATATCTGCAGTACACTGAGCCCGAATAAATAATTGCCCCTCACTATATTGTCTGCACAAAATATGACCCCACACTGTCCCTCTTATGGTACATGCTCTTTACACTGACCTCTCCTTTCCAAACTGGGATACCTTTTCACACTGTCCTCTCATACTGTGTCCTCCCTATAGTGCTCTGTCTCTATACTGTACCCTTTCATCATTCTCCCCCTCCTTGGTATACTGTCCCCCCCTTGCTATGCCCGCACTACTCAGTCTCTACTTTGTGGTCACTCACTTTTCTCCCCCATACTGTCGCCTCATACTATTCCCCTCCTCATACTGTCTCCTCTCACATCCCCCCTGTTCACCATACTGTATCCTCACTCTCTATACTGTCTGCTTCCACATACAACTGACTCCCCATACTGTGTCTGTACACATCCCAATACACCCTCACTCAACATACTGTGTCCACATATATTTTTCCCATCGTTACTCATACTGTGTCCACATATTAAATCCCCATCCCCATTCCAATTCCCTCCACACACATTAAATCCCCCTATCCCCACTCCAATTCCCTCCTGTTGTGAATGTGCTGGAGACAACTTCTGAGCTGAGGCTCCCTCTGGTGGTTGCTGACGGTATTGAAGCTGTATTGAATGAGAAGGCTTCCTCACCTGGCAGCGATGACTGGCAATCAGGAGTGACTGACTGAGCTGATATAAGTGAGCTGCCTTCCCATGATCCTCACCGGTGATCAATTGCTGTTTTCTGGTTCATTTGGAAGTCTGCTGGTGTCTTCCCTTCATCTGCTACTTTCAGATAAGATATTTTCTGCTTGTTTCTATCGTGTTTGCTATTTCCATTTTTGTCTGCACTTTTGTGGAGGTTAGCCGGGTTCCCCTCCTGGGGCCTGTTCTACCCTCTGTTTTTCAGTAGCCACTGTTTATTTGTTCAATTGCTCTTTCCCTGCTATTTGAGTGCCTGCAGGTTAGCCTTGTTCACACTGAGATCTGATTTAGTGGGTGGCGAGATCATGTGATCTCAGAATTTTTTAAATCAGAAGTGTTGGAAGTTTTTTTAGGGTTTTGCTGGGTTGCAGATATTATTCTGTCCTGTCCTATTTAGACAGTGTTTGGCCCCAGCGTTTGCTCACTCTATTTTCTGAATGCGTTTGTATTTCCTCTTGTCTAACCGCCATTATATGTTTGGGGGCTACCTTTTCCTTTGGGGCTCTACTCCGGGGCAGTTAGCTTTCCTGTTTCTATCTTTAGGTGTAGCTAGCTCTCCGACTGTGCCGAGGCGTCTAGGTCACCGTAAGTACATCCCATGGCTGCTTCTAGTTGTGCGGTTAGTTTAGGGATCTGCAACCCATTAGCTCCCAATCTCTCAGGTGTTCGGCTGCCTTGCTGTTTTTTGCTCCTGTCCTCCTCAGCTACCAAATCATAACAGAATCACCGGCCTTACTGAAAATTCTATGGTACTCAACAGAAGGGAAAAATAGTACAAAAAAAAAGTTGTCAGAATTTTTTATATATATATATATATATATATATATATATTTTCCTCTTTTTCTCTGGGGGCTGAGGAGGAATTTTTTTTTCTTCAATGGAAATCAAGCATTTGTCCGATCGTGTGGAGCAGCTTGCTGCTGAAGTTCGGGTATGGCAATCTTTCTCACTCGGATGCCTGCTGTAGAACCTAGGATTCCTACTCCAGATTTGTTTTTCGGGGATCGGGCTAAATTTTAGAATTTTAAAAATAACTGTAAGTTGTTTTTTTGCCTTGAGGCCTACGTCCTCGGGGAACGCAGCACATCAGGTTCAAATTGTCATCTCCCTGTTGTGCGACGACCCTCAGGATTGGGCTGTTTCCCTGACACCTGGGGATCCTGTTTTGACTGATGTTGATGTGTTTTTTCAGGCTCTGGGTTATTGTATGATGAACCTAATGTTACTGATCAAGCTGAGAAAACCTTGTTGCCATTGAAACAGGGCCAGCAAGCTGCAGAGCTATATTGTCAGAAATTCCAAAAGTGGGCAGTCCTTACTAAATGGAATGACGATGCCCTGGCAGCTCTTTTTCGGAAGGGTCTGGCAGAGACTGTAAAAGACGTTATGGTGGATTTCCTGTTCCCTCTGGTCTCAATGAGTTTATGGCATTAGCTATTCAAATTGACAGACGCCTACGTGAGCGTAGAAATATGCGAGAGGTGGTGACGCCTTGCGAGCCAGCCCCTGAGCCCATGCAGTGTGATGGAGTGGTTTCTGGGGCTCAGCGTCATGAGTTTCGAAAGCGTAATAAGTTGTGCTTCTATTGTGGAGACGCTTCTCATGCTATTTCCGTCTGCCCCAAGCGGGGAAAACGTTTTGCGCACTCAGTTGTTTTGGGTAGTGTTCAGACTAAATTTCTTTTGACTGTTACCTTGATTTGCTCCGTGTCCACATTTTCGGCTCAGGCCTTTGTTGATTTAGGAGCAGCTCTAAACCTGATGGATTTTGATTTTGCCAAACATTGTGGTTTTCCCATGGTACCCCTGCAGAGGTCTATTCCTTTGCTGGGTATTGATTCTACCCCTTTGGCAGAGAATAAACCCCAGTTTTCTACCCAGGTGATAATGCGGGTTGACCCGGACCACCAAGAGAATTGCAAATTTTTGGTGTTACATAATTTACATGATATTATTGTACTGGGTTTTCCTTGGTTACAGACTCATTATCCTGTTTTGTTTCTGTGGTCAGTTGGGGTTGTCAATGTGTTCGTAGTGTTTTTTCTACCTCTCCCCAGTCGCAAGATGTCCCTGACTATTTGACTGATTTTTCTGATGTGTTTAGTGAGAGTAAGTCTGCGTCCTTACCTCCTTATAGGAGTTATGATTGTGCGATTGAGTTGGTACCCGGTTGTAAATTTCCCAAGGGTCGGCTCTTCAATTTATCTGTACCCGAGCATGATGCTATGCGATCGTATATCAAAGAATCTTAGGAGAAGGGTCATATCAGAACATCCTCTTCACCCTTGGGCGCCGGCTTTTTCTTTGTGGCCAAAAAGGATGGTTCATTGAGGCCATGTATTGACTATCGTCTCCTTAATAAGATCACTGTAAAATATCAATATCCATTACCCCTGATTTCTGATTTGTTTTCCAGAGTGAAAGGTGCCAGTTGGTTTACCAAGCTTGACCTAAAGGGGGCGTATAATCTTATTCGCATCAAGCATGGAGATGAATGGAAGACAGTGTTTAATACCCCTGAGGGACATTTTGAGTACCTAGTGATGCCTTTTAGGCTCACTAATGCCCCTTCCGTCTTCCAGTCTTTCATGAACGATATTTTCCGGGACTTGGTGGATAAGTTTCTGATCATTTATTTAGACGATATTTTGATATTTTCCAATGACTGGAATTCTCATGTGGAACATGTTCGGAGGGTATTCCCGATTTTGAGAGAGAATGCTTTGTATGTTAAGGGATTGAAATGTCTCTTTGGCGTACAGAAGGTTTCGTTTTTGGGATTCATTTTGTCTCCGTCTGCTATTGAGATGGACCCGGTCAAGGTTCAGGCCATTTGTGATTGGGTTCAGCCCACTTCATTGAAGGCTCTTCAGAGATTTTTGGGTTTTGCTGATTTCTACCATAAATTTATAAGTAATTTCTCTGGTATTGTGAAACCACTGATTGATTTAACCAAAAAGGGTTCTAATGTGGTGAATTGGTCTCCTGAGGCAGTTTCTGCGTTTCAGGAGCTTAAGCGGAGATTCACTTCTGCTCCTGTTCAACGTCAACCTGATGTTTCTCTACCATTTCAGGTGGAGATAGATGCTTCTGAGATTGGTGCAGGAGCTGTTTTGTACCAACGGGATCCTGTAACCTCTAAGTTAAACCCTTGTGCCTTCTTCTCCAGAAAATTTTCCCCAGCTGAACGTAATTATGATGTGGGGAATCGAGAATTATTGGCTATGAAGTGGGCGTTCGAAGAGTGGAGACATTGGTTGGAGGGAGCCAAAGATCAAGTTGTGGCCCTCACTGACCACAAAAACTTGATCTATCTTGAATCAGCCAAACGATTGAATCCCAGACAGGCCAGGTGGGCCTTGTTTTTCACGCGTTTTAACTTTGTGGTCTCTTTCCTTCCGGGTACTAAGAATGTTAAGGCGGATGCCCTCTCTAGGAGTTTCATGGGATTCTATTGATGTGGCTGAGCCTACTGCCATTCTGAAGGAGGGTGTTCTTTCCGCTATCTCACCCGATTTGAGACTGGCCCAGGAGCAATTTCAGGGGATAAACCTGAACGTTGCCCTGCGGGAAAATTGTATTTCCCAGACCAATGGAGATAAAAAGTTACGTCTGAAGTTCATTGCTCTGCGTTGACTGGTCATCCCGGTATTTTTGGTACTAGAGATTTGGTGAGTCAGTCCTTTTGGTGGCCCACTTTATCCCGCGATGTCAGGAATTTTGTGCAGTCCTGTGGGACTTGTTCTCGTTCCAAGCCCTGTTCTCTCTCTAGTGGATTGTTAATGCCACTGCCGGTGCCCAGGAGGCCATGGACCCATATTTCTATGGATTTTATCTCTGACCTCCCTGTCTCTCAGAGAATGACTGTCATTTGGGTGATCTGTGATAGATTCTCCAAGATGATCCATCTTGTGCCACTGCCGAAGTTATCCTCTTCCGAGTTGGTGCCCTTGTTTTTTCAGCAGTGGTTCATTTGCACGGCATTCCGGAGAACATTGTGTCTGACAGGGGAGTCCAGTTTGTTTCCAGATTTTGGAGGACATTTTGTTCTAGACTGGGAGTTCAGTTGTCTTTCTCCTCTGCGTTTCATCCTCAGACCAATGGTCCGACTGAGAGCAAACCAGACATTGGAGACTTATTTGAGATGTTTTATGTCTGCGGATCAGGATGACTGAGTCTCTTTTTTGCCCCTGGCTGAATTCGCTCTTAATAATAGGGACAGTTCTGCCACATTGATGTCCCCTTTCTTCTGCAATTTCAGGTTTCATCCTCGATTTTCTTCAGGGCAGGTGGAGGCTTCTGTCTGTCCGGGTGTTGACTCTATGGTAGAGAGAATGCAGCAGATTTGGGACCAAGTAGTGGATAAGTTGTCTCTCTCAGGAGAAGGCCCAACGGTTTGCCAACTGGCATAGGACTGATGGTCCTCAGTTTAAAGTGGGTGACTTGGTTTGGTTGTCCTCAAAGAATATCCCTATGAAGGTTGCGTCTCTAAAGTTTAAGCTAAGGTTCATTGGACCTTATAGGATCTTGAAAGTCCTTAATCCAGTTTCTTTTCGTTTGGCTCTTCCAGGGACGTTTAGGATTCATAACGTCTTCCACAAATCTTTATTGAAAAGGTTTGTCGAGCCAGTGGTTCCTATGGCTGCGCCTCCTGAGCCTGTTTTGGTTGAAGGCAATCTGAAGTATGAAGTGGGAAGATATTGGATTCTCGTTTCGCTAGAGAGAGACTCCAGTACTTGGTTAAGGGAAGAGGTTATGGTCAGGAGTACAATTATTGGGTGTTTGCTTCTGACATTCATGCGGAGAGACTGGTTCGTGCCTATCACCAAGCTCATCCTGATCGGCCTGGTGGCGCAGGTGAGGGTTTGGTGACCCCTCCTCAAGGGGGGTACTGTTGTGAACGTGTGTAATGTATGTAGTACAGTTCATATAGCGTCTTGTGCTTGGGTGCGATGAAAACACAGGAGTCACAGGTTTGATATAGAAAAGTCCTGTATTACTTCATACAAGTTGGCAGAAATAGTCACACAGTTTGCAGACACAGAAACAGGAGACACAGCAGGCCAGAGTAATCCAAGCTCAGCAATCACTCTCCAATACAGATTCAGGATCTTCTTCTCTGTTACCGTAAGTCCATGCAAACGTGGGTCTTTCAAAGAGCAGGGTTCAGAGTCCACAAGTGCTTCAGAGTTCCTCAGTAGGAATAGCTGGAGTACAAGGTCCAAGGCTTACAGGAGTCAAGTCACAGGTTCACTGCAGGCTAGATTCTGAAGCACTGATTGCTCAGCTGTGGCTGCTTAAGAAGCAAAGGAGAGAATCAGGGCGGGAACATGCAAGCTGGAAACTCCATCTTGACTGAGGGCAAGATAGCTGCAGCAAGACAGAAAGTAAAATGGCTGACGAACAAACTGAGTTTCAGGAATATATACATAGAACCTTACATTACTCCCCCCTTAAGGACAACCTCCGGATGACCTCAGACCAGGCTTGTGTGGGTACCTCTGATGAAACTGACGGAGCAAGCGAGGAGCATTAACGTTATTGACCGGTTCCCATGAGTTGTCCTCCACTGGGTAGCCCTGCCATTTAATCAGATATTGTAACTGATTTCTATACAACCTGGAATCTAAAATCCTTTCCACCACAAATTCTTCCTGACCATCGACTAGCACTGGGTCAGGGCAAGGAGAGGAACGTCCAGGAAACGTATTGGGTGTCGCAGCCTTTAGTAGGGATACATGAAAGACAGGGTGGATTCTCATAGTTCTGGGCAGTTGAAGACGACAAGCAACGGCACTTATAATTTTACTGATTTTATAGGGTCCAATGTACTTATGTCCCAACTTAGACGATGGAATCCTTAACTTAAGATTTCTGGTTGACAGCCAGACCAAGTCTCCTACCTTGAAAGCTGGTGCAGGTTTACGAAATTTATCTGCTGCTTTCTTGTACCTTTCTTGAGCCGATTCCAGATTTTCCTTTAGAAGATCCATATTCTTCTGTAAAGACGTGATTCTTTCAGCCACTGCTGGTAAAGGCGTTTCTATGGGAAATCGTGGTAGAATGTTAGGATGATAACCTAGATTAGAGTAAAAAGGAGACTGTTTAGTGGAGGCACTCTGAGAGTTGTTATACGAGAACTCAGCTAATGGAAGTAGATCCACCCAATCATCCTGTAGGTGGCAGATAAAGCAGCGGAGATACTGCTCCAGGGTTTGATTGGTTCGTTCGGTCTGTCCATTAGTCTGGGGATGAAAAGCAGAAGAAAGGTTTACTTTAATGTCCAATGCTGCACAGAAATTTTGCCAAAACCTAGAAGTGAATTGCACCCCTCGATCCGAAATAACCTCATCCGGTACTCCATGTAAGCGAAACACATCTTTAATCATCAAATCTGATGTCTGTTTTGCAGTGGGTAAGCCGACACAAGGGATAAAATGAGCTGCCTTTGTTAGACGGTCAACCACCACTAGAATGGTGTTCTTCCCTTGAGAGGTTGGTAACTCCACAATGAAGTCCATAGAAATGGATCCCCGCGGGCGGGACGGGGTGGGAAGAGGCTGTAACAGACCAGTTGGTGAGGAGCGAGGTGTTTTGCATCTTGCACAGACCTCACATGAAGTGACATAATTCAAAACATCCTTCCTGCAAGTGGGCCACCAAAAGAAACGAGAAAGAAATTCCTGTGTCTTTAGAATTCCTCTATGCCCAGCTATCTTGGAATCGTGAATGAGTTGCAATACTCTTAATCTGACTGTTTCAGGAATATACAGACGTTGTCCCTGAATCCACACACCATTCTTAAAGACAAGACTTACGTCCCTTGGGGGTTGTGCCAAAAAGGAATCCGCATGGTATGCTTCCTTGATGTCCTTAAGTAGGTCTTGATTATGAATTACTCCTAGGAATCTAGAGTCAGGAAGAATAGTCTTAGGAGGAGTAATTGGACGTGTCTCTGCTGAGTAAATCCTAGAGAGTGCATCAGCCTTTCCATTGCGCGATCCTGGTCTATAAGAGATGATAAAATTAAATTGGTTTAAGAAAAGATTCCAGCGAGCCTGGCGAGGAGTCAGGCACTTAGCCGACCTGATAAACTCAAGGTTACGATGGTCTGTCAGGACGACTATTTGCTGTGCAGCTCCATGAAGAAGGTGTCTCCATTCTTTGAAGGCGGCAATAATGGCCAACAACTCTCTATTGCCCACATCGTAGTTCCTCTCAGCCGAAGACAACTGCTGGGAAAAGAAGGCACAGGGATGCAAGACATTCTTCTCACCTGTTCTCTGAGAGAGTATAGCTCCAACGGCACAGTCTGAAGCATCCACCTCTATTATGAAGGCAAGCTCGGGGTTGGGATGTACTAGGATAGGTGCAGTGGTAAATTTATCTTTTAGACGGGAAAATGCTTCCTGGGCTTGGGGAGTCCAGGAAAACCTAGACTCTTTCCGGGTAAGTTGAGTGATAGGTGACACTACCTCAGAGAAATTTCTAATGAAACGTCTATAGAAGTTGGCAAACCCGATGAAGCGCTGTACCTCCTTCACATTTCTAGGACTTGGCCAATCCTTGATGGCTTGGGTTTTGCTTCCATCCATACTAATTCCTTGTGTAGACAGTACATACCCCAGAAATTGAATTTCGGTCCTATGGAATTCACACTTTTCAAGTTTGATGTAAAGATGATTTTGTCTTAGACGTTCCAAGACCATTCTCACATGTCCATGATGTTCCTCTGTGGAGTTAGAAAAAATTAGAATATCATCCAAATAAATTACCACGAATGTATCTAGGAGATCCCTGAAGATGTCATTCACCAAGTGTTGGAAAGTGGCTGGGGCGGTACTCAGACCAAAAGGCATAACTAGATATTCAAAGTGTCCATAGCGTGACCTGAATGCAGTCTTCCATTCATCCCCAGGTCTAATACGGACTAAGTTATAGGCCCCACGAAGATCTAGTTTAGAAAAAATTTTGGCATGTCGCACTCTCTCCAATAACTCAGGGATTAAAGGCAATGGATAACGGTTTCTAATAGTAACCTTATTGAGTTCCCTATAGTCTACGCATGGTCTCAGAGATCCATCTTTCTTCTTTACAAAGAAGATGGGTGCACCTGCAGGAGATGAAGAGGGGCGTATGAAGCCCTTGGCTAGATTTTCATCTATGTAATCCTTTAAAGCCTTTAGCTCGGGCCCCGCCAGGGGGTAGATCTTACCAAAAGGTATCTCTGCTCCAGGCAATAATTCAATTGGACAATCATATGGATGGTGAGGAGGAAGCTGGTCAGCGTTCTTCTTGTCACATAAATCCACATAGTCCTGGTATACAGCTGGTAGTTCAGGGACTGACATGATTCCTTTAGGAACAGAGCAAGCTGAAATTTTTGGACTCATCTGTTTCTCTGGAAAGTGTAATTCCTTGGTCTCCCAGTTAATGGTAGGATTCTGAGCCTGCAGCCATGGTAGCCCTAGAATAATGGGAAAGTGGGGAGAAGAGATAAGCATAAAGGACAGTTTCTCTTGATGATCTTTACCCATAAGAACCCTCAAAGGCTCTGTTTCCTGATCCACTGGTCCAGAGGTCAGCAGGGAGCCATCCACAGTTTCCATCTGTACTGGAGTAGCCTTCTTCACTGAACGTATTCCCTGTTTCAGAGCAAAGGAGACATCCATAAAATTTCCACTTGCCCCTGAGTCGATTATAGCAGAGCTAGACACCCAAGCTGAGTCAACCCAGAGTTTGATGGAAAGAAAGCAATGAGAATTGTTTTTCTTACAACTCAGCTGGGACACCGCTGAGGAAACTTGAAAAATGGCAGCGTTTACACAGTCAACGTCCTCAGAGGTAACGGAGTTTAAGTCCGAGAAATCAAGATCTGTTGCTGCAGATCTCTCTGGAGCCTGAGGCTCGGACCTGACAGATCCCCTCTCGCAACACTCACAATGAATGAGTGCTGCAGTAGTCTTACGAGAACGGCTGGGGCAGTTTATAATGAAGTGCCCTGACTTACCACAATAGAAACATAGATTCTCCTTAAAACGATGTTCCTTGCGTGCATCACTAACCCGTCGTTGTAAAGAGTCTACCTGCATGGGTTCAGGTTCAGGTTCCCGTGTAATCCTACTCAAAGGTTCCTTAGCTGGAGAGGAAGGTAGGAAAAGGTTAGTACGATTGCTTTCGAACCATCTCTCTTGCCTGCGTTCAGTCAGACGAGTATCAATACGGATGCAGTAGTTAATAAAGTCACCTAACGCAGTGGGAGGGTCGGCACGAGCAAGTTCATCCTTAATCAGTGGAGATAACCCCTTTCGAAAAATAGATTTTTTGGCGGAACTGTCCCAGGTGGTATCAAGGGCCCATCTCCTGAAATCCAAGGCATATTCAGCTACCGAGTGCTTACCTTGGCGCAAAGCTAACATGGCTGCTTCAGCTGTTGCACCTCAATTGGGGTCATCAAACACCTGCCCCATGGCTGAAATAAAATCATCAAGGTGATTCAAACAATCATCCTCAGTCTCAATCAGAGGGTTTGCCCACATTAAAGCCTTGTTGGTAAGCAACATAATTATAGTAAGCACCTTAGATCGTTCAGTGGGAAATTGTGAAGCATGTGCAGAAAAAAAAAGATTGCATTGATTAATAAATCCCCTGAATTTCTCACGTTCACCGCCAAAACGAAAAGGGGGCAACTTGGGAATCCCAGCACTCGGGCTACGGCAGGAGCCTGGACTCGCCCCTCTAGAACCTCAATCCTGGCTCGCAAATCCTGGGTAGTCTGTCCAACCACTTGCAAATTGTGATTATTGAGGTCCTGTAGATTTGTAAAACGGGTCTTTATATTCTGCAAATCTGCAAGGATATTATCAGTCACTCCGCAAAGTTCCTTTATGCGGGCCTCCATTTTCCAGATCTTTTAAGACAGGATTACTGGAAGAAGAGGAGAGAAAAAAAACAATAGTGTTCACCTGTGGCAACACTGCAGAGAGAAAAAAAAAATTAAGGGAACTGCTCACCTGGAATGGTTGTGAGAAGTCACAACCACTATCATTACAGAAAGTTTCAACCAGACATCTGATATCCAGAGTTACAGCAGAGAAAAAAAAGAGAAAAGAAAGGAAAAAAAAAAAAACAATAGTGTTTACCTGTGGTAACACTGCAAAAAGAAAAAACTTAAGGGAATTGCTCACCTGGAATGGTTGTGAGAAGTCACAACCACTGTCATCACAGAAAGTACAACTGGACGTCTGATATCCAC
Source organism: Oophaga sylvatica (assembly GCA_033576555.1). Classification (NCBI taxonomy): domain Eukaryota; kingdom Metazoa; phylum Chordata; class Amphibia; order Anura; family Dendrobatidae; genus Oophaga; species Oophaga sylvatica. Next base: position 711,376,545 of record JARQOD010000001.1, read on the forward strand.
AGTACAGCAGACACAGCCTTCCAGACCCAGCAGACACTAACGTTTTGGCTTCAGAATCTTGTAATGTATGTAGTACAGTTCATATAGCGTCTTGTGCTTGGGTGCGATGAAAACACAGGAGTCACAGGTTTGATATAGAAAAGTCCTGTATTACTTCATACAAGTTGGCAGAAATAGTCACACAGTTTGCAGACACAGAAACAGGAGACACAGCAGGCCAGAGTAATCCAAGCTCAGCAATCACTCTCCAATACAGATTCAGGATCTTCTTCTCTGTTACCGTAAGTCCATGCAAACGTGGGTCTTTCAAAGAGCAGGGTTCAGAGTCCACAAGTGCTTCAGAGTTCCTCAGTAGGAATAGCTGGAGTACAAGGTCCAAGGCTTACAGGAGTCAAGTCACAGGTTCACTGCAGGCTAGATTCTGAAGCACTGATTGCTCAGCTGTGGCTGCTTAAGAAGCAAAGGAGAGAATCAGGGCGGGAATATGCAAGCTGGAAACTCCATTTTGACTGAGGGCAAGATAGCTGCAGCAAGACAGAAAGTAAAATGGCTGACGAACAAACTGAGTTTCAGGAATATATACATAGAACCTTACAACGTGCTGGAGACAACTTCTGAGCGGCGGCTCCCTCTGGTGGTTGCTGACGGTGTTGAAGCTGTATTGAATGAGAAGGCTTCCTCACCTGGCAGCGATGACTGGCAATCAGGAGTGACTGACTGGGCTGTTATAAGTGAGCTGCCTTCCCATGATCCTCGCCGGTGATCAATTGTTATTTCTTGGTTCATTTGGAAGTCTGCTGGTGTCTTGCCTTCGTCTGCTACTTTCAGATAAGATATTTTCTGCTTGTTTCTATCGTGTTTGCTATTTCCATTTTTGTCTGCACTTTTGTGGAGGTTAGCCGGGTTCCCCTCCTGGGCCTGTGCTACTCTCTGTTTTTCAGTAGCCACTGTTTATTTGTTCAATTGCTCTTTCCCTGCTATTTGAGTGGCTGCAGGTTAGCCTTGTTCACACTGAGATCTGATTTAGTGGGTGGCGAGATCATGTGATCTCAGCATTTTTGAAATCAGAAGTGTTGGAAGTTTTTCTAGGGTTTTGCTGGGTTGCAGATATTATTCTGTCCTGTCCTATTTAGACAGTGTTTGGCCCCAGCGTTTGCTCACTCTATTTTCTGCCTGCGTTTGTATTTCATCTTGTCTAACCGCCATTATATGTTTGGGGGCTACTTTTTCCTTTGGGGCTCTACTCCGGGGCAGTTAGCTTTCCTGTTTCTATCTTTAGGTGTAGCTAGCTCTCCGGCTGTGCAGAGGCGTCTAGGTCACCGTAGGTACATCCCATGGCTGCTTCTAGTTGTGCGGTTAGTTTAGGGATCTGCAACCCATTAGCTCCCAACCTCTCAGGTGTTCGGCTGCCTTGCTGTTTTTTGCTTCTGTCGTCCTCAGCTACCAAATCATAACACCCTCCACACACATTAAATCCCCATCCCAATCCCCATCCCCATTCCATATCCCTCTACACACATTAAATCCCCCATCTCCACTCCAAATCCCTCCACACACATTAAATCTCCCATCTCCACTCCAAATCCCTCCACACACATTAAATCCCCCATTGTCACTCCAAATCCCTCCACACACATTAAATCCCCCATCACCACTCCAAATCCCTCCATACATTAAGTCCCCATCCCCACTCCAAATCCCTCCACACACATTAAATCCCCCATCTCCACTCCAAATCCCTCCACACACATTAAATCCCCATTGTCACTCCAAATCCCTCCACACACATTAAATCCCCCCATCGCCACTCCAAATCCCTCCATACATTAAGTCCCCATCCCACTCCAAATCCCTCCACACACATTAAATCCCCCATCCCACTCCAAATCCCTCCACACACATTAAATCCCCCAATCTCCACACCAAATCCCCCCACAAACATTAAATCCCCCACCTCATGCCAAATTCCCCCCACACATTAAATCCCCCAATCCCCACGCCAAATCCCCACACACATTAAGTAACCCCATCCCCACGCCAAATCTCCCCACACAATAAATAACCCCTATCTCCACTACAAATCCCCCCACCCATTTAGCACCCCATGCAAATCCAAATCCCAAACATTAAATAACCCCCTTATCCCCACTCCAAATTCCCCCACACATTAGGTACCCCCGATCACCACTCCAAACCCCCTCCACACGTTAAGTACCCCATCCCAACTCCAAATCCCCCCACACATTAAGTACCCCCATCCCCACTCCAAATCCCCCCACACATTAAGTACCCCCATCCCCACTCAAAATCCGCCCACACATTAAGTACCCCATCCCCACTCCAAATCCCCCACACATTAAGTACCCCATCCCCACTCCAAATCCTCTCCACACATTAAGTACCCCATCCCCACTCCAAATCTCCCCACACATTAAATAACCCCCATCCCCACTCCAAATTCCCCCACCCATTATGTACCTCATGCCAATCCAAATCCCCTCACACATTAAATAACCCCCCTATCCTGACTCCAAATCCCCCCACACATTAGGTACTCCCATCTCCATGCCAAATTCCCCCACACATTAAGTACTCCATCCCCACTCCAAATCCCCTCCACACATTAAGTACCCCATTCCCACTCCAAATCCCCCACACACATTAAGTACCCCATCCCCACACTGAATCCCCCCACATATTAAGTACCCCCATCCCCACTCCAAATCTCCCCACACATTAAATATCTCCCATCCCCACTCCAATCTCCCCACCCATCAAGTACCCCCAGGCCAATGCAAATCCCCCCACACATTAAATAACTCCCCATCCCCACTCCAAATCCCCCCACACATTAGGTACCCCATCCCCATGCCAAATCCCCCACACATTAAGTACCCCCCATCCCCACTCCAAATCCCCCCACACCTTAAGTACCCCCATCTCCACTCCAAATACCCCCACACATTAAGTACCCCCACTCCAAATCCCCCCCATTAAGTACCCCCCATCCTCATGCCAAATCCCCCACACATTAAGTACCCCATCCCTACTCCAAATCCTCCCACACATTAAGTACCCCCATTCCTACTCCAAATCCCCCCACACATTAAGTACCCCATCCCTACTCCAAATCCTCCCACACATTAAGTACCCCCATTCCTACTCCAAATTCCCCCACACATTAAGTACCCCCATCCCTACTCCAAATCCCCCACACATTAAATAACCCCCCATCCCCATGCCAAATCCTCCCCACACATTAAATAACACCCTTATCCCCAAGCCAAATCCCCCCACACACTGAATTACCCCATCCCCACACCAAATCTCCCCACACATTGAATTACCCCAACCCCCCCATCCCTCCTTAATCTTCAGTGGTTTCTTCAGCTCCTGAGTGGAGCACTTAGCATTACCACCAATGCTCTTCGTGCTTCTGAGTGTCGGTGAATGACGTCAGCAGCGTGATCACATGTCCTGATCACGCTGCTGCCGTCGCTCTAACCCGGTGGTCAGAGCTTTAATTGTACTGGCGTCTGTATAGACGCCAGTACAATTGATCCCTGAGAGCTGTCGCGGCAGCTTCTCTGTGCCGGCTGTCAGCTTGATAGCCGGAAGGGGAACAGTCAACTCCCAGTCCAGGAGGCGGCAGAATGCAGCCGCCGGGGGAGACACTGCGGACCGCTGTATTAGGCGACCCGACAGTGCCCCCTTGCCGGTTGTGCCCGGGGCACATGCCCTAGCTGCCCCCCCTAGATACGCCTCTGAGTAGGTTTGCTGTGATTTTTCTTTACATATTAATTTATTCACCTGACCTCGAGTCACACCAGGTACATGTCAGGCAGGTCTTCCAGATATTTAGAGACAATAACTTATTTGTTAAACCTAAGAAATGTATGTTCTCAATTCAGAGATTCCTTTTCCGGGTTATTTTTTATCGTCCACTGGTTTTCGAATTGATTCAAAGAAAGTCTGTGCGGTTCTGGATTGGGATCATCCTGAGGATTTAAAGACTTTACAAAGGTTTTGGGTTTCGCCAACTACTACCATAAGTTCATCAAAAACGTTTTGGTAGTGGCCAAACCACTGACAGATATGACCACGAAAGGGACGGACATTTCCAAATTGTCCAGTCTGGCCAGGGAGGCATCCGATACATTAAAGAAAGTTTTGCATCTGCACTGATTGTTACACAACCTGATGTCACTCAGCCATTTATTGTAGAGGTTGACATGTCTGTAGTGTGGGTGGGGGCAGTATTGTTGCGGGGTGTATCACCAAGTAAATGGCGTCCATGTGTATATTTTTTTAGGAAACTGTCTTCCACTGAGAAAAATTATGACATTGGTAATATGGAGCTCCAGGCAATTAAGTGGGCTTTTTAGGAGTTGGCTGTGTGACACTCCATTGGGTAATTATGATTGACTGTATTTTTGACTGGCGATAGGACCTCTATGAGGAATATGATTGCCTTTGGTAATTCTTTATATTCATATATTATTTCGTTAATTAATATCTACTGTATGTTTCTTTATTGATAGGCATTTTTTGATTAATTATTCCTCCTACAGCTCCATTTTTGCATTACTTATAAACTCTAATTATTACTCTTTGGGGTGATTTATTGTTGAAAATAGGCATTGTCTGTATATTTTATATGAGGAGTATTGTTTTTCACTTGCCTGCTCACTACTCCTTTGCATGTCATTCCATTCATGGTTTTAATTGTTTTTAATATTTGACTCTTTTGCACTTCTGTCTAAATAAAGCCTTTTTATTCATTATTTATGCTATGTGTGCTGTTTTTTACGCTTTTTTTCTTGTTTTTGCTGATATTATATGAGCGCTTTGGATGCACCTGGCCACATGATTTAACCCCTTTACACCCAAGGGTTGTTTGCACGTTAATGACCGAGCCAATTTTAAAATTCTTACCACTGTCTCTTTATGAGGTTATAACTCTGAACGCTTCAACAGATCTTCGCGATTCTGAGACTGTTTTCTCGCGACATATTGTACTTCCGGTTAGTGGTAAAATTTCTTCGATATAACTTGCGTATATTTTTGAAAAAAAATGCAAATATGGCAAAAATTTGGAAATTTTGCAATTTTCAAACTTTGAATTTTTAGTCCCTTAAAACAGAGAAATATGTCACAAAAAATAGTTAATAAATTACTTTTCCCACATGTCTACTTTACATCAGCACAATTTTGGAACCAACAATATTTTGTTAGGAAGTTATAAGGGTTAAAAGTTGTCCAGTGATTTCTCATTTGTACAACAAAATTTACAAAGCCATTTTTTTAGGGACCACCTCACATTTGAAGTCACTTTGAGGGGCTATATGGCAGAAAATACCCAAAAGTGACACCATTCTTAAAACTGCACCCCTCAAGGTACTCAAAACCACATTCAAGAAGTTTATTAACCATTCAGGTGCTTCACAGCTGAAGCAACGTGGAAGAAAAAAATGAACATTTAACTTTTTAGTCACAAAAATGACCATTTACAAACATTTTTTTTATTTTCACAAGGGTAAAAGGAGAAAATGGACAGATAAAGTTGTTGTACAATTTCTCCTGAGTACGCCAATACCCAATATGTTGGGGGAAAACCACTGTTTGGGCGAATGGCTGAGCTCGTAAGGAAAGGAGTGCCATTTGACTTTTTCAAACCAAAATTGGCTGGAATTGAGATTGGATGCCATGTCTCGTTTGGAGAGCCCCTGATGCGCCTAAACAGTGGAAACCCACCACAAGTGACACCATTTTGGAAACTAGACCCCCTATGAAACTTATCTAGATCTGTTGTGAGCACTTTGAACCCCCAAGTGTTTCACAAAATGTTTATAATGCCTGTGTGTGAAAAAAAAACTATTTCCACAAAAATTATTTTTTAGACCCCAATTTTTTGATTTTTCCCAAGGAAATTGGACCGCAAAAGTTGTTGTCCAATTTGCCCTGAGTACGCTGATACCCCATATGTGGGGGGAAATTTTTGAGCGCACGGCAGGGCTTGGAAAGAAAGTAATAACGTTTTGGAATGCAGACGTTGATGGGTGTAATGTTCCGTTTGCAGTGCCCCAGATGTGCCTAAACAGTGGAAACCCCCCACAAGTGACACCATTTTGGAAACTAAACCCCATAAGGAACCTATTTAGATTAGTGGTGAGCACTTTGAACCTCCAAATGCTTCACACAAGTTTATAATGCCCGGGCAAGAAAACAAAAAATCCTATTTTTTTTCCCCAATAAAATTATTATTAATCACCAATTTTTTATTTTCCCAAGGGTAACAGGAGGATTTGGACCACAAAAGTTGTTGTCCAATTTGTTCTGAGTACGCTGATACCCCATATGTGGGGGGGACCACTGTTTGGGCACACTGCAGAGCTCGGAATGGAAGGAGAGCCATTTGACTTTATCCAACCAAAATTGGCTGAAATTGAGATTGGACGCCATATTGCATTTGGAGAGCCCCTGATGTGCCTAAACACTGGAAACCCCCCACAAGTGACCCCATTTTGGAAAATAGACCCCCCAAGGAACTTATCTAGATGTGTAGTGAGCGCTATGAACCCTCAAGTGCTTCACAGAAGTTTATAATGTAGAGCCATAAAAACAAAAAATCATAATTTTTTTCCACAAAAATGATATTTTCGCCCCCAATTTTTTATTTTCCCAAAGGTAACAGAAGAAATTAGACCCCAAGAGTTATTGTGCAATTTGTCTTGAGTACGCTGATACCCCATATGTGGGGGTAAACTACTGTTTTGGCGCATGGCAGAGCTCAGAAGGGAAGGAGCACCGTTTGACTTTTTCAACACAGAATTGGCTGGAATTGAGATCAGACGCCATGTCACATTTGGAGAGCCCCTGATGTGCCTAAACTGTGGAAACACCCCAATTCTAACTCCAACCCTAACCCCAACACACCCCTAACCCTAATCCCAACCCTAATCATAACCCTAACCACAAACCTAACCCTAACACACCCTAACCCTAATCCCAACCCTAATTCTAACTTTAGCCCCAACCCTAACCCTAACTTTAGCCCCAACTGTAACTCTAACCAAATGGGAAAATGGAAATAAATACATTTTTCTAATTTTATTATTTTCCCCTAACTAAGGGGGTGATAAAGGGGGTTTGATTTACTATTTATAGTAGGCTTTTATGTTTGGCAGCTGTCACACGCTAAAAGATGCTTTTTATTGCAAAAAATAGTTTTTGTATCACATTTTGAGAGCTATAATTTTTGCATATTTTGGCCCACAGAGTCATGTGAGGATTTATTTTTTGTGGGATGAGTTGACATTTTTATTGGACGCGGCGCACAGCACTCTGTCAGAACTCTGTCAGCACTCTGGCGATGTGACAGGCAGTGCTGCAGGCTTTCTCAGTGACTGCTCTCAGCAGGCACTGAGGAACCCACCTCCCTGCAGGACCCGGAAGGACCCTGCAGCCATCTGGGATCCGGGGTCCTGCAGGGAGGAAGCCCTCATAACAGCGCGATCACATCGTGCTGTTCTTAGGGTCTCAGGGAAGCACGCAGGGAGCCCCCTCCCTGCGCAATGCTTCCCTGTGCCCCTTGGTACACTGCGATCATGTTTGATCGCAGTGTGCCAGGGGTTAATGTGCCGGGAGCGGTCCGTGACCGCTTCTGGCACATAGTGCCGGGTGTCAGCTGTGATAATCAGGGAGCGTGTCCGATCGCATGTGACGTACTATCCCATCCATGGTCATACGGGCCCATGTACCATGGACGGGATAGTACGTCCGATGGCAGAAAGGGGTTAATTAAACTTTGTATTATGTGGTGCCTTCTTATTCACATTTGCTGGCTTTTGAGGAGTGGCAACATTTTCTGGAGGGGGAAGTTCATCCGGGCATGGTAATCACTGATCATAAGAATCTTTTATGTTTAGAATCTGCTAAGAGTCTGATACCTAGACATGCAAGATGGTCATTCTTCACCAGATTCAACATTTTTATGATGCATAGGTCGAGGAATCAGAACATTAAGGTGGATGCCTTATCTCATTGTTTTCCTGGGGGTGGAGAATATTGTGAACCGCTTTCCTCTACTACAGAAGGGGGTAGTTATTGCATCTATTGGATCTGATCTGGAGAAGGAGGTTGCAGAAGCTCAGGGGGATGCCCTTGCTGCCTGTCCATCAATTAAACTGTTCATACTTATGAATCTCCATCTCCAAGTTAAAAGTGAACATTATGATTTAGTCTGTGCCACACACCATGGTAGTAAAGCTACCACAGCTCTCCTTACCCAGCGATTTTGGTGGTCTGGGGTGCATCAGGATATTCGGGAATATGTAACTGCCTGTAGTGCGTGTGCGCGTTCTAAGACCCATGAAACTCGTCCGTCTGGGTCTTTCCAACAAATGACGATTCCAAGTAGACCTTGGACTCATTTAACTGTAGATTTCATTACTGATCTACCCACATCTGCAGGTAATACAGTTACTTTGATGGTAGTGGACAGGTTCAGTAAAAAGTCCCATTTCATTGCGCTATCCCCCTTACCCAACGTCAAGACCTTGGCAAAAATTTTCTTCAAAGAAATTACAAGGGATTCCTACCGATATTGGTTTTGACCGGGAGGTGCAATTTATTTCCAGGTTTTGGAATGCGTTTTGCGCTCGTTTGGGGATCCAGCTATCGTTTTCTTCAGTCTTTCATCCACAGTCTAATGGGCAAACTGAATGCGTTAATCAGAATCTTGAGACTTATTTTAGGTGTTTTGTGTCTGAGAATCAGGAGGATTGGGTTACTTACTTTCCAGTAGACTCATGATGGTTATTTACTGCAAAGTCAGCTAGAGGTAAGTCCCAGTTTTTCTAGGCTTATGGGTTTCATCCTCAGTTCAGTTCTTTTTATAGGAATCTTTCTTCAGGAATACCTGAAGAACGGTTTTTACGGTCTATTGCTTCAGTGTGACAGTAGGTTCTTAATAATTTGAAGAAGATGGACTCCAGATATAAGATTGTGGCTGATCGCAGATGTTTGATGGATCCGGTCCTGTGTGTTGATTATTTGGTGTGGTTGTCCTCGAGGAACATTAAGTTGAAGGTCCCTTTTTTTAAACTCACATCCAGGTTCATCGGTCCGAATAAAATTGTGGGCGTCATCAATCCGGTAGCATTCCGTCTTGCTTTTCCACCAATTTTTAGGATTCAAAATGTGTTTCACCGGTCTCTGCTCAAAAAATGCATCTCGCTTAGCTAAGCTAAGATTGTGGATTCTCTCTTAGTTCGTCAATTTCTTCAGTATCTGGTACACTAGAAGGGTTACGAATGTGGGTACCATCATCTGATGTCCATGCGGCCAGGTTGATCCAGTCCTTTCACATGGCACACCCTGATAGACTTGGTCCCTCTTAGAAGGGGGGTACTGTCATGGGTTTACCACAACAGAGAGGGGCCATAAGTGTCTGATTTCACGTCCTCTTGCACAGATTAGAAGCATTTCACCACCATATTAAACAGTGCAGTTTTCTGTTAGCAGTGCAGGGGTTAAATTGTTCAGCTTTAGTGTTGCTGGAGCCGTGATGGTCTTCTTGCTGTTTAGTATTGGTCAATCCTACATGGACTCGGCATCTTCATTAGCAGTAATCTGGGAGCAGGGATAGCAGATAAGGAAGGAGACCCTATCCCCGGAATATCATACAATTGAGAGTACAATATCACCCTAGTACTAGTCAATAACAAGGTAATGATTATGTAACCAAAGACCATGGCTTCAGACAAGTTTTAAAGTATATAAAAAAAGGAAAATATCAAAATGTAATGTACCAAAAACAGGCACACCTCCTTAGTGATATGCTTCACCAAATTCTAAGGTAAGAAGTGTATTATCAAAAGCAGTGATCTACATATGAAAACATAATTTTAATAAGATCTTTTCTTTTAGTAGATCTTTTTTCCACCTTGGAATAAAAAATTTTTTCTGCAGAACCTCAATCAGTAAAAGCCTTAAGCCACACAGATTTTGCAAGATAATCAAACAGGGAGCAATCATTTTGCAGAATCATAGGGATATACTTGTACGCCCATTTGTGCATTATTGGATCCACCTAGGTGCTGGAGACTTTCTGGCAGCAGTTTTGGGCAGCCATGCATCTGACGTTCAGACTCTCCACAGTTGCCAGATTTAGTGTTTTATGGTTGGACCCTTGATGTTGAATGGAGTTGGTCATAGTTTGCATAGGCTCGGCAGTAGGGGTAATAGGTGCACAGGGTTAAGGTGGAAGAGAAGTGCGCTCTTGTCTGCATTCGTAGAACCAGCTATCAAGACAGATTGCCAGGGACATAGCCAGTCAAAGGAGCCAGGTGACAGAAACTACACTAAAATGTCCTTGACTTCCTCAGAAAGTCCAGTATGAAACTGATAAAGAAGGGCCTGGTCATTTCACTGTGAGTCAGTAGCCTAGCACTGAAATTTCATACAGTAATCCTAGGCAGAACATCTCCCCTGGCAGAGGGTTGATAATTTATTTTCTGTCAAAGCTACTGGGTCATCGTATAGAAGCCCGAAAAAAACAATTTGACTGCAGAGAGCTCTGGAGTGTCAGTGGGTAGAGAAAAGGCTCAAGCCTGTGAGTCAAGCTGCAGCAGGGAAATTATGAGTCTCACATGTTGGCTCTCAGAACCAGATGATTGTGGGCAGGTGACAGGTGACAGCTTTCTTTAACCCCTTTACCCCCAAGGGTGGTTTGCATGTTAATGACCGGGCCAATTTTTACAATTCTGACCACTGTTCCTTTTTTGAGGTAATAACTCTGGAACACTTCCATGGATCCTGGTGATTCTGACAATCTTCTCTCAAGTCATATTGTACTTCATGACAGTGGTAAAATTTCTTAGATATGACTTGCTTTTTTTTGTGAAAGAAGCGATAATTTGGCGAAAATTGTGAAAATTGCGCAATTTTCCAAATTTGAATTTTCATGCCCTTAACCCCTTAATGTCCACTGACGTGCAGAGTCCGTCATGGCAAGGTGTCAGTTCCGGCACCAGGACGGACTCTGCACGTCATGGCTTTGATCTACCACTGCATGTAAACACGCAGTGGTAGATCAGTGCCGACAGCTGTCACAGACAGCTGACAGGCCCGGCAAGCGGTGCGGGGACCTTTGCCGTCGGTCCCCGCACCTACAGCGCTGTGCTTGGTCAGTCAATCTGACTGACCAAACACAGCAACGATCGCGCAGGAGAAGCTGAAATTTCAGCTTCCCCAGCGCGATCAGTGCAGGAGCCGGCGCTGCAGTGGCCAGGCTTCCTGCACTGACAGCCAGGAGCGGAGCCCCCACCGCCCCTGGCTGTTAACCCCCTGACTGCTGCGATCAGCGCGATCGCAGAGCTCAGGGGGGGAGGCAGAGGGTCGGGAGCTCCCTCTGCCTCAGATCGGCGCCCTGCAGGGCCCGATCTCTGCCTTGATGACCCGGGGGTTGTCATGACAACCTCCGGGTCATCTAGCTACGGAAAGCTGCTGTGATCATTGTCACAGCAGCTTCCACTATAGTTGCAATGCATTGCAATGCCAGAGCATTGCAATGCATTGTAACTGCAATAAAAAGTAAAAAAAGTGAAAGTCCCATAAAGGGACAAGTTAAAAAAAATCATTTTTTTAAAAAAAATTGTAAAAAAAATATTAAAAAATAATTTAAAAAAATCCCTAAAAAATACACATTTTTATTTTACAAAAAAAAATAAAAAACAAAAAACATACACATGTTTGGTATCGCCACGTCCGTAAAAATCCCATCTATAAAAGCGTAACCCTAGTTAACCCCTTCAGTGAAAGCCGTAAAAAAAAAACACAAAAAAGTAGTAAATTATACTTTTTCCAAGCGGTATCATTATACCGCTTGGAAAAAGTGCAATAACACGCGATCAAAAAGTCAGATATAAATAATCATGGTACCGCTGAAAACGTCATCTTGTCCCGCAAAAAACAAGCCGCTATACAGCATCATCAGCGAAAAAAACAAAAAAGTTATAGCTCGCGGAATAAACTGATGCAAAAATAATTATTTTTTCTATAAAATTTTTTATTGTGTAAAAAACGCCAAAACATAAAAAAAAATATATAAATGAGGAATCGCCGTAACCGTAGTGACCCGAAGAATAAAGCTGCTTTATCAATTTTACCACACACGGAACGGAGGAAAAAAAAAAAAAAAAACAATTCCTGAATTGCTGGTTTTTGTTCATTCTGATTCCACAAAAATCGGAATAGGAAACGATCAAAAAACGTTATGTGCCTGAATATGGTACCAATAAAAACGTCAGCTCGTCCCGCAAAAAATAAGCCCATAGATAACTCTGTCGGCCGAAATATGGAAAAATTATAGCTCTCAAAATACGGCGATGCAAAAATTTCTTACAAAAAATTATTCCAAAAAAAAGCATCTTTTAGTGTGTGACAGAAGCTAAACATGAAAAAAGAGTATAAATCTGGTATCGCTGTAATCGCACCGATCCGAGGAATAAAGTTGCCTAATCACTAATACCGCACGAGGAACGGCGCAAAAAAGAAAACCAATTCTTCACCTTTTGTGGATTTGTTCATTGTGCCTCCCAAAGATCGCAGTAAGGCGATCACAGTGGTTCCCCCCCACATATGGGGTATCAGCGTACTCTGGACAAAATGCACAATAGCTTTTGGGGTCCTATTTCTCCTGTTACCCTTAGAAAAATAAAATTTGGGGCAAAAAGATTATTTTTGTGGAAAAAAATATGATATTTTTATTTTCACGGCTCTACGTTATAAACTTCTGTGAAGCACTTGGGGGTTCAAAGTGCTCACCACACATCTAGATAAGTTCCTTGGGGGGGTCTAGTTTCCAAAATGGAGTCACTTGTGGGGGGTTTCTACTGTTTAGGCACATCAGGGGCTTTCCAAACGTGACATGACACCCGCAGACCATTCCATCAAAATCTGCATTTAAAAACGGTGCTCCTTCCCTTCCGAGCTCTGCCATGCGTCAAAATAGTGGTTCCCCCCCACATATGGGATATCAGCGTACTCAGGACAAATTGCACAATAGCTTTTGGGGTCCTATTTCTCCTGTTACCCTTATAAAAAAAAAAATTTGGGGGCAAAAAGATTATTTTTGTGGAAAAAAATATGATATTTTTATTTTCACGGCTCTACGTTATAAACTTCTGTGAAGCACTTGGGGGTTCAAAGTGCTCACCACACATCTAGATAAGTTCCTTGGGGGGTCTAGTTTCCAAAATGGAGTCACTTGTGGGGGGTTTCTACTGTTTAGGCACATCAGGGGCTTTCCAAACGTGACATGACACCCGCAGACCATTCCATCAAAATCTGCATTTGAAAAAGGCGCTCCTTCCCTTTCCAGCTCTGCCATGCGTCAAAATAGTGGTTTACCCCCACATATGGGATATCAGCGTACTCAGGACAAATTGCACAATAGCTTTTGGGGTCCTATTTCTAGATAAGTTCCTTGGGGGGTCTAGTTTCCAAAATGGGGTTACTTGTGGGGGGTTTCCACTGTTTAGGCACACAGGGGCTCTCCAAATGCGACATGGCGTCCAATCTCAATTCCAGCCAAAAAAGTCAAATGGCGCTGCTTCACTTCCGAGCTCTGCCATGCACCCAAATAGTGGTTTACCCCCACATATGGGGTATCAGCGTACTCAGAACAAATTGCACAATAACTTTTGGGGTCCTGTTACCCTTTGGAAAATAACAATTGGGGGTGGAAAGATCATTTTTGTGGAAAAAATATGATTTTTTAATTTTACGGCTCTACGTTATAACCTTCTGTGAAGCCCTTGGGGGTTCAAAGCTCTCACTACACATTTAGATAAGTTACTTGGGGGGTCTAGTTTCCAAAATGGGGTCACTTGTGGGGGGTTTCTACTGTTTAGGCACACAGGGACTCTCCAAATGCGACATGGCGTCCAATCTCAATTCCAGCCAAAAAAGTCAAATGGCGCTGCTTCCCTTCCGAGCTCTGCCATGCGCCCAAATAGTGGTTTACCCCCACACATGGGGTATCGCTGTACTCAGGAGAAATTGTACAACAAATATTGTGGTTCATTTTCTACTGATACCCTTGACAAAATTTTAAAAAATTGTGTCGAAAGAAAAATTTTGGGAAAAAAAGTTAAATGTTAATTTTTTCCTTCCACATTGCTTCAATTCTTGTGAAGTACCTAAAGGGTTAATAAACTTCTTGAATGTGGCTTTGAACACATTGAGGGGTGCAGTTTTTAGAATGGTGTCACTTTTGGGTATTTTCTGTCATATTGACCCCTCAAATTCACTTCAAATGTGAGGTGGCCCCTGAAAAAAATGATTTTGTAAATTTTGTTGGAAAAATGAGAAATTGCTGGTCAACTTTTAACACTTATAACTTCCTAACAAAAAAAAATTTGGTTCCAAAATTGTGCTGATGTAAAGTAGACATGTGGGAAATGTTATTTATTAACTAATTTTTGTGACATATCTCTCTGATTTAATGGCATAAAAATTAAAAGTTTGAAAATTGCAAAATTTTCAAAATTTTTGCCACATTTGCGTTTTTTTCATAAATAAACGCAAGTTATATTGAAGAAATTTTACCACTATCATGAAGTACAATATGTCACGAGAAAACATTCTCAGAATCGCCAAGATCCGTTGAAGCGTTCCAGAGTTATAACCTCATAAAGAGACAGTGGTCAGAATTGTAAAAATTGGCCTGGTCTTTAACCTACAAAATGGCTTGGTCATTAAGGGGTTAAATCACACAGATATGTCACACAAAATACTTAATAAGTAACATTTTCCACATGTCTACTTTACATCAGCACAATTTAGAACAAACATTTTTTTTTGTATAGTAAGTAAATTTTTCATTTTAACAACACCATTTTTTTTTAGGGACCACATCACATTTGAAGTCATTTTAAGGGGTCTATGTGATGGAAAATACCCAAAAGTGACACCATTCTAAAAACTAAACCCCTCAAGGTTCTCAAAACAACATTCAACATTCAAGAAGTTTATTAACCCTTCTGGTGCTTCACAGGAATTTTTGGAATGTTTAAAAAAAAATGAACATTTAACTTTTTTTTCACAAAAAATTTACTTCAGATCCAAATTTTTTTATTTTCCCAATGGTAACAGGAGAAATTAGACCCCAAAAGTTATTGTGCAATTTGTCTTAAAGTATGCTGATACCCCATATGTGGGGGGAACCACTGTTTGGGCACATGGCAGAGCTCGGAAAGGAAGGAGCGCCGTTTGACTTTTCAATGTAAAATTGGCTGGAATTGAGATCAGACGCCATGTCGTGGTTGGAGAAACCCTGATGTGCCAAAACAGTGGAAACCCCCACAAGTGACACCATTTTAGAAACTAGACCCCCAAGTAACTTATCTAGATGTGTGGTGAGAACTTTGAACCCCCACATGTTTCACTAAAGTTTATAACACCCGTGCGTGAAAAAAAAATCATATTTTTTCCACAAACATGATCTTTTAGTCCTCAATTTTTTATTTTTCCAAGGGTAACAGGAAAAATTGGACTCTAAAAGTTGTTGTCCAATTTTTCATGAGTATGCTGACACTCCGTATGTGGGGGGAATCACTGTTTGGGCGCACGGCAAAGCTCGGAAGGGAAGGAGTGCCGTTTGACTTTTTCAAACCAAAATTGGCTGGAATTGATATCGGACGCCATGTCATGTTTTGAGAGCCCCTGATGTGCCTAAACAGTGGAAACCCTCCACAAGTGACCCCAGTTTGGAAACTAGACCCTCTAAGGTACTTATCTAGATGTGTGGTGAGAACTTTGAACCCCACGTGTTTCACTAAAGTTTATAATGCCCGAGGGGGAAAAAAAAAATTTTGCCACAAAAATGATTTGTTTTTTAGCCCCAAATTTTTTATTTTTCCAAGGGTATAAAAAGAAATTGGACCTCAAGAGTTGTTGTCCAATTTGTCTTAAGTACGCTGGTATGCCATGTGTGGGAGAAAACTACTATTTGGGCGCATGGCAGAGGTCGAAAGGGAAGTAGCGACGTTTTGGAATGTAACAGTAACACTGTTTTAAATTGATTATCGTTGTATATTCTGTATATATGTCTATTTGTATTATGGGCGGTTCCTGGATGGTGATTGGCTCCTCCACACCATTTAAGGACACCATTTTGCCTGTTTGTGTATACTTGATAAAGGCCTGAAAATGGCCGAAACGTCGTATTTTATGGTGGCTGAATAAAGACTTGTTATACTTCACCTGGATTGGATGCTGTTCCTATTTTTTCGTTGTTATCTCCATCAGACGCCTGGTCTATCTGTGCTCTACAAATAGTTGCTTTTCAGGCCTACATTACACTTTTTTGGCTGTCTGCTACCCGAGGTCTATACAGTATTTTGGGGTAAAAAAATGTAAAAAAAAACTCCAGGCCACATAGTGAACAGTCTGTTATCTCTGTCAGACACATGGTCTATCTGTGCTCTACAAATAGTTGCTTTTCAGGCCTACATCACACTATTTTGGGGTAAAAAATAAAAAAAATACCGGTCACATATTGAATAGTCTGGTATTTCTGTGACATGCCTCATCTATCTGTGGGCTACAAAGTGTGCTTTTGAGGCTTCCCTTCACCTTTTTTTGCTGTGTGTTACCCTAGCTCAAAACACTATTTTGGGGTAAAAAATGATTGGGACCCACGTCACGCCGTGGGGTCTCCAACATAAGGCAGAGGGGCTGTCATATGGCAGAGAGGGATTAAAGAAAAGAAAATTCCTATAATCATATAAGGAGGAAGACTGGACTGCGGGTACAGGGTCCAGAACTGTCAAGGCTGCGTCCAGTGTTGTCGGGGGGAAAGGACAGGGGACCGGACAGGTCCTATGACCCTGAGAGAGGGGGCATGGCTAAGCCGGGGAAAGAGCAGGAAGTGCGGGAAAAAGAGTTTAGTTTCCCACCGGCAGTGAAAGCAGAGGCAGGGGTGCGGCGCGTGAGAGACAGAGCGCAGTCGTGCCATGGCAGAGTTCATGCGGAAACTCTAATAAGACAGCGAGTGTGCAGAGCATTGTGCGCCCGGGTAAGTAGAGTGCAGTTTCCACTCGGAGGAGATGGTGTCGAGTACAGGACCCTGAGGTGCATCCCCCATCACTGATAGACGCTCAGCGGCACACGTGTTGGACAGATACTCCTGCAGCGCTCCCCACATTGGCTGCACAGATTTATGGACTAGGGGCTCAGCGAGCAGAACCGGTGACCACTCGTTGCTGCCAGAAGCTGGTTTGAGATTTGTTGAATTGCATCTGAGAACATCACGCTGGCCATTACCTGTTCTTCAACTTCCATCAGATTGTGTGTGGATGAGGACCAGTGCAAATCAAGATAAGTGCAGCTAAATTCACATTTAACCCTTTCTCTTCCATTGTTTACTGTTTACTATTTATTAACTCCCTGCAAGAAGACCATTTCCTTCCTACTCTGTTAAAATTAAATAACATCGTTATACAACCTTGTCCTGCAATCCCTGCATTACTGCATTCCTGCAACTGCTTACATTTGACGTAGTCAGCAGAATACAGTCCACGAACGCAGAGGCGGCAGACCAGGCTGTCCTGGGTGTCCCAAGATCCAGTTTGCCGCTGTGGGCCATGCTCAGCAATCTCCCAAAATTTACAGGGAGCAATATCATGCTGTGGGACTGGACTGAGCAGGTTAAAAGCATGTTAAGGATGCATCCTGTAACCTCTGCTATGCAGGCAGAAATTGCTTTGATGGCCTTGGACGGTGAGGCTAGATGTCTGAGATGTTGTGCTCCCCTCATGAACGAACACGCGACCAAGTTGTTACAGATTCTGGAGGAGATGCATGGAGATCCCACCAATGTTGGAGAATTGCGGAAGCGCTTGTTCAGCCGTGTCCAAAGGAAGGGAGAGTCAGTGACGCAATACATTAACATGCTACAGGAGATACACATGCATATTGCCCGGTGGGATGATGTGGGGGTAATAGGAGTGGGGCCCCTGATGTAAAATTGAGGGGCCAGTTCGTGGTGGGACTAACAGACACGTCGCTTAAGCAAGCTTTGCAGGAGTGCCTCCGTGCTAGGCCGTGTATGACCTTCTTAGAAGCAGGGGCAGAAGCATACAAAAGAGAGCAGAAACAGGGGACAGCAGCCTTGGCAGGCATGGTCCAGAGCAATGGAGCACCTACAGTTATATGAAAAAGTTTGGGCACCCCTATTAATCTTAAGCTTAATGTTTTATAAAAATTGGTGTTTTTGCAACAGCTATTTCAGTTTGATATATCTAATAACTATTGGACACAGTAATGTTTCTGCCTTGAAATGAGGTTTATTGTACTAACAGAAAATGTGCAATCTGCATCCAAACAAAATTTGACAGGTGCATAAGTATGGGCACCTCACCAGAAAAGTGACATTAATATTTAGTAGATCCTCCTTTTGCAAAAATAACAGCCTCTAGTCGCTTCCTGTAGCTTTTAATGAGTTCCTGGATCCTGGATGAAGGTATTTTTGACCATTCCTCTTTACAAAAGTGGTGTTTTGGATCATTGTCTTGCTGAAAGATCCATCCCCTGCGTAACTTCAACTTTGTCACTGATTCTTGAACATTATTGTCAAGAATCTGCTGATACTGAGTGGAATCCATGCGTCCCTCAACTTTAACAAGATTCCCGGTGGCGGCATTGGCCACACAGCCCCAAAGCATGATGGAACCTCCGCCAAATTTTACTGTGGGTAGCAAGTGTTTTTCTTGGAATGCTGTGTTTTTTTTACGTCATGCATAACGCCTTTTTGTATGACCAAACAACTGAATCTTGGTTTCATCAGTCCACAGGACCTTCTTCCAAAAAGAAATTCGCTTCTCCAAATGTGCTTTTGCATACCTAAGCCGACTCTGTTTGTGGCGTGCTTGCAGAAACGGCTTCTTTCGCATCACTCTCCCATACAGCTTCTCCTTGTGCAAAATGCGTTGTATAGTTGACCGATGCACAGTGATACCATCTGCAGCAAGTTGATGCTGCAGCTCTCTGGAGGTGGTCTGATGATTGTCCTTGACTGATCTCACCATTCTTCTTCTCTGCCTTTCTGATGTTTTTCTTGGCCTGCCACCTCTGGCCTTAACAAGAACTGTCCCTGTGTTCTTCCATTTCCTTACTATGTTCCTCACAGTGGAAACTGACAGGTTAAATCTCTGAGACAGATTTTTGTATCCTTCCCCTGAACAACTATGTTGAATAATCTTTGTTTTCAGATCATTTGACAGTTGTTTTGAGGAGCCCATGATGCCACTCTTCAGAGGAGATTCAAACAGGAGAACAACTTGCAAGTGGCCACTTTAAGTAGCTTTTCTCATGACTGCATACACCTGGCTATGAAGTTCAAAGCTCAATGAGGTTACAAAACCAAAAAAAGTGCTTTAGTAAGTCAGTAAAAAGTAGGTAGAAGTATTTAAAACAAGAAAATTATAAGGGTGCCCATACTTATGCACCTGTCAAATTTTGTTTGAATGCAGATTGCACATGTTCTGCTACTACAATAAACCTCATTTCAAGGCAGAAACATTACTGTGTCCAATAGTTATTAGATATATCAAACTGAAATAGCTGTTGCAAAAACACCAATTTTTATAAAACATTAAGCTTAAGATTAATAGGGGTGCCCAAACTTTTTCATATAACTGTATCTCGCCCGCAGCAGGACCAAAGTGGGCCAGAGAGATCTGGAAGGAAATACGGGACATGCGAGAGGAGTGGTCCATTCTCAGAGGAGCCCCCACTGCAGATCCAAATGCGCCTAGAGATGTGAGTGACCCTGAGCCCCGCTTGCTAGTTGACCAGCGTCAAGGAATAGTACAACTCCTAAGACAGTAAAAGACGTTAGGGCCTTTCTGGGGCTTACTGGGTACTGCCAAAGGTTCGTGAAGAATTTCACCCATATCACTAATCCACTGCTGGAACTACTGAAGGGAGTGCTGTCCAGCTCAAAGAATCAATGGAAAAGTAGCCAGGAAGCAGCCTTCAGAGCCTTGAAGATTGCCTTGACTGAAGCCCCAATCCTCGTCTATGCGGATTTCTCGCAGCCCTTCATCCTTCACACTGATGGAAGCCTACATGGCCTGGGGACCGTTCTATCACAGATGCAGGAAGGAAAAGAAAGAGTGATTGCATATGCAAGCTGGTCTCTTCATGACTCGGAATGGAACTCGGACAACTTAGTTCCTTCAAGTTGGAGTTGCTGGCCTTGTGTGGGCAATGCCCGAAAAATTCTCGGAATACTTGTTGGGGTCAGAAGTCCTGGTGCGCACCGATAACAATCCCCTATCCCACCTGGAAAATGCTAAACTGGGGGTCTTGGAAAATCGATGGGTGGTCCGCATGGCGAAATATCGATACAAGATCGCTTATCGGGCCGGAGCCGAGAATACACATGCTGATGCCCTTTTGAGAGTGACCCATGAGGGGCCTAAAAGTGACCAAGACATAGTAACATAGTTAGCAAGGCCAAAAAAAAGCATTTGTCCATCCAGTTCAGCCTATATTCAGTCAGAATAAATCCCCAGATCTACGTCATACTAAAGAACCTAATAACTGTAAGATACAATATTGTTACGCTCCAGGAAGACATCCAGACCTCTCTTGAATCCCTTTACTGAGTTTGTCATCACCACCTCATCAGGCAAGGAATTCCAGATTTTCACTGCCCTAACAGTAAAGAATCTTCTTCTATGTTGGTGGAAATACCTTCTCTCCTCCAGACACAGAGAATGTCCCCTTGTGACTTCACCTTCTTTGGTATAAACAGATACTCAGAGAGATATCTGTATTGTCCCCTTATATACTTATACATGGTTATTAGATCACCTCTTAGTTTTTTGTTTTCTAGAAAAAAATTGGAATAAGACGAAGAATTGAAGGCAGAAGAGATTCCTAGTTTTCGGGACCTTGCTAGGTCGTTGGTGGCGACGCAGGGACAGATCTGAGAGGCGTCTGGAGAACAGGTACTGGGACGCCCCCGGGATGACTGGTTGCAACTTCAGAAAGCAGATAAAGAACTTGCCCAGTTGAGACAGTGAGTGACTCTGAAGCGACTGCCCAGCCAGCATGAGAGAGACGCTCTGTCTCCAGGGTCTCTGAAGATTCTGAGACAGTGGGAGAGACACCAGTTAGAGGATGGCTTGCTGTATAGAAGAGTGCAGCTGGTGAGTTGGGGATCACCTGGCAAATGGTGCTCCCCGAAAAGTTGATCCGTGTAGTGGCTTCGGATCCACTCTGACCAAGGCGCTTGCTTCCAAGGCCGAGTGATGGAAGAGTTATATCTTCTGTATCAGATTGAGAAGTTCAGGACGACGCCCTATCATCCTCAGGGAAATGGAGCCTGTGAACGCTTCAATCGTACGTTAATTCAGATGCTCCGAACATTGGAAGAAGATCGGAAAATACGCTGTTCTGAGTACGTTCCTAAATTGTTCTGGGTGTTCAACAATCGAATGCACAGTACAACCGGATACACTCTGTATACCCTGCTGTTTGGGTGAAAGGGCCGAGAAATTACGGACTTGGAGTTGGATCTGGAAGAATACTACCCATGAACGGGGGTGTCTTCCTTGGTCTGAAAGCATTGACATCGGCTGCAGACTCTTCACCGACTAGTGCAGACTAAGTTTTGGGAACTCCAACACCATGAAATGATGCCTATTCGAGGGACAGCTCTCAAGGTCGGAGATCGCGTGTTGGTCACAGACAAGCGGCCCCAGGGAAAGTTGGAGCATCGATGGGAAAAAAACTCTGTATCAAGTTAAACGCCCAGTTGGGTCCGATGGTCCAGTGTCTAAAGAGCCTTCTACCATATAAAACATA
Organism: Oophaga sylvatica; assembly: GCA_033576555.1. Taxonomy (NCBI): domain Eukaryota; kingdom Metazoa; phylum Chordata; class Amphibia; order Anura; family Dendrobatidae; genus Oophaga; species Oophaga sylvatica. Next base: position 711,398,427 of record JARQOD010000001.1, read on the forward strand.
GTAGGATCTACCTCTGAGACTGGCTGGCAATATAATAGCTGCATATATGCAATGAATATGTCTATAAAGCGCTGTTGAGAGTCCTCAGTGGTTGATACCTTTTAATGGCTAACTGAAAAGATGGTAACAAATTGCAAGCTTTCGAGACTACTCAGGTCTCTTCATCAGGCAAAGACTAATACAACATCTGAAGAATCACATATTTATACACAAAACAGCACATATAAATATGTGATTCTTCAGATGTTGTATTAGTCTTTGCCTGATGAAGAGACCTGAGTAGTCTCGAAAGCTTGCAATTTGTTACCATCTTTTCAGTTAGCCATTAAAAGGTATCAACCACTGAGGACTCTCAACTCTAAATATTTTTCTATCTACTGGCTAACACGGTACAAAGATCTACATCTTTACTGTATAAAGCGCTGTGAAATTAATGGCGAATTAAGTGAGTAAAATAAATAAATATACACTATATAAGCAATTATTGTATACATACGCTATATGTATGTCTACTAATAACACTTATGGCCTGAATAGCAGAATTGCATGATCTATATATACTCTGAATTTGTGATTTCTGTTGTGAGCTGGCAGGAAGTTCTCTTGTCACATCCTGTACTGACCAGTGGTTAGTAAGAAGCAGATTGTCTAAGAGTGAAACTGACTCGTTTCTTAAAAATAAGTCAGCCAATGTGTACTATAGCAACACAAGCAAATCTAATCTGATCTAGTCACGTAGGAAATGCAAAAATTATAAATACAGTACAGACCAAAAGTTTGGACACACCTTCTCATTTAAAGATTTTTCTGTATTTTCAGGACTATAAAAATTGTAAATTCACACTGAAAGCATCAAAACTATGAATTAACACATGTGGAATTATATACTTAACAAAAAAGTGTGTAACAACTGAAATGATGTCTTATATTCTAGGTTCTTCAAAGTAGCCACCTTTTGCTTTAATGACTGCTTTGCACACTCTTGGAATTCTCTTGATGAGCTTCAAGAGGTAGTCACCGGAAATGGTTTTCACTTCACAGGTGTGCCCTCTCAGGTTTAATAAGTGGTATTTCTGGCCTTATAAAAGGGGTTGGGACCATCAGTTGTGTTGTGCAGAAGTCTGGTGGATACACAGCTGATAGTCCTACTGAATAGACTGTTAGAATTTGTATTATGGCAAGAAAAAAGCAGCTAACTAAAGAAAAACAAGTGGCCATCATTACTTTAAGAAATGAAGGTCAGTCAGTCTGAAAAATTGGGAAAACTTTGAAAGTGTCCCCAAGTGCAGTTGCAAAAACCATCAAGCGCTACAAAGAAACTGGCATGAGGACCGCCCCAGGAAAGGAAGACCAAGAGTCACCTATGCTTCTGAGGATAAGTTTATCCGAGTCACCAGCCTCAGAAATTGCAGGTTTACAACAGCTCAGATTAGAGACCAGGTCAATGCCACACAAAGTTCTAGCAGCAGACACATCTCTACAACAAATGTTAAGAGGAGACTTTGTGCAGCAGGCCTTCATGGTAAAATAGCTGCTAGGAAACCACTGCTAAGGACAGGCAACAAGCAGAAGAGACTTGTTTGGGCTAAAGAAACACAAGGAATGGACATAAGACCAGTGGAAATCTGTGCTTTGGTCTGATGAGTCCAAATTTGAGATCTTTGCTTCCAACCACTGTGTCTTTGTGCGACGCAGAAAAGATGAACGGATGGACTCTACATGCCTGGTTCCCACCGTGAAGCATGGAGGAGGAGGTGTGATGGTGTGGGGGTGCTTTGCTGGTGACACTGTTGGGGATTTATTCAAAATTGAAGGCATAATGAACCAGCATGGCTACCACAGCATCTTGCAGCGGCATGCTATTCCATCCAGTTTGCGTTTAGTTGGACCATCATTTTCTTTTCAACAGGACAATGACCCCAAACACACCTCCAGGCTGTGTAAGGGCTATTTGACCAAGAAGGAGAGTGATGGGGTGCTACGTCAGATGACCTGGCCTCCACAGTCACCAGACCTGAACCCAATCGGGATGGTTTGGGGTGAGCTGGACCGCAGAGTGAAGGCAAAAGGGCCAACAAATGCTAAGCATCTCTGGTAACTCCTTCAAGATTGTTGGAAGACCATTTCCGGTGACTACCTCTTGAAGCTCATCAAGAGAATGCCAAGATTGTGCAAAGCAGTCATCAAAGCAAAAGGTGGCTACTTTGAAGAACCTAGAATATAAGACAATTTCTGTTGTTACACACTTTTTGTTAAGTATATAATTCCACATGTGTTAATTCATAGTTTTGATGCCTTCAGTGTGAATGTACAATTTTCATAGTCATGAAAATACAGAAAAAGAAGGTGTGTCCAAACTTTTGGTCTGTACTGTATATAGTGGGGAAAATAAGTATTTGATACACTGAATATTTTGCAAGTTTTCACAACTACAAAAAATGGAGAGGTCTATAATTTTTATTGTAGGTACACTTCAACTGTGAGAGACAGAAACTAAAAATAAAATCCAGAAAATCACATTGTATGATTTTTACATAATTAATTTGCATTTTATTGCATGAAATAAGTATTTTATACAATAGAAAAACAGAGCTTAATATTTTGTTACAGAAATCTTTGTTTGCAATTACAGAGGTCAAACGTTGCCTGTAGTTCTTGACCAAGTTTGCACACACTGCAGCATGGATTTTGGCAGAATCCTCCACACAGATCTTCTCCAGATCTTTCAGGCTTCGGGGCTGTCGCTGGGCAACATAGATTTTTAGTTCCCTCCAAAGATCTATTCAGTTCAAGTCTGGAGACTGGTTAGGAAACTCCAGGATCTTGAAATGGGTCTTATGGAGCCACTCCTTAGTTGGTCTAGCTGCATATTTCAGATCATTGTCATGCTGGGAGATCCAGCCATGAACCACCTTTAATGCTCTTAGGAGGAGGAGGTTGAGGACCAAAATCTCGTTACCATTTACCCCATCCATGCTCCCTTAAATATGGTGAAGTCATCCTGTACCCTTTGCAGAAAAGCATCCCAAAGTACATTGCCTTGCGAAAGTATTCGGCCCCCTGGAACTTTTCAACCTTCTCCCACATATCATGCTTCAAACATAAAGATATCAAATGTTAATTTTTGGTGAAGAATCAACAAGTGGGACACAATTGTGAAGTTGAATGAAATTTATTTATTATTTTTTTTTAATTTTTATGGAAATACAAAAAGTGAAAAGTGGGGCGTGCAAAATTATTCGGCCCATTTAACTTAATACTTTGTTGCCCCAACTTTTGCTGTGATTACAGCTGCAAGTCGCTAGGGGTATGTCTCTATCAGTTTTGTACATCGAGAGACTGAAATTCTTGCCCATTCTTCCTTGGCAAACAGCTCTAGCTCAGTGAGGTTGGATGGAGATCGTTTGTGAACAGTAGTTTTCAGCTCTTTCCACAGATTCTCGATTGGATTAAGGTCTGGACTTTGACTTGGCCATTCTAACACCTGGATACGTTTATTTGTGAACCATTCCATTGTAGATTTTGCTTTATGTTTGGGATCATTGTCTTGTTGGAAGACAAATCTCCGTCCCAGTCTCAGGTCTTTTGCAGACTCCAACAGGCTTTCTTCAAGAATGGTCCTGTATTTGACTCCATCCACCTTCCTATCAATTTGAACCAGCTTCCCTGTCCCTGCTGAAGAAAAGCAGGCCCAAACCATGATGCTGCCACCACCATGTTTGACAGTGGGGATAGTGTGTTCAGGGTGATGAGCTGTGTTTCCTTTACGCCAAACATATCGTTTGGCATTGTTGCCAAAAAGTTCGATTTTGGTTTCATCTAACCAGAGCACCTTCTTCCACATGTTTGGTGTGCCTCCCAGGTGGCTTGTTGCAAACTTTAAATGACACTTTTTATGGATATCTTTGAGAAATGGCTTTCTTCGTGCCACTCTTCCATAAAGGCCCGATTTGTGCAGTGTACGACTGATTGTTGTCCTATGGACTGACTGTCCCACCTCAGCTGTAGATCTCTGCAGTTCATTCAGAGTGATCATGGGCCTCTTGGCTGCATCTCTGATCAGTCTTCTCCTTGTTTGAGTTGAAAGTTTAGAGGGACGGCCGGGTCTTGGTAGATTTGCAGTGGTATGATACTCCTTCCATTTCAATATGATCACTTGCACAGTGCTCCTTGGGATGTTTAAAGTTTTGGAAATCATTTTGTATCCAAATCCAGCTTTAAACTTCTCCACAACAATATCACAGACCTGCCTGTTGCGTTCCTTGGTCTTCATGATGCTCTCTGTGCTTCAAACAGAACCCTGAGACTATCACAGAGCAGGTGCATTTATACAGAGACTTGATTACACACAGGTGGATTATATTTATCATCATTAGTCATTTATGACAACATTGGATCATTCAGAGATCCACAATGAACTTCTGGAGTGAGTTTGCTGCACTGAAAGTAAAGGGGCCGAACAATATTGCACGCCCCACTTTTCAGTTATTGCATTTCCACAAAAATTTTAAAAAAGCAATACATTTCGTTCAACTTCACAATTGTGTCCCACTTGTTGATTCTTCATAAAAAATTAACATTTGGTATCTTTATGTTTGATGCATGATATGTGGAAAAAGGTTGAAAAGTTCCAGGGGGCCGAATACTTTCGCAAGGCACTGTATGATGTTTCTCCCAACATGCTTCACGGTTGGGATGGTGTTCTTGGGATTGTACTCATCCTTCTTCTTCCTCCAAACACTGCAAGTGGAGTTGATACCAAGAAATTCAATTTTGGTCTCATCTGACCATATGACTTTCTCCCATGCCTCTGCTGGATCATCCACATGGTCACCGGTGAACTTCAAATGAGACTGGACAAGTGTTGGCACGAGCAAGGGGACTTTGAATGCCCTGCAGGATTTTAATCCATGACAGTGTAGTATGTTACTAATGGTAATGTTTGAGACTGTTGTCCCAGTGTTCTTCAGGTCATTGACCAGGTCCTCCTGTGAAGTTTTGGGCTATGCTTTATCAGAATCATCCTTACCCCACAAGGCAAGATCTTGCATGGAGCCTCAAACCGAGGAAGATTGACAGTCATCTTGTGTTTCTTCCATTTTATAATAATTGTGCCAACAGTTGTTGCCTTCTCACCAAGCTGCTTGCCTATTATCCTGTATCCCATCCCAGCTTTGTGTAGGTCTACAATTTTGTCCCTGGTGATCTTAGACAGCTCTTCAGTCTTCTCCATGGTGGATAGGCTGTTATGGGATTGATTGAGTGTGTGGGCAGGTGTCTTTCATACAGGCAATGAGTTAAAACAGGTGCAATTAAGGTCTTTGGGAGCCAGAATTCTTGCTGGTTGGTAGGAAATCAAATACTTGTTTCTTGCAATAAAATGCAATTTAATTATTTAAAAATCATACAATGTGATATTCTGGCTTTTATTTTAGATTCTGTCTCACACAGTTGAAGTACCAATGATAAAAATTACTAATCTCGCCATACTTTGTAGGTGGGAACACTTGCAAAATCGGCAGTGTATCAAATACTTATTTTCCCCACTGTATGTAGTCACACTCTTTCTTAGACTAAAAAGAAACATTCTGTATAGCCATCTTTCAATGGGGTAAAAATTCTCTGTATGGATACAAGCTGACATAGGGAGACTTATCAGTTCTGCCTGGGAAAACTGAACGAAAATTATTCCTCTTCCAAGAAGAAGAAGGCTGCTTCTCTAATGTCACCTTTTGGAGGTAATCATTCAATGTCCACCCTTTAATAATCCCTTACTTTATGACTTCGGATATTCAACAAAAATATAATTAACTTAAGGCACTAAGATCTGTCGTATATTAAAAGATGCAAAATATGCAGTATTTCATAAGAAAAAGAAGGGAAAAATAAATTCTGTCACACACCAAACGCTTTACCTTAAAGGGTTTATCCAGGACTATTTTTGTCATGACTCGATTGTCGGGTGTCGCGGGACCAGGGGCTCCTCCCTGTCCCTTATGCTAGAGGGCATCCTAGCTTGCCCTGCTACCTGGATTACTTCTGATGGTGAAGATGCTGACGCCACGTACCTTGCCTTAGCTACTGTAGTGGTAGTAAACCGTCGTACACCAAACCAGACTAATAAGGTAATATGAACAGGCATAAAGGAAAATACCAATCATACAAATATACACACGGAATATATATGTAACAGAAGAATGCACCAGGGAGTGGAGGATGGGGTTAAACCAAAGTAGGTGAAGAAGGGGAATTATCACACACATAAAACCTAGCAACAGTCCCAGATTATTCCACCAAATGCTTCTCTCCAATAACAACCTTCAACAACCTCCATCTATGCAGCAAAAGCTCTCTCTGACAAAGAGTGCTAGCCAGGACCCAGATTATAAAGGACAGAGCTGAGAACCTTAACCTCCAGGAGCTCTTAACAGATCAGGCTAACCCCTGCACTGCCAAAAGAAATTTACACCATTTAATAAGAAGGTGAAGTGCTTCTAATCAGTGCAGGAGTAGAAGAAATCAGATGCTTCTGTCTTCTGGATCCTCTCTTTCGCAATAAACCTGTGATAATGTTGTTTTATTACTGTGGAACTTAGAACTAACAGGTAGCTGCTAAAACTCGCCCATTCTGCCTGTCTCTGATCTCTGCCAACTCACAGTGGTTATAAACCGCTCCTGCCAGTGATTCTGTGGCTTCAGATGACGTCACGTCAAAAGAGATGCTGCTTCTCTTCTGCTCTGTTATGTTGATGGAGCATGTCTGCTGTCATGATGATTCACAGCTTACTCCTACCTGTGGAAAGTCTCCATTACTAATGAGCGAACGCGCTCGCCACTACTTGTTACTCGCCCGAGTATCACTGTACTCGGTGTACTCGGAGAGCACCGAGCATTTCCAGTATTATTTGGCGGGAGCTCGGGTCTCCGCCCTGCAACTTTGGAGCGCCAATGAACATTCAGGGATTGTCTGCCATGCACTGTAATGCCACACATTTTTTGGTGTGGTATCTCCGTGCCAGCTCATATCTGTGCGTGCTCAAAGTTTGGCCAGTGTATGCCACTTTTCTTTTTTTGCCCTGGTGTGACTGTACTTATATACACCAGTATTTAGCCAAAAAAAAAAAAAACAGGCCACACATGTTTCTGTGTGGTATTTCCATGACAGCTCATATCTGTGTGTGCTGAAAGTTTGGCCAGTGTACGCCAGTTTTATTTTGTTGCCCTGGGTGTGACTGTACTTATATTCACCAGTATTTAGGCAAAAAAAAAACAGGCCACATTTTACAGTGGGGTCTATCTGTTACATGCCTCATACATCCGTGTGCCAAAAATTGAGGCATTTTAGGCCTAACTTCCTTTTTTGGGCAGTCTGTCACTCTCGTTATATCCATCAGTCTTTTTTATCCAAAAACAAAAAAAAATATGAATACAGTCTGTTATCTCAGGCTGAGTCCTTGTGTATCTGTGGTGAAAAAATCTTTTCTTTGCAGGCATACGTTGAATAGTTCTGTCTGATAGCCTTGTTCTAGTCATTTTTTTACTGTTTTCAAAAATTAACACAAAACCTAAAAAAAAATTAATACAGTCTGTTATCTCAGGCTGAGGCCTGGTGTATCTGTGGTGGTAAAATCTTCTCTTTGCAGGCATACGTGGCATAGTTCTGTCTTCTAGCCTTGTTCAACACAATTTTTACTGATTTCAAAAATTAACACAAAACCTAAAAAATAATTAATACAGCCTGTTATCTCAGGCTGAAGCCTGGTGTATCTGTGGTGGAAAAATCTTCACTTTGCAGGCATACTGATCACATATAAATTTTCTACAAATAGATACATTTTTATTGAGCTTTTCATATATTTCAGTAGTCCATGTAAAATGGGCAAGGCACAGGGGAAGGGACAGGGAAGTGGACGTGATGCTAATGGTGCATGCAGAGGACGAGGCCGTGGTCAAGCTGAAAGTGGGCCACAGCAAAAACCCACATCTTCGCGCTTGACCTTCCTGTCCCAGTTTCTAGGGTAACGCAGCACACCACTATTGAAGCCAGAGCAGTGTGAAACTGTTGTTGGTTGGATAGCTTCAGCAGTATTTGCATCTTCAGGCTCACCGACTGTTGTTTAATGTCCCCACACGTTGGAACTCTACACTGCACATTTTGGAAAGGATTTTTGAGCAGAAGAGGGCAGTTGTTGACTACCAGCATCAACAAGTCCGTCGATATTCAGTTCAGACTCCACACATAAGACCTCAGGAGTGGACATGGATGTCAGACAAATGTACCATCCTCCAGAACTTTGAGGACTGCACCAAGATGGTGAGCAGCGATGATGCCAAAATTAACGTCACCATCCCGATTCTCAGCATTCTTAAAACCTTTCTACTCACAATTAAAGATGATGCATTGTAGGCAGAGCACAAGGGCATGGAGCAAGGAACCATACAGGGTGATTACACTCAGCCCAGCCTCATGTCGTCGCAATGTGGATTGGTAGACAATGAGGAGGAGGAAGAAAAGGAACTACTTTCATGGGCTATACATGGTACTACAAGCACAGCTGTCATACCGTCTGTTCAGCGGGGATGGCCTGATGACAGGGGGGAGGAGGAGGATGAGGAGGAGGAGGACAGCATGGTCAGTCATCCTGTTGGTAAGGACACAGAAGTCTTGCCTGTTAGTAGTCTGGCACGCATGGCTGACTTTATGTTGAGCTGCGTTTCCAGTGACCCTCGCATTTGAAAATTTTTCGATGACACTCATTACTGGTTGGTGACACTTATAGACCCTTGCTCCAAGGAAAACTTTCAATCTCTTCTTCCAGAGGCAGACAGGCGTTCAAAAATGAAGCTGTACCAGAGGGCCCTTGTAGCGGAATGACTGCAAAAATTCCCATGTGAGAATGCTGGCAGCAGACATCAGAGTTAGTTGTACAGCCAAGGAGTCCAAGCGAGAGAGACAGAAGTACAATCCAGCTCATGCTGGGGAACAGTGGCAAAGTTCTGGGACAGTTTTCTCAGACCCTCACATCGTGCCGCCACAGAGGCAAGGAGTGCTGGCACAAGAAGTGCAATGTTTGAGAAGATGGTGAGGGAGTAGATCGTACAAACGTCCTCCATGATTCCTCTGTACCTTTTAATTATTGGGCATCCAAGCTGTACACGTGGCATGAACTGGCTGTCTATGCCTTGTAGGTCCTGGCCTGCCCTGCTGCTAGCGTTCTGTCATAGTGGGTTTTTAGTGCCGCTGGTGGAATTATAACAGATAAGCACATCTGCCTGTCAATTGACAATGCTGACAGGCTGACTCTTAAATAAAAAAGGGCTGGATTGGGCAAGACTTCTGTACACCACCGAATGAAACATAACCTCAAATACATTGTCTTTTTTGTGGAGGTGTATTCTCATGCACCTCTTCACAACCACACATAGATATCAGCTTCCTGATTTGGTCTGTTTGGTGTTATACTCCTCATTATCCTCATCCTCATCATCCACAACCAGTACAACACCAGGGTGAACGTATTCCGTTATGCCAAAGTCAATCAATTTTTTGCAAGGTTATTTTTATGATGCCCGTTATGAATTTGAAACCAAAACAAATGTTACTCCCCCAGGGTGAAATCTCAAAATGAGATGTACATATATTCTTCCCATTAATTCTTATATTTTCCATTTTTCGTATCTGCGGAACATCCTCTTATGACCTAGTGTATTCATCTCCAATATAAAAATTGTGAAATCCTATTATATTATATTTTTATTTATATCCCTGTCTCTGAGCTGTTGCTAGGGACAAACATTGGACACATTCTGGATTCATAGCTATGAACCTGTGTTCGCCCCTCCCTTTAGTTATTTTCTTTCATTGGTGGATTCACATTTTTGATTTATTTGGTTTATTTCAATATCATTTATCATTAATGTCTCCTCATTGTCCGCCACTAGATGACCAGGGTTAACGTGTTCTGTGCTGCTACAGGCAGTCATATGTTTGGTAAGGGTGTCTATGATGCCCATAAAATATTTTAGACAATTTTACTCCCCAAGGAGAAAATGTTTTCCAGCCCATACACTAGTTTTGAATCAGGCCTTCCTCCACATCTCATCAGTCGCTGACAGTAGATCACCAGGGTTAACATGTTCTGTGCTGCTCCAGCCAGTGTCTAATTCCTAACAAGGGTGGGTGTTTTTGCTGGGCGTAAAATATTTGTTTTGGAAAAGGTGGACGTGTACCCCACAGGGGAAAATGTTTGCCAGTCCCAGGAACTTTGTGTATGGGCATTCCGAGTCTCAGAGACCCTCTCCTTTATCTTATTGGTAATATGTATGGGTGAAGATGAAGAAGCTTGTGCCACTGGTGTGTTTATAGTTACGGACGGTGGAATCTTCTTTAAACTTAGTTTTTCACGAGCATCCATCAGTTTGGTTGGTTTCCCTCAGACACTCATCCATGTTTCTTTCTATGAGGGATTGGGGTTATTGGGGTGCATATTACTTGGCACCAGGGCAGGCCTTGCAGTAAATGCAAAAAAAAAGAATGGGAATACAAAATGAATAATGTGAAGTGGATTTTCCTGGCCCATCCAGTATGTGGGTTCAAAGGCTTATTGGGGTGCATGTGACTTGGAAGCAGGGCAGGCCTTGCAGTCAATATATAAGAAAATTGAATGGGGAAACAAAATGAATAATGTGAAGTGGCTTTTCCTGGGCCCATCCACTATGTGGGTTCAAAGGCTTATTGGTGTGCATATGACTTGGTAGCAGGGCAGGCCCTGCATTCAATGCAACATTTTTTATGGAAGCCCTCCTGGACATCTCATGAAAGGGGTATTGGGGTGTGTCGTAATTCTTAGCAGCCCATCCACTCACAGCATAGGCTATAAAAGTTTAGGAGAAACACTGTTTAATAATGACCCTTTAAGCAGATTAATGCTGGCTGGTGCCCCTGTAAAAATAGGCACTGGGACTTTAAGATTCCCTCCTTCATAAATGAAGCAAGATGTGTCTGCTTATGTGTCACACACCACAAGGCCAGCTAGGGTTGTTATATGTAACAATGACATTTCCCAGTGAATGCATTTGTTTTGGTTGAAAGCAATATTAAAGTTGAAAAAACGCTTCAAAAACGCTGCGTCTGAACATAGCCCTAGTGGTGGAGGAACATTTTGGACTGGGGTTAATTATTTTGCTTTATATGCATGTCATTAACCTGGAAAGGATGTACCTTTACATATTTCCCAGCAAAATCCGTTTTGTGTTATGATTTGGTAGCTGAGGAGGACAGGAGCAAAAAACAGCCAAGGCAGCCGAACACCAGAGAGGTTGGGGAACTAAAAGGTTGCAGACCCCTAAACTAATGGCACAACTAGAAGCAGCCGTGGGACGTACCAACGGTGACCTAGACGCCACGTCACAACCGGAGAGATTAGCTACACCTGAAAATAGAAAGAGGAAAGCTAACTGCCCCGGAGTAGAGCCCCAAAGGAATAGGAAGCCCCCACACATATAATGGCGGTTAGACAAGATGAAATACAAACGGAGGAAGAAAATAGAGTAAGCAAACGCTGGGGCCAAAAGCTGTCTAGACAGGACCGGATAGGAAAGAATACTGTCAGCAACCCAGCAAAACCCTAGGAAAACTTCCAACACTTCTGATTCCAAAAATGCTGAGATCACACAATCTCGCCCACACTTAATCAGATCTCTGGTGTGAACACGCGGCTACCCAGCAGCACTGAAACAACAGGAACAGAGCAAATGAACAGAAACTAATGAGAACAAGAGACCAGCACAGGCCCCAGTAGGGGACCCGGCTGACCTCACCAAGCAGGGCAGCAAAAGCAAAGAAAATCTAACCACAGAAAAAAAAGCAGAAAGTAACTTCTCTGAATGTTCGCAGGAGACAGCAGAAAACCAGCTGGCTTCCAAACAAGACCATGAAGAGGTAACTAATCACCGGCGAGGATAATGGGAGGGCAGCTCACTTATATCTGCCCAGTCCATCTCCCCTGATTGGCAATCATCGCTTCCAGGTGATAAAGCCTTGTCATTCAACACAGCTTCCATACCATCAGCAACCACCAGAGGGAGCCTCAGCTCAGGAGTCATTTCCAACATACTCACAACAGTTTTGGTTTCGTTTTGGTATGTTTTTTGGTGCACCGATAAAAACGGCATAAAACTCTGACAACATTGTTTAAAGCTGTGAACTAGGAGTCAGGAATGCTTCCAGGGGCGATCCCCATGATGTTTACATGTCATTTGAGCAGTGATTCAATCATTTTCAGACGCATTTAGACCTTAAAAGGACCCCCGGGGGGATCACAGCAAAAATACTCGGGTCTCCCATAGACTTACATTGGACTCGTTGTTCTGTCCGAGTACCTGAGTATTCCAATCTGCTCGACCCGAACAACGAGCACCCGAGCATTTTAGTGCTCGCTCATGACTACTATTAATCCTTGTGTAACTGACAAATTGGCAGCAAATACAAAAATTACATTTTTACCACTAAAATGTTATATTTCAACATCCCAATGTTATAAAATTCTGTGATGCACATGTGGGGTCAAAATACTCACTACACCCCCAGATGAAATCCTTAACCAGTTATGTTTCTGATATGGGGTTACCTGGGAGGGAGAGAGGGATATTTTGCTGTTTTGGCACCTCAGGGGCTCAGCAAATGGAGACCACAATCTATTCAAATGGAATCTACTTTCTAAAAGTCAAGTAACACACCTTCCCATTCATAACAAATCATGAGGTCCATTTTCTATTTTTACCCCTCATGGAAATTATACATTTTGTGCTAAAACAGTATTTCAGTGAAAAAAATCTATTTTTTTGTTTTCACATTTAAATGTTATAAAGCTTTCTGAATAACCTGTAGGTTAAAAATGCTCAATACACTCCTAGATGAATTACTTGAGGGGTCTAGTTTCCAAAATGGGGTCCCTTGGGGATTCTGCTGTTTTTGCACCTCAGGGGCTCGGCTAATGAAGTCCACAATCTGTTCAAACAGAATCGACATTCTAAAAGTCAAGCAGTGCTCCTTCCCATTCGATCCCTGCTGTGTGCTCAAAGAGTCATACAGTAGTGTACAGTCACATACAAGGTACTGCCACATTCAGCAAAAATTGCATTACTAACTGTGGGGTCCATATTCTCCCATTATCCTTAATGGAAATTATACATTTGGTGCCAAAACAGTATTTTAGTAGGAACAAAAAATATTTTTTTGTTTTCACATCTAAGTGTTATAAAGTTTCATGAATCCCCTGTAAATTAAAAATGCTCATTACATCCCTAGATGAATTCTAGATGAATTCCTTCAGGGGTCTAGTTTCCAAAATATGATTATTTGTGGGGGGAGCATGGCTGTTTCTGTGTTAAAACCCCTCAGGGTTAAAACCAGGGGTCTTCACAGTCTGATAATATCAGCCTGTAGCTGTAAGCTTTACCTTTGCTGGTTATCATAAATAGGGTGGACCCCACGTTGTTTTTGTAAACCATTTATTTGGTTAAACCAGGCTAAACACAATTTAGTGTCACATGAAAATCACTAAAGAGTGTAAGTTTATTGCACGTAGGGGGCATGTGACATTATATATTTAAATTCTATCTATCCATCCTGAGGGTTCTGCTTGTGAATTTACTGTACCTGGCTGATTAACCCCTCTCTGCCATCGGACGTACTATCCCGTCCATAAAACCAGTGCCAATCTGCCCATTTCCGGGGGGAGCGCAGCTGATCGCCGCTGGGTGTCAGCTGATTATCACAGCTGACACCCTTTAGTGAACCCCTTTTAAAAAAAAAAACAATGCAAAAAATCAATGCTTTATCATCATACCGCCGAGCAAAAAGTGGAATAACACGCGATCAAAAAGACCGATATAAAAAACATGGTACCTCTAAAAACGTCATCTTGTCCTGCAAAAAACGAGCCATGACACAGCATCATCAGCGAAAAAATAAAAAAGTTATAGCTCGCAGAATAAAGCGATGCAAAAATAATTATTTTTTATATAAAATTATTTTTATTGTATAAAAGTGCCAAAACCTAAAAAAATTATATAAATGAGGTATCGCCGTAATCGTACTGACCCGAAGAATAAAACTGCTTTATCAATTTAACCACACGTGGAACGGTATAAACGCCCCCCCCAATAGAAATTCATGAATTGCTGATTTTTGTTCATTCTAACCTCCCAAAAATCGAAATAAAAAGCGATCAAAAAATGACACGTGCTCAAAAATGGTACCAATTAAAACGTCAACTCGTACCGCAAAAAAAGACCTCACGTGACTCTGTGGACCAAAACATGCAAAAATTATAGCTCTCAAAATGTGGTGATGCAAAAACTATTTTTTGCAATAAAAAGCGTCTTTTAGCGTGACAGCTGCCAATCATAAAACCCGCTATAAATAGTAAATCAAACCCCCTTTATCACCCCCTTAATTAGGGAAACATAATAAAATTAAAAAAAATTTCCGCTCAGGGTTAGGGTTGCGCCTAAAGTTAGGGATAGTGTTGTGTTTTGGTAGCTGAGGAGAATAAGCATAAACGGCAATACACCAGAGAGGCTGGAACCTATTGGATTGCAGTAACCTGAACTAACCACACAACTAGAGGTAGCCGTGGAGCGTTCCTACGTTGATCCTAGATGCCTCGTCACAGCCTGAGAGATAACTACACCTAAAGGCAGAAAGATGAAAGCTATCTGCCCCGGAGCAGATCCCCAGAGAAAATAGGAAGCTCCCAAACATGTAATGGCGGTTAGACAAGAAGAAGCACGGACACAGACAGAAAAAAGAATGAGCAAACGCAGGGGCCCAATCTGTCTTGACAGAAAAGTACAGGAAAGGATACTCACTGCAATCCAAAAAAACCCTAAAAATTACCAAATCTTCTGATTGCAAAAACACCTGAGATCACACGATCTCTACCACCTAAATCAGATCTCTGGTGTAACAAAACTAAGCCGCAGCCACTGAAAAAACAGGAAAAAGCAAATGAACAAATAACAGTGGCTTCAGATAAACTGAGAGGAGCACAAGCCCCCCCGGAGGGGACCTGGCTGACCTCCACAGAAGTGCAGGGAACAATGCAAAAAGCAAGCACAAACATAAAAGCAGAATATATCTTATCTGATAGCAGAAGATGCAGGCAACACTCAGCAAACTTCCAAATGAAGCAGGAACCACAATTGAGACAAGAACAATTGATCACCGGCAACCATCATGGGAGGGAACCTCCCTTATATCAGACCAGTCAGTGATCCCAGATTGCCATTCCTCGCTGAAAGGTTCAGTACTGTCTGTAACCACCAGAGGGAGCCTCTGCTCAGAAACCATCTCTAGCACATTCATAACAGGTTAGGGTTGCGCCTAAAGTTAGGATTAGGGTTAGGGTTGGGATTAGGGTTAGGGGTGTGTTAGGGTTAGGTTTGTGGTTAGGGTTATGGTTAGGGTTGGGACTAGGGTTAGGGGTGTGTTGGGGTTAGGGTTGGAGTTAGAATTGGGGGGTTTCCACTGTTTAGGCACATCAGGGCTCTCCAAATGTGACATGGCATCTGATCTCAATTCCAGCCAATTCTGCGTTGAAAAAGTCAAACGGTGCTCCTTCATTTCTGAGCTCTGCCAAGCGCCCTGTAAGGTTCTGTGTACATGTTCCTGAAACTCAGTTTGTTCGTCAGCCATTTTACTTTCTGTCTTGCTGCAGCTATCTTGCCCTCAGTCAAAATGGAGTTTCCAGCTTGCATGTTCCCGCCCTGATTCTCTCCTTTTGCTTCTTAAGCAGCCACAGCTGAGCAATCAGTGCTTCAGAATCTAGCCTGCAGTGAACCTGTGACCTGACTCCTAAAGCCTTGGACCTTGTACTCCAGCTATTCCTACTGAGGAACTCTGAAGCACTTGTGGACTCTGAACCCTGCTCTTTGAAAGACCCACGTTTGCATGGACTTACGGTAACAGAGAAGAAGATCCTGAACCTGTTGTGGAGAGTGATTGCTGAGCTTAGATTACTCTGGCCTGCTGTGTCTCCTGCTTCTGTGTCTGCAAACTGTGTGACTATTTTTGCCAACTTGTATGAAGTAATACAAGACTTTCTATATCAAACCTGTGTCTTATGTATTTTCATCGCACCCAAGCACAAGACGCTATATGAACTGTACTACATACATTACAAGATTCTGAAGCCAAAACGTTAGTGTCTGCTGGGTCTGGAAAGGCTGTGTCTGCTGTAACTGTGGATATCGGATGTCCGGTTGTACTTTCTGTGATGACAGTGGTTGTGACTTCTCACAACCATTCCAGGTGAGCAATTCCCTTAAGTGTTTTTTTTTCTGCAGTGTTACCACAGGTAAACACTATTGTTTTTTTTTTCTCTTTTCTCTTTTTTGTCTGCTGTAACTGTGGATATCAGATGTCCGGGTGAACTTTCTGTGATGATAGTGGTTGTGACTTCTCACAACCATTCCAGGTGAGCAGTTCCCTTAATTTTTTTTCTCTCTGCAGTGTTACCACAGGTAAACACTATTTTTTTTTTCTCCTCTCCTCTTCTTCCAGTACTCCTGTCTTAAAAGATCTGGAAAATGGAGGCCCGCATAAAGGAACTTTGCGGAGTGACTGATAATATCCTTGCAGATTTGCAGAATATAAAGACCCGTTTTTCAAGCCTACAGGACCTCACTAATCACAATTTGCAAGTGTTTGGACAGACTGCCCAGGATTTGCGAGCCAGGATTGAGGTTCTAGAAGAGCGAGTCCAGGCTCCTGCCGTAGCCCCGAGTTCTGGGTTTCCCCAAGTTGCCCCCTTTTCGTTTTGGCGGTGAACGTGAGAAATTCAGGGGATTTATTAATCAATGCAATCTTTTTTTTTCTGCACATGCTTCACAATTTCCCACTGAACGATCTAAGGTGCTTACTATAATTATGTTGCTTACCAACAAGGCTTTGATGTGGGCAAACCTCTGATTGAGACTGAGGATGATTGTTTGAATCACCTTGATGCTTTTATTTCAGCCATGGGGCAGGTGTTTGATGACCCCAATCGAGGTGCAACAGCTGAAGCAGCCATGTTAGCTTTGCGCCAAGGTAAGCACTCGGTAGCTGAATATGCCTTGGATTTCAGGAGATGGGCCCTTGATACCACCTGGGACAGTTCCGCCAAAAAATCTATTTTTCGAAAGGGGTTATCTCCACTGATTAAGGATGAACTTGCTCGTGCCGACCCTCCCACTGCGTTAGGTGACTTTATTAACTACTGCATCCGTATTGATACTCGTCTGACTGAACACAGGCAAGAGAGATGGTTCGAAAGCAATCGCACTAACCTTTTCCTACCTTCCTCTCCAGCTAAGGAACCTTTGAGTAGGATTACACGGGAACCTGAACCTGAACCCATGCAGGTAGACTCTTTACAACGACGGGTTAGTGATGCACGCAAGGAACATCGTTTTAAGGAAAATCTATGTTTCTATTGTGGTAAGTCAGGGCACTTCATTATAAACTGCCCCAGCCGTTCTCGTAAGACTACTGCAGCACTCATTCATTGTGAGTGTTGCGAGAGGGGATCTGTCAGGTCCGAGCCTCAGGCTCCAGAGAGATCTGCAGCAACAGATCTTGATTTCTCGGACTTAAACTCCGTTACCTCTGAGGACGTTGAATGTGTAAACGCTGCCATTTTTCAAGTTTCCTCAGCGGTGTCCCAGCTGAGTTGTAAGAAAAACAATTCTCATTGCTTTCTTTCCATCAAACTCTGGGTTGACTCAGCTTGGGTGTCTAGCTCTGCTATGATCGACTCAGGGGCAAGTGGAAATTTTATGGATGTCTCCTTTGCTCTGAAACAGGGGATACGTTCAGTGAAGAAGGCTACTCCAGTACAGATGGAAACTGTGGATGGCTCCCTGCTGACCTCTGGACCAGTGGATCAGGAAACAGAGCCTTTGAGGGTTCTTATGGGGAAAGATCATCAAGAGAAACTGTCCTTTATGCTTATCTCTTCTCCCCACTTTCCCATTATTCTAGGCTACCATGGCTGCAGGCTCAGAATCCTACCATTAACTGGGAGACCAAGGAATTACACTTTCCAGAGAAACAGATGAGTCCAAAAGTTTCAGCTTGCTCTGTTCCTAAAGGAACCATGTCAGTCCCTGAACTACCAGCTGTATACCAGGACTATGTGGATTTATGTGACAAGAAGAACGCTGACCAGCTTCCTCCTCACCGTCCATATGATTGTCCAATTGAATTATTGCCTGGAGCAGAGATACCTTTTGGTAAGATTTACCCCCTGGCGGGGCCCGAGCTAAAGGCTTTAAAGGATTACATAGACGAAAATCTAGCCAAGGGCTTCATACGCCCCTCTTCATCTCCTGCAGGTGCACCCATCTTCTTTGTAAAGAAGAAAGATGGATCTCTGAGACCATGCGTAGACTATAGGGAACTCAATAAGGTTACTATTAGAAACGTTATCCATTGCCTTTAATCCCTGAGTTATTGGAGAGAGTGCGACATGCCAAAATTTTCTCTAAACTAGATCTTCGTGGGGCCTATAACTTAGTCCGTATTAGACCTGGGATGAATGGAAGACTGCATTCAGGTCACGCTATGGACACTTTGAATATCTAGTTATGCCTTTTGGTCTGAGTACCGCCCCAGCCACTTTCCAACACTTGGTGATGACATCTTCAGGGATCTCCTAGATACATTCGTGGTAATTTATTTGGATGATATTTTAATTTTTTCTAACTCCACAGAGGAACATCATGGACATGTGAGAATGGTCTTGGAACGTCTAAGACAAAATCATCTTTACATCAAACTTGAAAAGTGTGAATTCCATAGGACTGAAATTCAATTTCGGGTATGTACTGTCTACACAAGGAATTAGTATGGATGGAAGCAAAACCCAAGCCATCAAGGATTGGCCAAGTCCTAAAAATGTGAAGGAGGTACAGCGCTTCATCGGTTTGCCAACTTCTATAGACGTTTCATTAGAAATTTCTCTGAGGTAGTGTCACCTATCACCCAACTTACCCGGAAAGAGTCTAGGTTCTCCTGGACTCCCCAAGCCCAGGAAGCATTTTCCCGTCTAAAAGATAAATTTACCACTGCACCTATCCTAGTACATCCCAACCCCGAGCTTGCCTTCATAATAGAGGTGGATGCTTCAGACTGTGCCGTTGGAGCTATACTCTCTCAGAGAACAGGTGAGAAGAATGTCTTGCATCCCTGTGCCTTCTTTTCCCAGCAGTTGTCTTCGGCTGAGAGGAACTACGATGTGGGCAATAGAGAGTTGTTGGCCATTATTGCCGCCTTCAAAGAATGGAGACACCTTCTTCAGGGTGCTGCACAGCAAATAGTCCCCTGACAGATCATCGTAACCTTGAGTTTATCAGGTCGGCTAAGTGCCTGACTCCTCGCCAGGCTCGCTGGAATCTTTTCTTAAACCAATTTAATTTTATCATTTCTTATAGACCAGGATCGCGCAATGGAAAGGCTGATGCACTCTCTAGGATTTACTCAGCAGAGACACGTCCAATTACTCCTCCTAAGACTATTCTTCCTGACTCTAGATTCCTAGGAGTAATTCATAATCAAGACCTACTTAAGGACATCAAGGAAGCATACCATGCGGATTCCTTTTTGGCACAACGCCCAAGGAACGTAAGTCTTGTCTTTAAGAATGGTGTGTGGATTCAGGGACAACGCCTGTATATTCCTGAAACAGTCAGATTGAGAGTATTGCAACTCATTCACGATTCCAAGATAGCTGGGCATAGAGGAATTCTAAAGACACAGGAATTTCTCTCTCGTTTCTTTTGGTGGCCCACTTGCAGGAAGGATGTTTTAAACTGTCACTTCATGTGAAGTCTGTGCAAGATGCAAAACACCTCGCTCCTCACCAACTGGTCTGTTACAGCCTCTTCCCACCCCGTCCCGCCCGTGGGGATCCATTTCTATGGACTTCATTGTGGAGTTACCAACCTCTCAAGGGAAGAACACCATTCTAGTGGTGGTTGACCGTCTAACAAAGGCAGCTCATTTTATCCCTTGTGTCGGCTTACCCACTGCAAAACAGACATCAGATTTGATGATTAAAGATGTGTTTCGCTTACATGGAGTACCGGATGAGGTTATTTCGGATCGAGGGGTGCAATTCACTTCTAGGTTTTGGCAAAATTTCTGTGCAGCATTGGACATTAAAGTAAACCTTTCTTCTGCTTTTCATCCCCAGACTAATGGACAGACCGAACGAACCAATCAAACCCTGGAGCAGTATCTCCGCTGCTTTATCTGCCACCTACAGGATGATTGGGTGGATCTCCTTCCATTAGCTGAGTTCTCGTATAACAACTCTCAGAGTGCCTCCACTAAGCAGTCTCCTTTTTACTCTAATCTAGGTTATCATCCTAACATTCTACCACGATTTCCCATAGAAACGCCTTTACCAGCAGTGGCTGAAAGAATCACGTCTTTACAGAAGAATATGGATCTTCTAAAGGAGAATCTGGAATCGGCTCAGGAAAGGTACAAGAAAGCAGCAGATAAATTTCGTAAACCTGCACCAGCTTTCAAGGTAGGAGACTTGGTCTGGCTGTCAACCAGAAATCTTAAGTTAAGGATTCCATCGTCTAAGTTGGGACATAAGTACATTGGACCCTATAAAATCAGTAAAATTATAAGTGCCGTTGCTTGTCGTCTTCAACTGCCCAGAACTATGAGAATTCACCCTGTCTTTCATGTATCCCTACTAAAGGCTGCGACACCCAATACGTTTCCTGGACGTTCTTCTCCTTGCCCTGACCCAGTGCTAGTCGATGGTCAGGAAGAATTTGTGGTGGAAAGGATTTTAGATTCCAGGTTGTATAGAAATCAGTTACAATATCTGATTAAATGGCAGGGCTACCCAGTGGAGGACAACTCATGGGAACCAGTCAATAACGTTAATGCTCCTCGCTTGCTCCGTCAGTTTCATCAGAGGTACCCACACAAGCCTGGCCTGAGGTCATCCGGAGGTTGTCCCTAAGGGGGAGTAATGTAAGGTTCTGTGTACATGTTCCTGAAACTCAGTTTGTTCATCAGCCATTTTACTTTCTGTCTTGCTGCAGCTATCTTGCCCTCAGTCAAAATGGAGTTTCCAGCTTGCATGTTCCCGCCCTGATTCTCTCCTTTTGCTTCTTAAGCAGCCACAGCTGAGCAATCAGTGCTTCAGAATCTAGCCTGCAGTGAACCTGTGACCTGACTCCTAAAGCCTTGGACCTTGTACTCCAGCTATTCCTACTGAGGAACTCTGAAGCACTTGTGGACTCTGAACCCTGCTCTTTGAAAGACCCACGTTTGCATGGACTTACGGTAACAGAGAAGAAGATCCTGAACCTGTTGTGGAGAGTGATTGCTGAGCTTAGATTACTCTGGCCTGCTGTGTCTCCTGCTTCTGTGTCTGCAAACTGTGTGACTATTTTTGCCAACTTGTATGAAGTAATACAAGACTTTCTATATCAAACCTGTGTCTCATGTATTTTCATCGCACCCAAGCACAAGACGCTATATGAACTGTACTACATACATTACACGCCCAAACAGTAGTTTACCCCCACATATGGGGTATCAGCGTACTTAGGACAAATTGCACAATAACTCTTGTGGTCCAATTTCTTCTGTTACCTTTGTGAAAATAAAATATTGGGGGCGAAAAAATCATTTTTGTAAAAAAAAAAAGATTTTTTTATTTTTACGGCTGTATGTCATAAACTTCTGTGAAGCACTTCGGGGTTCAAAGTGCTCACCACACATCTAGATAAGTTCCTTGTGGGGTCTATTTTCCAAAATGGGGTCACTTGTGGGGGTTTCCAGTGTTTAGGCACATCAGGGGCTCTCCAAATGCGACATGACGCCCGCAGACCATTCCATCAAAGTCTGCAATCCAAAACGTCACTACTTCCTTCCGAGCCCCGACGTGTGCCCATACAGTAGTTTTCTTCCACATATTGGGTATCAGCCTACTCAGGACAAAATGGACACCAACTTTTGGGGTCCAGTTTCTCCTGTTACCCTTGGGAAAATAAAAAGTTGGGGACTAAAAGATCATGTTTGTGGAAAAAATATGATTTTTTTATTTTCATGCTCGGGCGTTATAAACTTTAGTGAAACACCTGGGGGTTCAAAATTCTCACCACACATCTAGATAAGTTCCTTGAGGGGTCTGGTTTCCAAAATGGTGTCATTTGTCGGGGGTTTCCACTGTTTAGGCAAATCAGGAGCTCTCCAAACACGGCATGGCGTCCAGCCAATTCTGCGTTGAAAAAGTCAAACGGCGCTCCATTCCTTCCAAGCTCTGCCATGCACCCAAACAGTGGTTTACCCCCACATATGGGGTATCAGCGTACTCGGGACAAATTGCACAATAACTTTTGGAGTCTTGTTACCTTTGGGAAAATAAAAATTGGGGTGAAAAGATCATTTTTTTGGAAAAAATATGATTTTTTTATTTTACGGCTCTACGTTATAAACTTGTGTGAAGCACTTGGGGGTTCAAATTGCTCACCACAGATCTAGATAAGTTCCTTAGGGAGTCTAGTTTCCAAAATGGGGTCACTTGTGGGGATTTCCACTGTTTAGTCACATCAGGGGCTTTCCAAATGCAACATGGCATCCAATCTCAATTCCAGCCAATTTTGGTTGGAAAAAGTCAAATGGTGCTCCTTCCATTCAGAGCTCTGCTGTGCGCCCAAACAGTGTTTCCCCCCCACATATGGGGTATCAGCGTACTCAGGACAAATTGGACAACAACTTTTGTGGTCCAATTTCTCCTGATACCCTTGGGAAAATAAAAAATTGGTGACTAATAGATAATTTTTGTGGGAAAAAATAGGATATTTTTATTTTCATGCCCGGGCATTATAAACTTGTGTGAAGCACTTGGGGTTCAAAGTGCTCACCACAGATCTAGATAAGTTCCTTAGGGGGTCTAGTTTCCAAAATGTGGTCACTTTTGGGGGGTTTCCACTGTTTAGGCTCATCTGGGGCATTGCAAACAGAACATGACCCCCATCAACATCTGCATTCCAAAACGTTATTACTTCCTTTCCAAGCCCTGCCGTGCGCCCAAACATTTCCCCCCCCCCCCCACATATGGAGTATCAGCATACTCAGGACAAATTGGACAACAACTTATGGGGTCCAATTTCCTTTGGAAAATTCAAAAATTTGGGACTAAAAATCATTTTTGTGGAAAATTGTTTTTTTTTTCACACTCAGGCATTATAAACTTTTGTGAAACACTTTGGGGTTCAAAGTGCTCACAACAGATCTAGCTAAGTTACATAGGGGGTCTAGTTTCCAAAATGGTGTCACTTGTAGGGGGTTTACACTGTTTAGGCTCATCAGGGGCTTTCCAAATGCGACATGGCGTCCAATCTCGATTCCAGCCAAATTTGGTTTGAAAAAGTCAAACGGCGCTCCTTCCCTTACGAGCTCTGCCGTGTGCCCAAACAGTGGTTTTCCCCAACATATGGGGTATTGGCATACTCAGGAGAAATTGCACAACAACTTTTTCTGTCCATTTTCTCCTTTTACCCTTGTGAAAATAAAAAAGGTTTGTAAAAGATCATTTTTGTGACTAAAAAGTTAAATATTCATTTTTTCCTTCCACGTTGCTTCAGCTCCTGTGAAGCATCTAAAGGGTTAATAAACTTATTGAATGTGGTTTTGATTACCTTGAGGGGTGCAGTTTTTATAATGGTGTCACTTTTGGGTATTTTCTGCCATATAGACCCCTCAAAGTGACTTCAAATGTGAGGTGGTCCCTATAAAAAATGGCTTTGTAAATTTTGTTGTAAAAATGAGAAATCGCTGGTCAAATTTTAACCCTTATAATTTCCTTAAAAAAAAAAATTTTGGTTCCAAAATTGTGCTGATGTAAAGTAGACATGTGGAAAATGTTATTTCTTAACTATTTTGTGTGACATATTTCTCTGTTTTAAAGGAATAAAAATTCAAAGTATGAAAATTGCAAAATTTTCAAAATTTTGCCATATTTGCATTTTTTTCAAAAATAAACACAAGTTATATCGAAGAAAGTTTACCACTAGCGTGAAGTACAATATGTCACGAGAAAACAATCTCAGAATCGCCAAGATCCGTTGAAGTGTTCAAGAGTTATAACCTCATAAAGAGATAGTGGTCAGAATTGTAAAAATTGGCCCGGTCATTAACGTGCAAATCACCCTTGGGGGGGAAGGGATTAAATTTTGTGTTTCCTTTGAGATGTGTGCGTAAAAATCAGACAGCATAGGCATGGTCTGTGTGCTGTCTGTTTTTATTCTCTGATCCATTGACTTGCTTTGGCAAACCTCGTTTGATATATGCTTCAATTCGCAGCCTGCTGTGATATTTTTTCCTCATCCCAATAACAGCTGAGGAAAAACTCATAAAACAACACTGATTCATTGTATAACATTGGACACAGTGCAATGAGATTTTTTTTATTTATTATTTTAAATTGCATTCGTCCAAATTATACACTAATGTGAGTGAACCCTAAGTGTTATTATTTTACTTGGGGCAAACATAGGGGTTCAGAAGTTGTTGTCAAAGTAGTGGACAATGCCTTTAATGTAAATGGATTGATTTTTTAAATAATGTAGTATTTAATAGCAATTTATTGTTCACACAGTATGCTTTCAATAACCTTGTACTTTCTGTTTTAGAATAAGGGAACGTGACAACAATGGATCGTATGCTTTGTGCTTGATTCATGATCGAAAGGTTTCACATTATCGCATCGATCGGGATAAGACTGGAAAACTGTCAATACCAGAGGGAAAGAAATTTGACACTTTGTGGCAGGTATTTCTGAACTTTAAAGCATTACGTTAGCTTAAAACAATAAAATGTTTTTACTCTAAATTATTCAAGGGCACTGGTGATGGTTTTGAAAGATAAAGGGGTTATCCTACAAACTAAGTTCCCTTTTCTTAATAGATCCTAGAATAAAAATAAGTTCTACAATGTGTTAAGAAAATGTTCCTGTCCCAAGATTATCTTATAAATGTGCTCCTGCAAAGTACTGTGTACTTGCTGTGTCTGACCGTACAGGGACATGGTCTGATCATTCCACAGTTCCTGGGCAGGAGAGGAAGCAAAAGAGTATACAGACAGCACTTGATCACAGGAAAAGCTTTCTGTGAGGTAAATCATTTTGAAAAACAGGCAGGTTAATGTTTTACCTCACAGAAATAATCAGCAGCGATCCCATGCTGTCCCATCTGTATGCTCTCTTTTGCATGCTCTCCTGGCCAGGAGTTGTGGTATTTTCAGGCACAGCCATTATACAGTACATGGAGGGGTGAACATATGAGATTATTTCAGCACAGGAACATTTTTAACACATCCAATTGGGAAACATATTTTAATTCCAAGGTCTATTGATCTAGCCAAACAGGCTGTCAATTACACAATGCACAAATAAAACGTTCCTTAATTGGGTGAAATTATTTTTAATCTTATACACAAGGAATCAATCACCTCCAAAATGCCAATTAAACAGCATAAACATTTACATATCCCTTGTAAAAATTTTGTCAGGCGAATAAAATGTTGTTTAATATTTGCTGAAAAAGTTGATTTTTATTTAATATACAAATGATGGCATTTCGGTGCACCTTTGTTATGTCCTATGCCTTGGTGTACCATTATGTCATAATATTTGCATATTAAAGGCAGTCCCTTGCCTTGATTGGTAGGACTCACTTAGACAACAATTGCTCTTGCTAAGACCAGTTCGCGTTCTGCACTTGTGATGTGCATTGACATTGGTGGAGCACAGCTGCGTGCTACAAATGTCAGTGTGGGTGCCCACAATGTGGCTGCAGGCGTGTTCTGACTCAAGTTTCCTGCCTGTCTGTGGCTGCTACTCGATACCCCAGATGAATAGTGAGCACATGGCTTGAGTGAACTGCGACATGCACAAGCTATCTGCTCATTTCAACCTCCTCTTCACTGAAGTCACTCGAGCTATAACCAAAGACAGTAAAACCAGGCAACAGATCAAGAATGCAGCAGCAATGTGTGTGTCCACAATAACACATGAAGCATGCTGCTGTGCTCCTTCAGTGTCAGTGATTAAGTGGGATGCTCATGCTTATGATGACGTCGTCTGCGCTTACCAGCCGTGTGCATTCCTCAAAACACTGAAGGACTTTACAAAGGTCTTTCAGGTTTGACCACTGCACACCCGACAACTCGGTGTCTGCCCTAAAACTGCCTGCCCGTGTATCCTCCCACAAATGCATTACAGCCTGCCTCTGTTTGCACAGCCTCTCAACGATGTGCATGGTGGAGTTCCACCTTGTTACAACGTCTATGATTAGGCGATGTTTGGGGTGGTGGAGTAATCGCTGCAGCCTCTGCATACGACTGGAGTCTACGGGCAAGCGACGTATGTGGAGCACAGTCTTCGCACCTTATGGAGCAGGACTTGTAACTCCGGATAATTATTTATGAAGCACTGCACCACCAGGTTCAAGGTGTGAACCAGGCAAGGTATGTGTCTGAGCTTTGCCAGGGCTATGGCCGCCATAAAATTACAGCCGTTATCACTGACTATCTTGCCTGGCTCAAGATGTAGACTGCCCAGCCATGACTGTTATGATTTGGTAGCTGAGGAGAGCAGGCAAAAAGGAAATACACCAGAGCAGTTGGAAACTATGAGATTGCAGTACCCTGACTAACCACCACAACTAGAGGCAGCCATGGAGCGTTCCTACGTTGGTCCTAGACGCCTCGTCACAGCCTGAGAAACTAACTACACCTAAAGATAGAAAGAGGAAAGCTATCTGCCCCGGAGCAGATCCCCAAAGAACATAGAAAGCCCCCAAACATGTAATGGCGGTTAGACAAGAAGAAATACTGACACAGACAGAAAATAGTATGAGCAAACGTTGGGGCCCAAACTTACTAAATAGAAAAGGATAGGGAGGGCACTTACTGCAATCCCAAAAAACCCTGAAAAGCACCAAATCTACTAATTTCAAAAACACCTGAGATCACACGACCTCTACCACCTCAATTAGTTCTCTGGTGTAACCAAAAACAAAACAGCAGCCACTGAAAAAACTGGACAAAGCAAATGTACAAACATCAGTGGCTGAACTGAACTGAGAGGGCAAAAGCCCCCAGAGGGGACCCTGAAGGCCCCCACAGAAGTGCAGGACAAAATGCAAAAATCAAGCACAAAAACAAAAAGAAGAAAATGTCTTATCTGTTAGCAGGAGATTCAGACACGACACAGCAGGCTACCAAAGAAACAGGAATCAAGGATTGAGACCAGAACAATTGATCACCGGCAACCCTGATGGGAAGGCGACTCCCTTATATAAGACCAGTCAGTAACACCCGATTCCCAATCCTCACAATCTTCACTGGACAGTCCAGTACCGTTTGTAACCACCAGAGGGAGCTTCTGCTCAGAACTCATTTCCAGCCTATTCACAACAGTACCCCCCCCTTGAGGAGGGGTCACCGAACCCTCATTTGAGCAACCAGGTCGTTCAGGATGAGTTCTATGATACGCACGGATGAGTCTCCTAGCATGGATGTCCGAAGCAAACACCCAAGAATTGTCTTCCTGACCATAACCTCTCCATTTAACCAAATACTGGAGTTTCCGTCTAGAAAAACGAGAATTCAATATTTTCTCAACCACATACTCCAGATTGCCCTCAACCAAAACAGGGTCAGGAGGCACAGTAGTAGGAACCACTGGCTCAACAAACCTCTTCAACAAGGACTTGTGGAACACGTTATGGATCTTAAATGTCCCTGGAAGAAGCAAACGAAAAGAAACAGGATTAAGAATCTCCAAGATTTTATAAGGTCCAATGAACCTAGGCTTAAATTTAGGAGATGCCACTCTCATAGGAATATTTCTTGAGGACAACCAGACCAAGCCCCCACTTTAAACCGAGGACCATCAGTCCTATGCCGCTGGGCCCTCTCCTGAGAGAGGGACAACCTCTCCACTACCTGGTCCCAAATCTGTTGCATACGCTCCACAACAGAGTCAACACCTGGACAGACAGAAGCCTCCGTCTGTCCTGAAGAAAATCGAGGATGAAACCCAGAATTACAGAAAAATGGAGACATCAAAGTGGCAGAGCTAGCCCTATTATTAAGAGCAAACTCAGCCAAAGGCAAAAAAGAGACCCAGTCATCCTGATCAGCAGACACAAAGCATCTTAGATAAGTCTCCAATGTCTGGTTTGTTCTCTCAGTTTGACCATTGGTCTGAGGATGAAACGCCGAGGAGAAAGACAATTGAACGCCAATTTTAGAACAAAAGGTCCTCCAAAATCTGGAAACAAACTGGACTCCTCTGTCAGACACAATGTTCTCAGGAATGCCATGTAAACGAACCACATGCTGAAGGAACAAAGGCACCAATTCAGAGGAAGAAGGCAACTTAGGTAATGGCACAAGATGTATCATCTTGGAAAACCTATCGCAAATCACCCAGATGACGGTCATTCTCTGAGAAACAGGGAGGTCGGAAATGAAATCCATAGAGATATGGGTCCATGGTCTCTTGGGCACAGGTAATGGCATCAACAAACCACTAGAACGAGAGCAAGGCTTGGAGCGAGAGCAAGTCCCGCAGGACTGCACAAACTCCCTGACATCACGAGACAAGGTAGACCACCAAAAGGACCGACTAACCAAGTCTCTGGTACCAAAAATTCCGGGATGACCGGCCAATGTGGAACAATGAATCTCAGACATTACACTCTTTTTCCACTGGTCCGAGACAAACAATTTCCCAACAGGGCAGCGCTCGGGCTTATCCTCCTGACACCCCTCCAGAGCCAGTCTCAAATTGGGCGAGATGGCGGAAAGAACTACACCCTCTTTCAAAATAACAGAAGGATCAGATAACTCAGGAGAGTCCGCCAGGAAACTCCTCGAGAGGGCATCCGCCTTAACATTTTTAGTGCCAGGAAGAAATGCAACCACAAAATTAAAACGTGTGAAAAACAAGGCCCACCTGGCCTGTCTAGGATTAAGTCGCTTGGCAGATTCCAGATAAACTAGATTCTTATGGTACGTAAGGACCACCACCTGATGTTTGGCTCCCTCCAGCCAATGTCTCCACTCTTCAAAAGCCCACTTCATGGCCAATAACTCCCGATTACCCACGTCATAATTACTTTCAGTGGGAGAAAATTTTCGAGAGAAAAAGGCACAAGGGTTACTTTTAGAGGTCTCTGGATCTCTTTGGGACAAAACGGCACCTGCCCCAATTTCAGAGGCATCAACCTCCACCTGAAATGGTAGAGAAACATCAGGCTGCCGTAGAACAGGAGCAGAAGTGAATCTCTGCTTAAGTTCCTGAAATGCAGAGGCTGCCTCAGGAGGCCAATTCACCACATCAGAACCCTTCTTGGTCAAATCAGTTAATGGTTTAACAATAACAGAGAAATTACCAATAAATTTACGATAAAAATTGGCAAAACCCAAGAATCTTTGAAGAGCCTTTAATGAAGTAGGCTGGACCCAATCACAGATGGCCTGAACCTTGACCGGGTCCATTTCAATAACAGATGGGGACAAAATGAATCCCAGAAATGAGATCCTCTGAACGCCAAAAAGACACTTTGATCCCTTCACATACAGAGCATTCTCTCTCAAAATCTGGAACACAGTCCGAACATGTTTTACATGAGAGTCCCAGTCATTGGAAAAAATCAAGATATCATCCAAATAAACAATCAGAAATTTATCCACAAAATCCCTGAAAATGTCATTCATGAAGGACTGGAAGACAGAAGGAGCATTAGTGAGCCCAAAGGGCATCACAAGGTACTCAAAATGCCCTTCAGGGGTATTAAATGCCGTCTTCCATTCATCCCCGTGCTTAATGCGAATAAGGTTATATGCCCCCCCTGAGGTCAAGCTTGGTAAACCAAGTAGCGTTTTTCACCCTGGAAAACAGATCAGAGATCAAGAGTAAAGGATATTGATATTTCACAGTAATATTGTTCAAGAGACGATAATCAATACACGGCCTTAATGAACCATCCTTTTTGGCCACAAAGAAAAAACCGGCACCTAAGGGTGAAGAGGATGGTCTGATATGACCCTTCTCCAATGACTCCTTGATATAAGACCGCATAGCGTCATGTTCAGGTACAGACAAGTTAAAAAGGCGACCTTTAGGGAATTTACTACCAGGCACTAATTCAATAGCGCAGTCATAGCTCCTATGGGGAGGTAAGGATGCAGATTTACTTTCGCTAAACACATCAGAAAAATCAATCAAAAAGTCAGGAACATCCTGAGCCTGGGGGGAGGCAGAAAAAACAGGAGTGTTGGTATTAACACATTGGCAGCCCCAACTGGTAACAGACACAGATTTCCAAACCAAAACAGGATTATGAGACTGTAACCAAGGGAAACCCAGTACGATAATGTCATGCAGATTATACAGAACCAAAAATTTGCAACTCTCCTGATGATCAGGTTCTACCCTCATTATCACCTGAGTAGAGAACTGAGGTTTATTCTCAGCCAAAGGGGTAGAATCGATCCCCAGTAGGGGAATAGACTTCCGTAGGGGTATCAAGGGAAACCCACAACGTTTAGCAAAATCAAAATCCATCAGGTTAATAGCTGCTCCAGAATCAACAAAAGCCTGAGCAGAAAATGAGGACAGAGAGCATATCAGGGTCACAGTTAATAAAAACTTAGTCTGAACACTACCCAAGACAACTGAGCGTGCAAAACGTCTTCCCCGCTTAGGGCAGACTGAAATAGCATGAGAGGCATCACCACAGTAGAAACATAACCCATTGCGCTTTCGAAATTCATGACGCTGTGCCCCAGAAACCACTCTATCACACTGCATGGATTCAGAAGCAGGTTCACAAGGCAACATTATTCCACGCATACCTTTCCGCTCACGCAAACGTCTGTCAATTTGAATCGCTAATGACATAGAATCATTGAGACCAGAGGGAACAGGGAATCCCACAATAACATCCTTTACATTATCTGACAGTCCCTTCCGAAAAAGAGCTGCCAAAGCGTCGTCATTCCATTTGGTCAGGATTGCCCACCTACGGAATCTCTGACAGTATAACTCAGCGTCCTCAAGCCCCTGACTTAATGCCAACAAAGTTTTTTCAGCTTGATCAGTGACATTAGGCTCATCGTACAATAACCCCAAAGCCTGAAAAAACGCATCAACATCACTCAAAACAGGATCCCCAGGTGTCAGGGAAAAAGCCCAATCCTGAGGGTCGCCGCGCAGGAGAGAGATGACAATTTGAACCTGCTGCGCTGCGTTCCCTGAGGACTTAGATTTTAAGGCAAAAAACAATTTACAGTTATTTTTGAAATTCAGAAATTTAGCTCGATCCCCTAAAAACAAATCTGGCATGGGAATCCTAGGTTCCACAACAGGCAACCTAGCAAGATAGGTAGCAATACTCCGAACTTCAGTGGCAAGCTGATCCACACGGCCAGACAACTGTGCAAACTCCATTGAGAGAGAAAAAAAAATCCTCCTCAGCACCCAGAGATACAGAGGGTAAAAAAAAATGCAACAAACAGAAAAAAAAAAAAAAAAATCTCTGACAACTCTGACAACTTTTTTTTTCTTTCCACAATATTTTTCCCTTCTGTGAGTACCATATAATTTTCAGTTTTGGCCGGTGATACTGTTATGATTTGGTAGCTGAGGAGAGCAGGCAAAAAGGAAATACACCAGAGCAGTTGGAAACTATGAGATTGCAGTACCCTGACTAACCACCACAACTAGAGGCAGCCGTGGAGCGTTCCTACGTTGGTCCTAGACGCCTCGTCACAGCCTGAGAAACTAACTACACCTAAAGATAGAAAGAGGAAAGCTATCTGCCCCGGAGCAGATCCCCAAAGAACATAGAAAGCCCCCAAACATGTAATGGCGGTTAGACAAGAAGAAATACTGACACAGACAGAAAATAGTATGAGCAAACGTTGGGCCCAAACTTACTAAATAGAAAAGGATAGGAAGGGCACTTACTGCAATCCCAAAAAACCCTGAAAAGCACCAAATCTACTAATTTCAAAAACACCTGAGATCACACGACCTCTACCACCTAAATTAGTTCTCTGGTGTAACCAAAAACAAAACAGCAGCCACTGAAAAAACCGGACAAAGCAAATGTACAAACATCAGTGGCTGAACTGAACTGAGAGGGCAAAAGCCCCCAGAGGGACCCTGAAGGCCCCCACAGAAGTGCAGGACAAAATGCAAAAATCAAGCACAAAAACAAAAAGAAGAAAATGTCTTATCTGTTAGCAGGAGATTCAGACATGACACAGCAGGCTACCAAGGAAACAGGAATCAAGGATTGAGACCAGAACAATTGATCACCGGCAACCCTGATGGGAAGGCGACTCCCTTATATAAGACCAGTCAGTAACACCTGATTCCCAATCCTCACAATCTTCACTGGACAGTCCAGTACCGTTTGTAACCACCAGAGGGAGCTTCTGCTCAGAACTCATTTCCAGCATATTCACAACACATGACTCAGTTTCTCGCTACAAGTAGTTGGCCAGTACCTCCGCGGTTTGTCTGTTGTCATTCAAAGACATCATCTTTAAAACAGCCTGCTGAGGCTTACCACTAGCTGTTCGATAGCAGCTGGCAGCTGCGGATGGAGTGCTCGTGCGACTGCTCTTTGTCGATGAGCTTTCGCTTCTGGAGGAGGAGAAGGAGGGTTGAACGCCTACAGCCAACTGTTGCCTATACCATGGGCTAGGCAGCACTGTCCCCCCGCTGCTGTCCCCTGTTGACCCTGCATCCACCACATTAACCCAGTGCACAGTGATGGACACGTAATGGCCCTGGCCATGCCTACTGGCCCATGCATCTATTGTGAGGTGCCCCTTTCCACTCACTGATTGTTTGAGTCCATGGACAATGCAGTCTTTCACATGCAGATGGAGGGCAGGGATGGCTTTTCTAGAAAAGAAGTGCTGACTGGGTAGGTCATAGCATGGGACAGCGTAGGCCATGAGCTCTCTGAACGCTGCGCTTTCAACCAAACGGAAGGGCATCATCTCTAATGAGATCAGTTTGGCAATGTAGGCATTCAAAGCCAGTGTACGCGGATGAGAGGATGAGTACTTACTCAGAGTGTCTGCTAGGGTGAGCTGGACTTGAGAGCTGCATAAGGGGGAACTAGAGGTGGACATGGCGGACTGAGAGGGGGTTGGTGATGGTGATGGTGGTGGCCTAGATTCAGGCTTTGATTGCAAAAACATTGTGATTCCCTGACTGCTTTGGCCTTGCGACGACACCTCAACATTTCTTGCTGGTGGTGTGCTAACCGGTGGGCTTACAGTGGGGGAAGCGATGTAGCATTGCTGGCTACCTTCAGTCGGAGCAGGTGCACATGTGCTACCTGAGGTTTTGTAGTCCGTCCACGCTTGCAAGTTCATGGTGTTTAAATGTCTAAGCATGCAACTGGTAATCAAATTTCGGAGATTTTTCCTTCGGCTAAAGGTCCTTCCGCACTTCTTACAGATAACCTTTGCCTCATCAATAGGATTTTGGTCAAAAAAGTGCCACACTGCACTCTTCCTACTATGGGATAAATTTTCAGGGCTTGCAAGCTGTGCTAATTTGACCATCTGACCAAGCTGTCCTGCAACTCTTTTTGTTTTTTAACACGTTTTTGGACTGCTACGGGCCAGCCAGATAACCGCAGCTGCGATGTCGATGCCTGCTGCGGATCCTCCTCCTCTTCTGAGCTATTGCCAGCGGCACCCTCTTCCGCCAATGGATGCCAATCCGGGTCAACAACTGGGTCATACATCACCTCCTCTTCAATTTCATCTGCACTTTCCTCTGTGTCACCGTGTAAGGTGGTAGAGTATACGGGAAGGGGCACTTGAATTTCATCAGGGTCAGATTCTGGCTCAGTAGACTGCGAGGGCAATGTAGTGCTCTGGGTCAATGTACCAGCAGAATCATATAGCAGTGGCTGTGCATCAGTGCACTCCATGTCATATTCATCTTGGACTGAGGAATTCAGGATTTGACTTGATAACCCAGGCATGGTATGTGAAAAGAGCTCCATGGAGTAATCTGAAGTGTGGCCTGCCGCATCCTTCACTTTTGGTGGGGGTGAAGGACACAAGGAAAGGTGTCATTCCTGACCAGGAGCCTGCACTGACCACTCAGTGCTTGCAGTTTTTGAAACTTCAGAAGAGGAGGCGATAGAGCTGGAGGCTGTTTCATAGTAACATAGTAACATAGTTATTAAGGTTGAAGGAAGACTTTAAGTCCATCTAGTTTAACTCATATCCTATCCTAACCTGCCCTAACATGTTGATCCAGAGGAAGGCAAAAAAAACCCAAGTGGCAAACAGTAAGCTTCACATTGGGGAAAAAAAATTCCTTCCCGACTCCACATACGGCAATCAGACTAGCTCCCTGAATCAACGCAGTATCTAGGAAACTAGTGAATATAGCCTGTAATATTATACTTTTCGGCAATGTAAGCCAAAACTTGCTCCTGATGCTTCGGCTTTAAAAGCAGTTTACCTACTCCCAGAAAAGGGAGCCTTCCAGGCCTTCTGGAGCCAGATGATGATGCAGGCTCAACACCTCCTGCCTTAGGTGCTATTGTGCTTTTGGCACTACCAGCAGATGCACCACCACCACCATCAGTACCAGCTGCCCCCCCCCCCCCCCGCACACGTCCGCGGCCTCTTCCACCATACTTCCTCATGTTTGGGGAAAATGTACCAAAAATACCAGCAGATATATGGCACTGTATCAGAACCGTACAGCTGTATACGGTGAAGGTGAAATTGTAAATCTCCGTACATATTTCCGGAGTCACACACAGTCGCTCACTCAGTATGGATTTGACCAGAATACACAAAGCATAAAAAAGGTACTGTATCAGAAGATGCCAGGTGTATGTAGTATAGGGTAAACTTTAAATCTCCGTATATATTTCTGGAGTCACACAGAAACGCTCTCTCAGTATGGATTTGACCGTAATAAAAAAGGCAGAAAAAAGGTACTGTATCAGAAGATACCAGGTGTATATAGTATAGGGTAAAATTTAAATCTCCGTATATATTTCCGGAGTCACACACAGACACTCACTCAGTATGGATTTGACCAGAATACAAAAAGCATAAAAAAGGTACTGTATCAGAAGATACCAGGTGTATATAGTATAGGGTAAAATTTATATCTCTGTATATATTTCCGGAGTCACACACAAACGCTCTCTCAGTATGGATTTGATCGTAATAAAAAAGGCATGAAAAAAGGTACTCTACCAGAAGATACCAGGTGTATATAGTATAGAGTAAAATTTAAATCTCCGTATATATTTCCAAAGTCACACACAAATGCTCTCTCAGTATGGATTTGACCATAATTAAAATGGCAGAAAAAAGGTACTGTATCAGAAGACACTAGGTGTATATAGGGGAAACTTTAAATCTCCGTATATATTTCCGGAGTCACACACAAACTCTCTCTCAGTATGGATTTGACCGTAATAAAAAAGGCAGAAAAAAGGTACTGTATCAGAAGATACCAGGTGTATATAGTATAGGGTAAAATTTATATCTCTGTATATATTTCCGGAGTCACACACAAACGCTCTCTCAGTATGGATTTGATCGTAATAAAAAAGGCATGAAAAAAGGTACTCTACCAGAAGATACCAGGTGTATATAGTATAGAGTAAAATTTAAATCTCCGTATATATTTCCAAAGTCACACACAAATGCTCTCTCAGTATGGATTTGACCATAATTAAAATGGCAGAAAAAAGGTACTGTATCAGAAGACACGAGGTGTATATAGGGGAAACTTTAAATCTCCATATATATTTCCGGAGTCACACACAAACTCTCTCTCAGTATGGATTTGACCGTAATAAAAAAGGCAGAAAAAAGGTACTGTATCAGAAGATACCAGGTGTATATAGTATAGGGTAAAATTTAAATCGCCGTATATATTTCCGTAGTCACACACAGATGCTCTCTCAGTATGGATTTCACCAGAATACAAAAGGCAGAAAAAAGATACTGTATCAGAAGATACCAGGTGTATATAGTATAGGGTAAACTTTAAATCTCAGTATATATTTCCGGAGTCACACACAGACGCTCACAGGCTCAGTATGGATTAGAGCAGAATATAAAAAGCAGAAAAAGGGTACTGTATCAGAAGCGTACAGCTGTATACAGTGTATGGGTAATTGTAAATCTCCGTATATATTTCCGGAGTCACACACAGACGCTCTCTCAGAATACAAAAGGCAGAAAAAAGGTACTGTATCAGAAGATACCAGGTGTATATATTGTAGAGAAAAATTCCAATCTCCGTATATATTTCCGTAGTCACACACAGATAGTCAGCATATATTTGTCCATGATACCAGCCGGTACACGGTAGTGTATGAGGAGCGTCCAGCGCTATACGGTGTGGGAAATAATGAACGCTCGGTAATTGTGCAGAAAAAAAGAATAAAAGTATTAGTGCTGTGCAAAAAGCAGTCTTGCACAGCAGTGTACACACAGCAATACAGCTAGCAGGCAGCCTAATAACCAGCGCTGCTGCACACAAGAAAATCCTCCCCTGTCACTGGCAGGCAGCCTAATAACCAGCACTGCTGCACACAAGAAAATACTCCCATGTCACTGCAGACTAACTGTACAGCACAACTGCTATCATCGCAAGCACATAAGAACTTCCCTTTCCAGCCCTAACTCTCTCCCTACTGATAAACAGCGTCAGCAACCTCTCCCTACTGTTAAGATCGGCAGAAGTAAAATGGCAGTCGGCGGTCAGGGCTTTTATAGACACTATGACGCCCCCAAAGCAAGCCAATCACTGCAATGCCCTTCTCTAAGATGGTGGTGGACGTTGCCCATGTCATCTCATTGCCCACAGTGTACGTCCTAGCTCATTGGCTGAAAAATGCACCTGCAAGCATTATGAAAAAACCGACTTTGGCGCTCGGGTCGACGACCGCATGGCCGACTTCACGCTATGGTCGGGTTTCGCTGGGCGAAACCCAACTTTGGCGAAAGTCGGCGACTTATGAATCTGACCGACCTGTTTCGCTCAACTCTACTGTACACTCTTTCGTTGCATTTTAGCTGATAAAGTTCATCTTGGATTTTTCCTTCCGCAGGAGTGTGACCCTTCTTTGAGATGATGCAGCTGTTATCTCTAAATGTAACTACATTCCCCTATTGCATGAGCTTCTTTACTTACAGAAGATTGCTTTCAAGGCTGGGAACATAGAGAGCATGCTTTAATGGGATCTTTCTGCTTTGTGCAGAGGAAAATGGACAGTGGAGGTAGCCGTCTTCTATTCTTTCTGAAGTCATATAGTGACCATTAGCTAAGATGACCTTTTCTGACTTGCTGTCATTAAGGTCAGTGAAGAAATCCTTGTTATTTGTCATATAGCTGCTTGCACCAGAATCTATATACCATATATGCTTTGCAGATGGGCTTGTACTGGCATTAAAAGCAGCTTCAACACATGCAGAATCTTCCTTTACAGGTGTTTTCACCCTTTGATGACTGTTCTGATTTTTAAACTCACTCATTCTTGCTTTCCAAATTCTACAGTCTGCTGCTGGGCTTTTTACAGACAAAACATTCACAAGTTTCTTTTAGATTGTTCTTATACTTAGGGAAATCTTGTGTCTTTAATGCTGTTTCTGCTCTTGATTCATTACTGCTGCTTTCATGCTCCATTTTTCTCTTGAATTCATCCACAAGTTTGCCTTTAACATACTCTAGTGTCAGCTCATCATCTGGCCGTGCATCTAGTGCTGTCACCAGTGTGTCATAACTTTCTGGAAGACCACTTAATAGAAGTACAGCAACATGAAAATCTTTAATTTCTTCTCCAATACCCCTGAGACGCTTCACAATCTCTAGGGTGTTTCTTATATAATCCTGCATATTCTGTCCATCACTTAGCTTAGACTGATACAGCTTTCTCATGAGATAAAATTTATTGCTGAGATTTGATCTTTCATGTACTTTCTGTAATTCATCCCACATCTCCTTTGCAGTTGCACACTTGCATATATGCACAATCTGATTATCATCTACACTGAGGGAGATCGTTCTTTGTGCTTTCTTATCCTTCTCTAGCCAATCATCTGGTAATGAATGAGGCACTTGTTCCTGAGTATATTTTCATGTACTTTCTCTTATGATCAGCATCTTCACCTTGAATTTCCAGGACTGGTAGTTCTGGTTAGTGAGGCTTGGCACTGAGAACTTGACAGGATTGCTGCTAGTGGACATCTTCTCTGTTGCTCTGTGCTGCTTTTGCTTTGGGCTTCTGTTGCTGTGTTACTCTGGGGTTCTGTGTCACTCTGGGCCCATAACCTGTTGGGAGTGGATTACTCACGATACTCTCCAAGCATGTGACAGCAGAACTTGTTTATTCAGGAACAATATATGACAAGCTTAATAGATCAGGAATAAATAATTTGTGTGTCTCTATCTGGGCAGCATCTACAGCAGGCTGCTTCTCTCATACACAGAAACAGGAAAAACAGGAAATACAATCACATGCTTTCTATGTGTGAGCCTCTGGGAGTTTTTTTTTTGTTCTAACTTTATGAACAGCATACAAATCTAGCAACTAAACACTCATAGACAGAAATGGAGTTGTTGCACCAAACATATTCCAACATTAAGCGCAGACTTGCAAGCTGATTTAGACACTGCTTCCTCTTACCAATGGAGTGCTGTCAATAAGGACAATGAATTTGGTTAAATATGCAAATAGGAGGGCTGTACAGTGCACCAAGGCAGAGGCCACGGCAAGGGTGCACCTAAGTGCTCTGTGTGACCCAAATGTGACTTTTACAATGTAAGTCTATGGAGAGACAGAACGAGAGTTCATAGCCTTACATTGTGAAAACCCCTCAAATGTTCCGGGTTACACATAGAGCACATAGTGACGAGGAGACTTTAAATCATGACAAGTGAGTCAGAAGAGGAGCAGAGTGGCATTGGATACCGGAGAAGACATCAATCAGTGAGTATACTAATACGCTGACACTACACTAACATTTAAACAGGTTAGGGGAAAAAAAATTATGTTTCTTCAAGCTAAAATGTATATGCCTGGTATGATTTTAACAGTGGCTACATCCCTAAATAAATATAATTATCAGCAGCACATTGTCTTATGTACACATGTGCTGCTTAGAATAATGCTTTTCTATGTGCTTCTTTCTATACTAAGCTACCCATGCACAACCTTCTCAATACTGAGCTCCCCATATCGTTTCTTCTCCAAACTGAGTCCCCCATGCTGCTGTTTTCTCCATAATGAGCTCTCCACACTGCCCCACTCACTATACTGAAACCTTCTGGCTGCCCTTTCTCCATACTGAGACCCCCATGCTAACCTACTCTCATACTGTGATCTCCAAGCTACCCTACTCCCTATGCTCAGGCCCCCACACTGCCCTGCTTTTCATACTGAGCTGCCACTTCTATATCCATACTGAGCCACCCATATTGCAATTTCTCCATAATGAGACCCCTACACTGCCCACTCTCCATACCAAGACCCACACACTTCCCCACTCTAAATACTGAGACCCCAATGCTGCCTCACTCTCTATACTGAGATCCCCATACTGCCCCACTCTTTACAGTAAGCCTACCATTCTGCCCCTTTCTCTATACTAAGACCTTCACTCTTCCCCACTCTAAATACTGAGGTCCTCATACTACCCCACTCTTCATACTGAGACCCCATTGCTGCCCCACTCTCCATACTGAGACACCCATGCTGCACCATTCTCCATACAAAGACCCCAATGCAATGCAACTCTTAATGTTGAGACACCCACACTGCCCCACTCTCCATACTGAGACCCCCACGCTGCCCCACACTCCATTCTGAGACTCCCACGCTGCCTGTCACATTGGTCCAATTCCATATTGAGCCCATTCCATACTGAGCACCCCATACTGTGCCTTCTCCATAATGAGACTCCCACACTGCCCCACTCTCCATGCTGAGACCCACACACTACCCCACTCTCTATACTAAGACCCCAATGCTGCCCCACTTTCTATACTGAGACCCCAGCGCTGCTCCACTCTCAATATTGAGACCCCCCATTCTTCACTTTGAGAGCTCCAGGCTTCCCTTTTCTCTGTATTGAGATTCTCACTCTGGCCCACTCTCCATACTGAGACCCTATGCTGCCCCACACCCAATGATATATTGGTGCCAACACTTCTGGGGTCAATCAGCTCCCTGTATCAGTGGTTTGTTTGTATTTGTGTCTAAAAGACATGAATACTCATTTTGGAGGCACCCCACCCCTTATGAAAAGACAACGGTTTTATTACATTGTCTAACAAAGTGGAAGGGAGGTTAAAACAATATTTTGTATTGCCCTCCATATTGGCACCGCCTCTCACAACCTGCCACACTAGGCACCGAACCTAGTGGCAAAGACAGACCTGGGTGTATTTAAAAATGTATTAGCTCTGTCCCTAAATAATTTGTCCTTAAATAAACACTAAAGTATATACAGTGGGAAAATAAGTATTTGATACAATACCAATTTTGCAAATTTTTACACCTACAAAGGATGGAGAGGTCTGTAATTTTTATCGTAGGTACATTTCAACTGTGAGAGACAGAATCTGAAAAAAATCAATTAAATCACATTGTATGATTTTTACAAAATTAATTAGCATTTTATTGCATGAAGTAAGGATTTTCAGGTTTCGGGGCTGTCGCTGGTCAACATTGAGATTTAGCTCCCTCCAAAGATTTTCTATTGAGTTAAGGTCTGGAGACTGGCCAGGATCTTGAAAGGCTTCTTACAGAGACACTCCTTAGTTGCATTGGCTGTGTGTTTCTGGTCATTGTCATGGTGGAAGACCCAGCCATGACGCATCTTCAATGCTCTTACTGAGGGAAGAAGTTTGTTGGACAAAATCTCGCGATACATGACCCCATTCATCTTTCCTTCAATACGGTGCAGTCGTCTTGTCCCCTTTCCAGAAAAGCACCCCCAAAGTATGCTGTTTCTCCCATCATGCTTCACAGTTAGGATGGTGTTCTTGGGATTGTACTCATCCTTCTTCTTACTCCAAACATGGTGAGTGGAGTTGATACCCAAAAATTTTATCTTGATCTCATCTTACGAGTTACTACACGACTTTCTTACATGCCTCCTATGGATCATCCAGATAGTCATTGGCGAACTTCAAACGGGTCTATACATGTGCTGGCATGATCAGGGGGACCTTGTGTGCCCTGCAGGATTTTAATCCATATTTACCTAGTGTGTTACTAACTTTAATGTTTGTCCCATCTCTCATCAGCATTTTCACTCTACTTTTTGTTGATACAGGGGGAAAATCAATGAAAAGTTGTCAAAGTTGGGGACTATTATTTATTTAAATAATTTAGAAAAAAAGGCATGGGGACCCATCTATTTTTGATTACCAGCCAAGATAAAGCTGACAGCTTGGGGCTGCAGCCTGCAGCTGTTAGTTTTGCCTGTGCTGGCTGTCAAAAATAGAAGGGACCCATACCTTTTTTTTATTTTTATTTATTTATTGCACAGTCGTCGGTTTGTGAATACTCCCATCATCGTACACCTGCTCTCGCTGCTATAAGTGAGACCAGGTGCAGAATGATGAGAATATTACTCTCATCAGCCAACACCTGTGACCAGTGCTAATTTTTTTAACTGCCAGTCACAGCTCCTGACTCACATGCTTTCATCTGTATGACAGCATGGGAACTGCAGCGCTCTTACCAGCGGTAACATACCACCTATCAGAGCCGGTGTTTCTCATGCTGTTACACAGATGACAGCTTGGGAGACACCCAATCATTTGAATGGGGTCAAGGTCCAGGTACCATTCTGGTACCTGAACGTTTTTAAAATGTTCAGCAAAACCGTCAAACCCAAACATCCAGGGATTTGCCCATCTCTAGTAAAAATTGTACAATGTGATTTTCTGGATTTTTTTTTAGATTCTGTCTCTCACAGTTGAAGTGTACCTACGGTAAAAATTACAGACCTCTCCATTATTTGTGGGTGGGAAAATTGCAAAATCGACAGTGTATAAAATACTTGTTTTCCCCACTGTATATGCCTAGAGAGTTCCATTAATGAAATGGATTGTCAACTACTTGGACAACCCTCTCTTCATTAAAATGTTTGGCCCCCATAAAATAATAAAGCTTATACTCACCTCCCGTGCCAGCGCCGCCCCTGCGTCACTGTCCTTACTTCGGACAAATCGTACATGAAGGGAAAGTCCGGGCTGCAGCTGATTTGACTTACTCTTCATGTTCAATTTGTCCAAAGCAGGGACAGTGACGCCAGTGCTGATTGGGCATCGGCATCACGTGTCACAACAACAGCACAGGAGCCCTGGGAAAACGAGTGCCAACTGTGCGGGAAAGGCACCAGCACGGGAGGTGAGTATAGGCTTTATTATTTTATCGGGATATGACAAGAAGTTGTCCAAGTAGTTAACAACTTCTTTAAAATTACTTTTCAAGAAAAATACCACTAATATACAGACTTGTGTAAGTAAAATATTGGATGTAAAATTTGTATTCATTGTTTAATTTTTCATATTTCTACATTTTAGGTAATAATGTACTTATTTAAATTATTTGTAATATTTTTTCTTTTTTTCATTTTCCATTACTTTTTTTAGTTAGTCGAACATTATTCCTACAAACCTGATGGACTTTTGAGGGTCCTGACAAACCCATGTCCACGATCAGCTGCAAACAGCAATGCTGTAGGTAAGCAATTCAATGCAGTAAATATATTTAGGTTTCTTAATGGTGTTTTCTTTGATCCGCATATTGATAACCCATCCCTAGGATGGGCCATTAATATCAGATCAAAAGGGGATATAATGTAATTTAAATCACAGTTAGGGCCCCGTCTCACATAGCGAGATCGCTAGCGAGTTCGCTGCTGAGTCACAAGTTTTGTGACACAACAGCGATCTCAACAGCGATCTCGCTATGTCTGACACGTACCAGCGATCAGGCCCCTGCTGTGAATCGCCGGTCGTATCAGAAATGCCTGGACTTTTTTTGATCGCTGGTCTCCCACTGGCCAGCACGCATCACTGCGTGTGGCAGGCAGGAGACCAGCGATCAGCTGGTAACCAAGGTACACATCGGGTTTCCAGGCACTGCGCAGCGCTTGGAAACCCGATGTGTA
This sequence comes from Oophaga sylvatica, assembly GCA_033576555.1. NCBI lineage: Eukaryota > Metazoa > Chordata > Amphibia > Anura > Dendrobatidae > Oophaga > Oophaga sylvatica. Next base: position 711,441,724 of record JARQOD010000001.1, read on the forward strand.
CCTTGGTTACCAGCTCCCTGCATCAGCGGGCTGGTATCCAATGTACACTGCGGGTTACTAAGCGACGTTACCCGCAGTTTCGCTGTTCTGATCGCTGCTGAGCTGCCTGTTTGGCAGCTCAGCAGCGATCATGTAGCTACACGCCAGCGATCCTGATAAGTTCATATCGTTGTCGGGATCGCTGGTGCGTCACTATGTGAGATGGGGCCCTTACACAACCCAGCCCAGCCACTAGTATGTGTACAATGCATAGGTACATGGAGCAATGTAAACAATGAATAGGCAGCTGTCTTCAGCAGTGTGCCATGGTCGTTTTAAATAATGTTGAGAGATTGATCTGATATTGATCGCCTATCCTTTCAAATGAGTCTACAGGAGTCCAGTTAAAAAATGATGAATCAGGGTTTTGTGCTAAATATTAATGAGAGTACAAATTAGTTTGACCCATCATGAGGTTAAAAAAATCCTCAGAGAAAAAGATTTTGAAAAAGTCTTCTTCTGTGAGGCTGGTGGTGTCAAACTTGATTCCTTATTGCACCACAAAATCAGGAATCAGTGTCTCATAATTTTCTGGAGGCAAAGTCCATACGGGGTCAGAAATGAGGGGCCCTGGTTCACCTTCTGTCCTGGGGTATCTTCGTGTTGGTTCACCTTCTGTCCTTGGGTGTCTTCGTGCTGGTTCACTTTCTGTCCTGGGGCGTCTATGTGGTGGTTCAGCAGCACCTGAGGAAGAAAAGGAGGAGGATGAGGAGTCAGAATCTGAAAATGAAAGAAAGGTGGGATCCTCTCCATCACTGTAAGTGTCAGAGGCAAGGAAAGCGTATGCCTCCTCCACTGAATAGCATTTTTGGGACGAGTGGGACAATTTTTTATGTATGCGGTGTTTGTGTCAGTAGTTTATTCAGCTGTGTATGAGAGAATGCTTGGTGTAAACTTTTTTTTTTAAAAGAAAAAGATAAAAGAAAAGAAGCATCAACCAGGGAGAAAAAAAAAGTCAGTGAAAAAAAAGTGTAAAACAGCGAGCATGAGTACTGATGAGTGAACTGCATCACTAATCAAGGTTCGATCGGCTGCTGGATGTGCGCACGGAGGTGGTGCAAAGGGGGTGAAAAAGAAAAATGGAAAACAGCGGGCACGAGTGCTAATGAGTGAACTGCATCACTAATCAACACTTGGCAGCTGCTGGATGTGCTCATGGAGGTGGCATAAAGGGGGGGTGAAAAAAAAAAGTTGGAAAACAGCAGGCACTAGTACTGATGAGTGAACTGCACCACTAATCTCAATGCTAGGTGGCTGCTGAATGTGCAAACAAGAGGTGGTGCATAGGAGTTGTGGAGGGGGTTAAAAAGAGGTGGGTTAGAGGGTGAGGGGGATTGCTCTTACTGCTCCGATTCTAGGCAGGTCACAGCCAGGTCACAGCGCAGTCACACCGCGTCTGTGTCCTGTGATTGGTGCGATTGATGTAATCAATTGCACCAATCAGAGTGGGTCAAGACGATGCCTGGTGTTGTCAGGCACCAGCCTATGATCGGTGCTCTTAGTGCACCGATCATAGTCTGGGACATCAGTGTTTCAGGCAATCTGATTGCCTGAAACACTGAGAAATGCTGTGCTTTGCTGCTCAAAATTGAACAGCCAATCACAGCGATCGTAGTTGTGGGGAGCGTCGACACCCCCCAGGATGATGACACCATCTACCCTGAGGTTAGTTGGCGTTGGAACTTTAATGCGATCACCGCGACTTTGGTCGCATTGTCGCATAAAAAAAGATGCAATAATCCATCCCTCGTTAATAAGGGCGTGTGGACCTGGTATTACTGCAAATGTCAGAAAGGGGTTAAAGTCAGGTGATCAGTATCACTTTTCCGCACAAATAATTTTTTAGGGACTATGAAAACATAGATGCACGCCAACCAGTGAGATTCCAGTAGGATATTATGTATACAATCCACAAAGAATGCTCCTTCAAAAAATTCAGGATATATAATATTTTTTTTTTCTCATGATTAATATGTGCCCCTCACTGTATTAGTGATATAAGGAAGCATATACAGTACATGCAAGGCAGCACTGCTACCAACAACAATAACCAGGTAATCAAAAATCTAAACTGGTGAGTCCAAAGACCCAAAGACCCCAAACTTGGATGATTAACAAAATTTGGTAGAATTAGCATGTTCTTTATTCTATCGCAGAAGCAGACAGCAACATTCTCATTTCATCACAGAAGCAGTCGAAACGTTGCTGTCTGTTTCTGTGATGGAATAAAGAATTTTTTTATTCAATGTTGGTGCTGCGATATACATTTTCTTTATCTTATATTAGAAGCATACTCATCTATCTATAGTGGGGAAAATAAGTATTTGATACACTGATGATTTTGCAAGTTTTCCTACCTACAAAGAATAGAGGGGTCTGTAATTTTTATGGTAGGTACACTTCAACTGTGAGAGACCGAATCTAAAAAAAATTCAGATAATCACATTGTATGATTTTTACATAATTAATTTGCATTTTATTGCATGAAATAAGATTTGATACAATAGAAAAGCAGAACTTAAGATTTGGTACAGAAACCTTTGTTTGCAAATACAGAGATCAGACCTTTCCTGTAGTTCTTGACCAAGTTTGCACACGCTGCAGCAGGGATTTTGGTCCACTCCTCCATACAAAATTTCTCCAGATCATTCTGGTTTCAATGCTGTCGATGGGCAACATTGAGTTTTAGCTTCCTCCAAAGATTTTCTATTGGGTTCAGGTCTGTAGACTGGCTAGGCCACTCCGGGACCCTGAAATGCTTGTTACGGAGCCACTCGTTAGTTGCCCTGGCTGTGTGTTCTGGCCATTGTCTTGTATTTTCTTCCATTTTCTAATATTTGCACCAACAGTTGTTGCCTTTTCACCAAGCTGCTAGCCTATAGTCCTGTAGCCCATCCCAGCATTGTGCAGGTCTGCAATTTTGTCTCTGGTGTCCCTAGACAGCTCTTTGGTCTTGGTCATGTGGAGAGGTTGGAGTGTGATTGCTTGAATATGTGGACAGGTGCCTTATATACAAGAAATTAGTTTAAACAGGTATAATTAATACAGGTAATGAGTGCACAGTAGGAGGGCTTCTTAAAGAAAAACAGATCTGTGAGAGCCAGAATTCATGTTGGTTGGTAGGTGATCAAATACTTATTTCATGCAATAAAATGAAATTTAATTATTTAAAAATCATACAATGTGATTTTCAGTTTTTTATTTACAGATTCTGTCTCTATAATTTTTGTAGGTGGTGTAGGGATGTGGTCTCGCTTGTGTGCGACCGGAGGTAAGCAGGAGGGCGACTCTTCTTGGTTCTTTAAGCAAGTTTATTAAGACTTCATAAACTTGCAGTCAAACAGAAAACAAAACAGCCTTCTCTGGCACAAAGTAACAAAAAACAGCTATAACATCCTGGTACTCTAACTGAGTAGTCTCTTCAGCACACACACTGGAGGTCTCCTCAGAACTCCCACACTGGAAGTTTCCACACCTCCAGCCACTCACACCTGTGGTCAGCATTAGGCTCATTTATATATACCAGACATTCAGCTAACACAGAGCACATGACAGGTCACATGGCAGTGACCTCATCACAGGTCCTCAAACCACATACAAAGGTATAGTGAAGTCTTACTATCGCTACATACCTCCCCCCTCTGCCTAAAGCCGTAGGCTTGGCACATTTCATTCACCGACTAGAAACTCTTTTCAGTCGTCTCCACAATTAACTGGTCTGTCACAGTTTGGCTTAGGTCACTGAGTCCTGAGCTAATTGAGGTGTCACTGCCTCTACCTCTCATTTCAGGCCATCTATGTCCTGTCTTAGTTCCACTTCGATGACTTTCACTCTGAAGCGAACTTCTGCGCCTCTCTATATTACGGGTTGAAGGTGGCTGCCTGTTTTCCCCCAACTCTTGCAGCTGTCTGTTGATCTGCTCCTCCTCAATTCTTAGCTTCTCTATTCTTCCCTGGTGCACCTCCAGGAGCATCCGGATCTTCCCAAGGTTTTCCACCAACCTCCTCCGACTTGGAGGTTTTCTTGTTGACTCCCGACGTCTCTGCTTCTCGCGGAGGCATTGTAGTGGCATATCCCTTAGGTCAGCCTCCAGCTTCATTGTGACTTCCCGGGTGTGGCCATCTGGGTGGCAGTTCCCTTGCTGACTTTCTTCCTCCATTGAGGCCCCTTCTTTGGTCAGCCTCTCCAGTTCACTCTCCTCCCGTACGCTCGGACCAGGAGAGCGCAACCGTTCGGTTTCCCGGACTGTCGTGGATTTCCTGAGCTGGGCATTAGCTTCCTTCTCTATTTGGAGTTCTTTGAGAATTTTCTCTTGCTCCTCTGCCCAGCAGCCGTGCTCATCCTCTCTCCGTAGAAGTTCCTGGTGATGCTTCTCCTGGGCCTCTCTGAGCATCTCCATATCTTTCAGTAGGATTTTGTTTGCCGTCTGGCACGCTGACAGTTGACCTTGGACTTTAGAGGCTTCCTTCTCCAGGTCCTCCACTCGTTGCTCAATCCCTTGTCTCCGTATCCTTTCTCGCCCGACTGTCTCTTTAAGCAGCTCCATCTCATGGACTTGCTCTCTTTTATCCAGTACATGTGGCACCATCTTTTCCCCCTTATTTCTCTTCTTAGAGCGTATAGGCTGTCTGGCCTTCCTGCAGCCCTTGCGGTGAGGAGGAGATCTGCTACTTGTACCCGACTCTACCTTGCTGCACTCGCTATCACTTGCGGTTAAGTTACAGTCTGCATATGAGTCATTCCCACTCCCGCTGTCATCTTGGAACAGCAAGTCCCCACTTAACCAGGTGTCGGCCCCTATTCCTGGAGCTACCCAGTTTTCTGCGGTCCCATATTTAGTCACCCCAAAGTCCTTTCTTTGGTCTGAGCCACACTTTCTTACGGCCACCAGGCACTGGGTATCTTTGACTTTAGGGGTGGCTACCTCTGTTTTACCCACCACCCTATCAGCAACCACTACAGCCTCCTGCAGGAATGGGCTTCTCTTAGGGTCATTCTGGTTCCCTTCTGAGCAATCAGCCAGTGCTTCGTCCCACACCTCCCAAAACCGTTTACAATCCTTGCCTATTATTATAGGATAGGGTAAGTCTGGGACTACAGGGACATCAAGGGTAGAAATAATAGTGGACGTTTCAATAATTACCCTGGATACCGGATACTCCCTAGTGACCCCATGAACACAAGGGACTTCTAACTTCTTTCCGGGAATCAGATAGACAGGGAGTGTGTCGCTCAGCAGAGTCACCTGGCTTCCTGAGTCTAGAAGTCCACTCACACACTCTCCATTCACTATTAGAGAACAGTTCAGTGCCCCCCGGTCAGATGTAAAGTCAGTACACCATTCGCGACATACGCTGTTCAAACCCTGAACCCGGCAACAGTTCCTCGGCTCATCCGCTGCCCCCTCTTTTCTCCTCATCGACTCAGTTTGGGACTCCGCCCCTTCTGAGTGTGGCAGTAGTTTATTAGGGTTTACTGGTTCCCCATTCTCGCTAGGGACCTCAGAACCCTTTCTCCACAGATCCCAAAACAGACAGAAATCTCGGCCTATAATTATCGGACGCACCAAGTCCCGAACGACGCCTACTTCATGGGACTCAGTGCCATGCGTCGTTTCAATGTCCACTCTGGCCATAGGGTAGTCCTTTACATCACCATGTATGCATTGAACACCAACTTTTTTCCCTGGTAATATGTTGAGAGGAAAAGTGGCCCTAATCAAGGTCACTAAGCTCCCAGAGTCTAGCAGCGCCGTTACTGCTTCACCGTTCACCTTCACGGGACAGACTTGAGGACCCTGATTGGGGAACGGGTTTCCACTGCAGGCTGGATATGCATACCATGAAATACGGTGTCCTATGCTGCAGTCCATCTGCTCGGTAGTCTGGGGACACCGGACAGCTATGTGTCCTGGCTCACGGCACCTCCAACAAATAATATCACCCGCAGTGACCTTGGGCACCACCTCCCCTGCCATTTTGACCTTGGGCGCTCCACCCCTTTTTGGGACTCTGCCCCCTGTGGGGGCCGCCAGTACGTAATGGGCTGCTTCCCCACTGCTCCTTCCATCCCCTGGTACCTCTTGACCAGTCCGACCAGATCATCAGCATTCCGGGATCACCCTGGGCAACCCAGGTCTGCAGGGGCTTTGGCAGGGAGTGCACAAACCGATCCATTACTACTTTTTCTACCATCTGGGCCGGTGTAGCGGACTCTGGCTGCAGCCATTTCTGGACCAGATGCAGCAGGTCAAACATTTGGGAGAGCGGCGGTTTGTCCCTGTGATAAGCCCAGCGGTGCACTCTCTGTGCCCTGACAGTCATTGTTACCCCCATACGTGCGAGGATCTCCACCTTTAGCTTAGGATATTCCTGAGCGTCCTGCACCGTCAAATCGTAGTACGCCTTCTGGGGCTCCCCTGTCAGGTACGGGACCAGTACCTCTGCCCACTGCTCTGGGGGAAGTCTTTCCCTCTCAGCAACCCTCTCAATACAGTCAGGAAGGCTTCAACATCATCCCCGGGGGTCATTTTTTGTAATGTGCGTCTTACCGCCTTTCTGACATGGTTGTCATTAGCCAGACCTGGGGTTGGGGCCCTCGTCCTGCCCTGGATGGCGGTTGTCAGAAGTTGTATCTGCTGCCGATGTTCCTGCTGGCTCAGCTGTATCTGCTGCCGATGCTCCTGCTGGCTCTCCTGCATCTGCTGTTGGTGCTCCTGCTGGCTCTGCTGCATCTGTTGCAACAACATCCTGTTGGCCTCTTGCTGCTGTACCTGCGCCTGGACCAAGTGTTTCAGCAGGTCCTCCATTTTCTCCGGCAATGCTGGCTGGCTTGCTATAGCCTTGACCCACGACATGCAGCAACCAGTCCCACTTCTCTGCTGGGAACGCTGCTCGCACGTCTCCACCAATTGTAGGGATGTGGTCTCGCTTGTGTGCGACCGGAGGTAAGCAGGAGGGCGACTCTTCTTGGTTCTTTAAGCAAGTTTATTAAGACTTCATAAACTTGCAGTCAAACAGAAAACAAAACAGCCTTCTCTGGCACAAAGTAACAAAAAACAGCTATAACGTCCTGGTACTCTAACTGAGTAGTCTCTTCAGCACACACACTGGAGGTCTTCTCAGAACTCCCACACTGGAAGTTTCCACACCTCCAGCCACTCACACCTGTGGTCAGCATTAGGCTCATTTATATATACCAGACATTCAGCTAACACAGAGCACATGACAGGTCACATGGCAGTGACCTCATCACAGGTCCTCAAACCACATACAAAGGTATAGTGAAGTCTTACTATCGCTACAGTGGTAAAACTTGCAAAATTGGCAGTGTATCAAAAACGTATTTTTCTCTCTGCATATAGAGCAGTCTCAGTGTTACCTATATGATGTATATACAGCAGTCTCAGTGTCTCCTATGTGATGTGTATATAGCAGTCACGGTGTCTCCTGTGTGATGTATACCGCAGACCTCCCAATGCTTGAGTTCTATAAATATAACATGAACAGCGATGAATTTCCCACTTTGAGGAGACATGAGTGTAATATACAGTACTTCTGTGTTTGGAACAACTTACTGCTGCGAGTTCTTTACAAAACTTATCACAAAGAGCTGGATAATCAGTTGCGAGTAGCATCATCATCACTATCACTAAACATCACACAACTCACCAAAGAAAAGCAGTTCAGGCTACACATCAGGGTGAGTTGGTTAAATGTCTGATCAAATATATCAGGATAAATTTCAAGTTGATAATTTTGAACAGCCCACTGATTATTATAAATATCCAAATGGCACTTGGAACAAAAAAAAGGTTCCCCACCTCTGACATAAAGTAACTCAGACAATATAAAAAAATAATACAATTTTTTTTTACATTCCAGACATACCTTTACTTTTTAAATTTATTGTTATCATGCACAACAATGGATATTGAAAGTCAAATTCAACTGCTTTGTTAATTTTTCAAAGATAATTTGATTTGCAGTAAATAAATTTGCCACGCATTGCGATACTTAAAAGCATCTAACTGACTGGAAAGTATGTGTATAACACTCTGAGGTCTCATAGGACTTTATTGATCCTGTTTTGAGCTTTGTAGTGCAGAAACAGCCTTATTAATATTCAAGTGACTACAACCTACCTGGAGGGGGAAATGGGTGGTAACCGGCGGTTAGCAGCAGCATATGAAACTACTCACTACAGTTTCAGACTTTGTAGGCTACTTAGAAAAAAATTATCCCATTTTTAAGATTCACAGCAGGTTTTTATTCAGAAAATTATTAAGTAATTACAAAGGCTTTTTATCAAGCAGACCAAAAATTATCTCTTTATTTAGATAGTAGGAATGGGCTAGTTGTTTTTAACCCCTTAATGTCCAATGACGTGCACAGTCCGTCATGGCAAGATGTCAGTTCCGGCACCAGGACGGACTGTGTACGTCATCCCTTTGATCTACCACTGCGTAGAGGGTCGGGAGCTCCCTCTGCCTCAGATCGGCGCCCTGCAATGTATTTGCAGGGCCCAATCTCTGCCTTGATGACCCGGGGGTTGTCATGACAACCTCCGGGTCATGTAGCTACGGAAAGCTGCTGTGATCATGGTCACAGCAGCTTTCACTATAGTTACAATGCATTGTAACTGCAATAAAAAGTAAAAAAGTGAAAGTCCCATAAAAGGACAAGTAAAAAAAAGCATTTTTTAAAAAAAATTGTTAAAAAAAAATATTAAAAAATAATTTTAAAACAATCCCCTAAAAAATACACATTTTTATGTAATAAAAAAACAAAAAACAAAAAAAACACACATGTTTTGTATCGCCGCATCCGTAAAAATCCTATCAATAAAAGCGTATCCTAGTTAACCCCTTCAGTGAAAGCCGTAAAAAAAAAAAAAGGAGTAAATTATACTTTTTCCAAGCAGTATCATCACACCGCTTGGAAAAAGTGCAATAACACACGATCAAAAAGTGGGATATAAATAACCATGGTACCGCTGAAAACGTCATCTTTTCCCGCAAAAAACAAGCCACTATACAGCATCATCAGCGAAAAAATAAAAAAGTTATCGCTCGCGGAATAAACTGATGCAAAAATAATTATTTTTTCTATGAAACTTTATTGTGTAAAAAACGCCAAAACATAAAAAATATATAAATGAGGTATCGCTGTAATCATAGTGACAAGAAGAATAAAGCTGTTTTATCAATTTTACCACACGCGGAACGGAGGAAAAAAAAAAAAAACAATTCCTGAATTGCTTGTTTTTGTTCATTCTGCTTCCACAAAAATCTGAATAGGAAGCGATCAAAAAACGTTATGTGCCCGAATATGGTACCAATAAAAACGTCAACTCGTCCCGCAAAAAATAAGCCCACAGATAACTCTGTCGGCCGAAATATGGAAAAATTATAGCTCTCAAAATACGGCGATGCAAAAATTTCTTACAAAAAATTATTCCAAAAAAAAGCGTCTTTTAGAGTGTGACAGAAGCTAAACATGAAAAAAAGGATGTAAATCTGGTATCGCTGTAATCGCACCGATCCGAGGAATAAAGTCTCCTAATCACTAATACCGCACGAGGAACGGCGTAAAAAATAAAACCAATTCTTCACCTTTTGTGGATTTATTCATTCTGCCTCCCAAAGATCGCAATAAGGCGATCACAGTGGTTCCCCAACACATATGGGGTATCAGCGTACTCAGGACAAAATGCACTTCAAATTTTGGGGTCCTATTTCTCCTGTTACCCTTATAAAAATAAAAATTTGGGGGCAAAAAGGTAATTTTTGTGGAAAAAAAAAGGATTTTTTTATTTTCACGGCTCTACGTTATAAACTTCTGTGAAGCCCTTGGGGGTTCAAAGTGCTGACCACACATCTAGATAAGTTCCTTGGGGGGTCTAGTTTGCAAAATGGAGTCATTTGTGGGGGGTTTCTACTGTTTAGGCACATCAGGGGCTCTCCAAACGCGACATGACACCCGCAGACCATTCCATCAAAGTCTGCATTTAAAAACGGTGCTCCTTCCCTTCCGATCTCTGCCATGCGTCAAAATAGTGGTTCCCCCCACATATGGGGTATCAGCATACTCAGGACAAATTGCACAATAGCTTTTGGGTCCTATTTCTCCTGTTACCCTTATTAAAATAAAAATTCGGGGGCAAAAAGATTATTTTTGTGGAAAAAATGTTTTTTTTTATTTTCACGGCTCTACGTTATAAACTTCTGTGAAGCACTTGGGGGTTCAAAGTGCTCACCACACATCTAGATAAGTTCCTTGGGGGGTCTAGTTTCCAAAATGGAGTCACTTGTGGGGGTTTCTACTGTTTAGGCACATCAGGGGTTCTCCAAACGTGACATGACACCCGCAGACCATTCCATCAAAGCCTGCAGTTGAAAAAGGCGCTCCTTCCCTTCCGAGCTCTGCCATGCGTCAAAATAGTGGTTTACCCCCACATATGGGGTATCAGCGTACTCAGGACAAATTGCACAATAACTTTTGGGGTCCTGTTACCCTTTGTAAAATAAAAATTGGGGGTGGAAAGATCATTTTTGTGGAAAAGATATGATTTTTTAATTTAACAGCTCTACGTTATCACCTTCTGTGAAGCCCTTGGGGGTTCAAAGCTCTCACCACACATCTAGATAAGTTCCCTGGGGGGTCTAGTTTCCAAAATGGGGTCACTTGTGGGGGGTTTCCACTGTTTAGGCACACAGGGACTCTCCAAATGCGACATGGCATCCAATCTCAATTCCAGCCAAAAAAGTCAAATGGCGCTGCTTCCCTTCAAAGCTCTGCCATGCGCCCAAATAGTGGTTTACCCCCACATATGGGGTATCAGGTACTCAGGACAAATAGCACAATAACTTTTGGGGTCCTGTTACCCTTTGGAAAATAAAAATTGGGGGTGGAAAGATCATTTTTGGGAAAAGATATGATTTTTTAATTTTACGGCTCTACGTTATAACCTTCTGTGAAGCCTTGGGGGTTCAAAGCTCTCACCACACATCTAGATAAGTTCCTTGGGGGGTCTAGTTTCCAAAATGGGGTCACTTATGGGGGGTTTCCACTGTTTTGGCATACAGGGACTCTCCAAATGCGACATGGCGTCCAATCTCAATTCCAGCCAAAAAAGTCAAATGGCGCTGCTTCCCTTCCGAGCTCTGCCATGCACCCAAATAGTGGTTTACCCTCACATATGGGGTATCAGCGTACTAAGGACAAATTGCACAATAACTTTTGGGGTCCTTTTATCCTTTGGAAAATAAAAATTGGGATGAAAAGATCATTTTTGTGGAAAAAAATATGATTTTTTAATTTTACGGCTCTACGTTATAACATTCTGTGAAGCCCTTGGGGGTTCAAAGCTCTCACAACACATTTAGATAAGTTCCTTTGGGGGTCTAGTTTCCAAAATGGGGTCACTTGTGGGGGGTTTCCACTGTTTAGGCACACAGGGACTCTCCAAATGCGACATGGCGTCCAATCTCAATTCCAGCCAAAAAAGTCAAATGGCACTGCTTCCCTTCCGAGCTCTGCCATGCGCCCAAATAGTGGTTTACCCTCACACATGGGGTATCGGTGTACTCAGGAGAAATTGTACAACAAATATTGTGGTTCATTTTCTACTGATACCCTTCATAAAATTTTAAAAAATTGTGTCGAAAGAAAAATTTGGGGAAAAAAAGTTAAATGTTCATTTTTTCCTTCCACATTGCTTCAATTCTTGTAAAGTACCTAAAGGATTAATAAACTTCTTGAATGTGGCTTTGAACACCTTGAGGGGTGCAGTTTTTAGAATGGTGTCACTTTTGGGTATTTTCTGTCATATTGACCCCTCAAATTCACTTCAAATGTGAGGTGGTCCCTAAAAAAATGGTTTTGTAAATTTTGTTGGAAAAATGAGAAATTGCTGGTCAACTTTTAACACTTATAACTTCCTAACAACAAAAAAATTTTGGTTCCAAAATTGTGCTGATGTAAAGTAGACATGTGGGAAATGTTATTTATTAACTATTTTTTGTGACATATCTCTCTGATTTAATGGCATAAAAATTAAAAGTTATAAAATTGCAAAATTTTCAAAATTTTTGCCATATTTCCGTTTTTTTCATAAATAAACGCAAGTTATATTGAAGAAATTTTACCACTATCATGAAGTACAATATGTCACGAGAAAACATTCTCAGAATCGCCAAGATCCGTTGAAGCGTTCCAGAGTTATAAGCACATAAAGTGACAGTGGTCAGAATTGTAAAAATTGGCCTGGTCATTAACCTACAAAATGGCTTGGTCGTTAAGGGGTTAAGGTGAAGAAACAATGGCTTGACATGACACCAAGCCTTTTAAAAAAAATAGCCCAATTTTTGAGCTGTTTCATGTTTGTGTACATTTCCTAGCATCTGTATAGTCTAGTACTATAAAGCATAGTGGGCAGCCAAGAGATGTGTGCCTAGCATGGTTGTGCGCTGGCAGTGGCAGAAGCTGCACTGTAAAGAATTAGGATTTGACAGGTAAGGAATTGCATAGCAGTTTAGGCCCAGCAATGGCAGACCCAGCAGCAGTACTCAAGTATAGATGACCTGAAGAACAGGAAGTGGATGTCAGGCTTAGAGTGAGTCATTGGCACTGGCCATGCTTAACACTCTCTCTGACATTACACGGGAGACTGGACATGCTAGTACGTCCACAGAAAACTGAGCCAATTTTTGCTACTGGTCCAATGTTTTGATCCAGAAGTCCATGAAATCGGGGTTCAGGGTATCTGCCTGAGAAAGGACACAGTCTAGGTTTGACTGAACCTGGCTGTGGAGCCATTGTGCCTGTGTTCGCTGAACTGAGTTATATATCATTACAAATATTTCCAGATCTCATCCCACAATGCTGTCAACTCGCACCTTCAAAACATACTGACTGATGTGAGAAGAGATATGATAGGGTTTGTAATGGTGCATAACTGACCTATGCTGTATCTCTACACAGTAGGTGTGAGAGTTCATTGAATAATGAAGGGCGTGCTCTCTTCTCCTCTTCATGACATTGCCAGCTTATGATTGGTCAACCTCATGCAGGGGAAGAAGTAAATTTCCTCAGAGACAAATCTTTGGTCACACCCAGTTGAATTTAAATGTAATGCTTGACCATGTTTTGCTATGTAATCTAAGAGCAGCTTGAGGTGGGGGCTGAGACCCTAATTCCAATGATGTATCACTTGCTGGTCTGCATGCTGTCATTTTGATACAATCACTGTTTTCTCTGCTGCTCATCTAGCAGAGCTCAAATGCTGAGCCCTGTATAACCCTGCCAACACCACTGATTGACATCTTTCTGTGTACACTGTACATTTACTAAAAGCTGCTTATCAGTGGTGGTGTCGGGGTTACACACCGCAGTGGACTAGGAAGCAAGAAATCTGCTGATAAAACACTGATTTAATTGAAACAGTGATACATAGCCTAATAGGTGACACATCACTGGAATCTTTCTTCTAACTTTCATCCCCTAAATCATGCAGCTTTCAGATTACACAGCAAAAAACTGATATTACAGGCTTTTTTTAGCGTAAATTATAACCCAAACTTTACAAGCTAATATCTTCACAATTGAAAGGAGAAATGAAAACTCAATATTACTCAGCTGTACAGCCGCTATTCCATATTGTAGACAATTTAACATGCTAAAACTGGTAATGGTCTTCTTTAACCTTTTTTTTTATTCTTTTTATATATTTTTTTTATTTTAGAGATCACCCCTTCAACAAAATTGCATTGTTATTTACATAACCCTAAAATGATATGTTACGGTTGGATGTACGGTTAAGGCTAGTTTCACATTTGCGTCTTTGTGCGCAGCGCATCATGTACATCCATGCGCATGCATCATGCGTACCTATGTTTAACATGGCGTGCGCATGGTGTTGCGTTTGCATGCATTCGTCTGCGTTTTCGTGCGCATGCGTTTTTTCCAGGTGTGCGTCTAGACGCACCGGACGTAACTTGTTGCATTTTTGGGTCCGCCCAAAGGAGTTAAAAAATGCATGCGTACGCTTGAGCACAGAATGCGTTAAAACAACGCATTACAGTTTATGGGAACGCAGGCGTGCGTATGGACATGCGTACGCCTGCGTTTGCGTACGCATGCGTTTTAAGAGTAAACATGTTTAGACACTGGTTTAAGGCTGGTTTCACATTAGCGTTTTTGTGCACAGCGCATCTGCGCATGCGTCATGCGTACCTATGTTTAACATGGCAAATGGATTGTCATGCGTTTGCATGCGTTCTTGCATGTGTATGCGCTTGCGCACAAAGATGCAAATGTGAAGCTAGCCTAATAAACTGGAATGAGTTGTGTGCTCTGATCTTCTGTCCCTACACTGTCAAGCACGAAATGGTGCTCCTTGGCCAGCCCCCTCTTTTATACTGGGTGTGACCCCCTGATTTGCGGTGCTAGACCATGTGACGTGATGGCTGCAGGGATTTATGGGGAAGTCACTCCTTATAACATTACTCCACTGTATAAGTCTTCAGCAGTGTGTGAAGTGACTGTGAAAAGTTTTCTTTGTCTGATTTAATGATACGAACTGCAGTGTTCAAATTTAGGGGAACCTGTGAATTTCAGGAAATTTGACTTTAAGTCGATCCTCTGCTGATTGATCTGCTCATCTCTACACAGTAAGGTAGTAAAGGGGATAAAGTATTTACAATGTTTTTTTTTTGTTTTCAAGGGCCCATTAGTTTCCGTGCACATCATGGGCTTCCTATGCCACCTACAAGGGTAAGCCACAAAAGATTTAGTATATTCCATAAGGTTCATGGCAACTGAATACATACCATAGCATGATTACAGTATATTAATCTGCAACACAACTCCCTTCTGTTCTTATCAGTAAAGCATTCACTCTGCATTCTTCAACTTTACCCTATAGGCGATCGGAATAAGTGAATCATAAACTAAGTCTATATGCAAAATACATTTGTTGAAAAAGAAAAATTAAAGTAAACATAAGTGCAATAATATAATTTTGCAAATTTAATGAACAACATTTGAGAAGTTTAATAATTACATATTTTAAGTAATATCCTTATATATGAACACATTAATATAATTTATGCATTTATCAATCGATATATTACTGGATTATAAAAATCATGAAATCTCTTCTTCCGACGCTACAATACAGCTTTAATCACTCAGCTCAAAATCTGAGCTGTGCTTATGCTAGACACAAAGATAAAAGTATAAAAATTAAGATGTATATGTCCCAATGCAATAATTAATACAGCTCCATTGTGTTAAATGACAAAATTAACCCTGCTACATCATGTGCAATATCTATTTTTAGACTATCTTTTTTTTACCAATTTGGATAATTATGATGGTAATAGCTATATGACATCAGTGCATGATCATTGTTTTCACTGATTCAAGTGGACAGCCTAATGCTCGTAAGAGAAGATGAGCAGTATGGCTTTTGTTATTTTAACAACTTGAGCACCTGAACTATCTGGTGGGTTTGCGGTTAAGCAAAGGTCAAACACCCACTGTACCAGCAATAAAAATAATAACACATGCAGTAACAGTAAGTAATAGATCAGACTCAGTGATCTTCATGATTGATTCTCATTATTATTGTTGCAACTACTTGTTGTTATAATAAACTATTACACACATTGCCCTGTGGTTTCGATCTAGGGGAGACACATTATCAGTGGTTCTCTCATTTAGGATATGCCACCGAACTTATTGATTAATCTTTATCCATGGAGGTTAAGGAGGTTCAAAGGGTTCTACGAAAAGTAATCCAAGATGGCCACCATCACCTATTTCAGGCTGAAACCTGTTCTGGATGGGTTGCAGTCTGAAGAAACGCTAGTCCAAACATGAGTCTCGACTGTCAAGCTGAGAAGCAGCATGTGAACAAAAATAACTTATCTCTTCAAATAACTTGACAGGTTTACTATGGGACATGGACCAGGAGAAAAAAAAAGTTGTTCTGCTTAGTGAACCTCCCTTCTCTGCTGTTAACAGCTTTCAGCAGAGCATGGAGACTTCTTCCTGGAGATTATCTCCTGGACCCTGTCCCGTTGTAAAGCTGCCAGGTTGGATGAGGAAGTATGTTATGTTGATTCACAATGTTGCTTCTCAGCCTGACAGTTGAGAAACATGTCTACAGCAGTGTTTCTTCAGGCTGCTATCTGTCGAAGGGCAATCATAGGATGAGTTGTAGCCTGAAATAGGTGTCAGTGGCCATCTTGCATAACTTCTTGTAGAACCTGCTTCAAGTAGCTTCTGAGGAACTTGAACTCGTAAGCGATGAATATAGCTTTAGGTTGTGCTGATGTAACTGTCACACCCAAGCCCTGTTACCCGAAGGAGTCTCAATGCCCCTACACCACATAAAATTTGCCAGTATATGAAATGAGAGTAAGGTCCTTGTTACAGATTTTTTTTACATAATTGGGGCCTAGGAGCCTACCAGACACAAGAGTATCATCAAGAATTTCAACTTTTACAACTTTAATTGGTTTAAATAGCTCTTACATATAGTTCTTGTCTATATGTTAGATGTCCACTCTTAGGAGTAACAACTTTTTCTGTTTGTCAGTAATGACGATTGCTGTGGTAAATTGGTTTGTTCCAGCAATGGATATTTCTACATCTATAGATGTCTAGATTCCACGGGCTCCATATGTTGCATTTGTCCACCATTAGCCATTTCTCTCATGCAAAACTCTGAGGAGTCTCGTGGAACACGGAGGTTCTTTAGAAATCAATTTAAAAAATGCCTTCCTTGCCAATGCAATAGAAGTATAGTACAGAAGTATAGCACATCAGTCAATGCTGAATACACAGCTTATTACAATAACAATGACATTGCATTATGTAAAAGGGTTTTTCTAGCACATTTACTTTTCCTCTCTGGCATTATGGTTTCTAGAATTGGTCAACAGGTGGAATAATTTCAAGATTCAAATCCTACTCCTTTCCCAAGGCTGGCAGCAAAAAGGTGCAGAGTTCTTGCTCTTTCAAAGCTTTATAAATTGCTAGTAGGTTTGGCTGCTTTGCTTTTACAGCTTGCATTAAAGCAGCATTGCAGGATTCATGCACATGTATTAGAAATTATATATGGAGTTCAATATATTGCAAAATGTGAAATTATACATTTTTTAACAAAAGATATTATATAAATATATCTTATTGGGTTCTGAAATAGACATGTTATTAAAGAAAAATATAATAATCAGGAAATTACATTATAAATTCAGGGTTTTATTACAAACATATTCTTTTGTGGAAGTGTAAATTCATGTGATTATCTATGTAACAAAAAATGCATCGCCACAGTCACCCCCTGGTATGTGGGGAGAGGATTGTACTCCATCACTTCTTCCAGACAATAATAGTCTACAGATACTTTTCCGTTCATTAAAGGACCACTCTAAAGTTTTATTTTTTCTTACCCCATTTGTTATTAATAAGTAATATGTGTGTAAAGAGTATATTAAACTACTGTCATCTGCCGTTTTCAGCGGTGCTTCAGTCTTCTACATATTGGAACCATAGCTCTTTCATGCCTTCCTCACATTTGTGCCTTTCTTATTGTAAGTCTACAAGAGCCTCGTTCTGAGTCTTATAGATTTAAGCCGGGGTCAGACATGCGAGAAACTCGCACGAGTCTCGCATGTCAATACCCGGCACTGCCACTGGCACTCGGGACCGGAGCGTGCGGCTGCATAGAAATACATGCAGCCGCGCGCTCCTGTACAAGTGCCGGCGGTAGTGCCGGGTATTGACATTCGAGACTCATGCGAGTTTCTCGCATGTCTGACCCTGGCCTTACTTTGAGAAAAGTGACCTCTGGCTCGCACTGTGTGAGCTGGCAAGTCACAGCTGAAGACAGATGCAGGACAAAACAGGAGCAGCGCTGGAAATGGTGTAATACAATAAGCATTTTAATGCACTCATTACACACATTACTGATTGGTAACATAGGATGCAATAAAAAAATGCTGGGGTTCTTTAAATTTCTAACTATTGAAGCTGCCAATAAAATGCAGACTGATGTACTGTCTGTATTTCCAGTATGCCTAAACCTAAGAAAGGTGAATAAAAGCATACCTATAACAAAACTATTGTGAATACATATTCTTTTTATTTACATACTTTTATTTAATTAATGAAACTAAAATTATACATAATAAATTCCTTTTAACTGTATTGATTTGAAAGGCCTGTTAACTTCTTTTGCCGTAGTCCACTTTCTTGACCCAAAGCCTCTTTGGAAAACGTTCAGTATACTGCCTTCCTCTAACTAGCACCAGTTTAATGCAACTACTAAAGCACATAAGTCCTTGCAGCTGGCAATGAAAGTGATGAGACTTAAGCTTCTGCATTACAAAGCAGTGTGCATCTGCTGACCATTAACACTAGGAGCATTCAAATGGATTTAGACCTTAGCACTCTTCATTATTAATATTTTGAATTGTTCAAGCAACACTGTAATCACATAGTACTTGGAGAACCCAGCATTGCTGCTTTAATCCTACTAACTGTGTGGTTAACTACTAAATCCTCATCCTAACAACTCGCTTGGAAATCTTTATGGCCACGTTTACATGTTGTAGATCTGCTGTCGAAAGAATCCTCAGTAAGTATATATTCATGTGTGGCACATCTGTTGCAGAAATTTCAGTGACTGTTCAATCCTTTCATCAAAATCGGGTTTGAGAAATCCACATGTACATGCTGCAGAATACAACCTCAATCAGAAGTATGAATTTTCAGTCAAATCTGCAAACATATCTAGCTACCATAAATGATGCTCAAAATCTTTAATAATTTTACATTATTAATAATGATGCATACTACAATTGATGAATTCCAGTGCATTTCCACTGCAAGAGGTTCATACTTGCTGTAGTTTTGAAAACCCATAACCTGCCCTCAAATCCAAGCAGATTATTTTTCAACATGTGAATGGCGTTACACTGCCCACACTGATTCGTCCCACGTAAACTAGAGAGAACAGTGTATAGGTATATTTTGTGTAGCTACAGTGTTTATAAAAAAGTATTTACCAGCTTTTCCTGTTTTATTAAGTTAGTGCATCGATTCACATCGCATGTTCTATACTTTTCAATAGGATGATCACAAGTAGAAAAGACTCTTTAAAATCAAAACTAAAAATGTATTAGAAAAGCAGAATCGTTGAATGCAGAACTGTGCCCCTCTTGTAACCCATCATATGTTACAGCAGTGTTGTCAGAATTCACAGTTCTAATTTTCTATGGATTGTTCCCTACATGACGACATTTGTATATAAGGCTTGTGAAAAAGCTTTAATATGCTAGCTATCTTAACTCTTAGCTACTGTACATGATTAATTTTTAGAGGACCAGTCACCACTCTTCATTTGATTCATCATTAGATACAGAAAAGATGTGTATCTTTGTAACACGTTATCCGGTAGATAGAAAAATATTTAGTCTTGAGAGTCCTCAGTGGTTGATACCTTTTAATGGCTAACTGAAAAGATGGTAATAAATAGCAAGCTGTCGAGACTACTCAGGTCTCTGCTATTTTTTTGCAAATATAAATTCACAACACAGATTCAGTAATGATTTCATACATATTAATTATTTTTTTACGTATAATAAATAAAAACAGCATAATAAACCTACATAATTAAAGATTTAATTAACATGCTTTACATCTATGTGACTTTCTCTTCCACCGGCATTTCTGGTTTGCTAGAGCCAGCGCAGTGTACTCTGATCATTTCCCACAAAACTTTCTGGCCACTCTTCAGGCAGTTTTGCTACAGGCATTTCTTCATTAGTGGCAACAAGTATATAGGGGCTCATTTGAGTCGAATCAGATTGCGTCAGATGTACGATGTGTGATGTGTAACCCTGTCTGGTGAGCAGTAAGCTACCAGACAGGGTTACATGACTGGAAGCACCAGATCAGTAAGAAATGTTTTAAATAAATATTTTACAAAAGTCTTTAGGACTGCAGAACTAATAGTACCGTATATACTCATGTATAAGCCGACCGTGTATAAGCCGACCCCCCTAATTTTGCCACAAAAAACTGGGAAAACTTATTGACTCGCGTATAAGGCTAGGGTGAAAAATGATTATGCCCCCATATGATGCTCCACGGATTATGCCCCCATATGCTCCACAGATTATGCCCAATATGCTCCACAGATTATGCCCCCATATGCTCCAGATTATGCCCCATATGTTCCACAGATTATGCCCCCATATGTTCCACAGATTATTCCCCCATATGCTCCATATTATGCCCCCATATGTTCCACAGATTATGCCCCCATATGCTCCATATTATGCCCCCATATGCTCCAGATTATGCCCCATATGTTCCACAGCTTATGCCCCCATATGCTCAATATTATGCCCTATATGCTCCATATTATGCCCCCATATGCTCCAGATTATGCCCCATATGTTCCACAGCTTATGCCCCCATATGCTCCATATTATGCCCCCATATGCTCCATATTATGCCCCATATGCTCCATATTATGCCCCATATGCTCCAGATTATGCCCCATATGTTCCACAGTTTATGCCCCCATATGCTCCATATTATGCCCCCATATGCTCCAGTTAATGCCCCATATGTTCCACAGCTTATGCCCCCATATGCTCCATATTATGCCCCCATATGTTCCACAGTTTATGCTCCATATTATGCCCCCATATGCTCCAGATTATGCCCCATGTGTTCCACAGTTTATGCCCCCATATGCTCCATATTATGCCCCTATATGCTCCAGATTATGCCCCATATGTTCCACAGCTTATGCCCCCAAATGCTCCATATTATGCCCCCATATGCTCCATATTATGCCCCCATATGCTCCAGATTATGCCCACATATGCTGCACAATTATGCCCCATAGTATAGGCCCCATATGCTGCTGCTTGCTGCAAAAAAAGACATACTCACCTCTCGTCTGGGGGCCAGGTGCCGGTGTCCTGAGTAGGCGGTGACACCAGCGCGCTATGGGGGACAGGTGCCGGTGTCACCGCTCGCACAGGACCCCAGCACCTGAGATATTTACCTGTCCCTCGGTCCACCGCAGCGCTTTGCTCCCTCGGTCTGACTCCTCTGTGTGTGAAATGATCTGGCAGGGGGCGGGGCGCGCACTAACAATGTCATCGTGCCCTCTGCCTGATCATTCACACACAGAGGAGTCAGACCGAGGGAGCAGAGCGCTGCGGTGGACCGAGGGACAGGTAAATATCGCTATACTCACCCCTCCGCCGCGCGTCCCTGCTGCCTGTCCTCTTCTCCCGGCGCTCTCCGCAGCGCTTCCTTCCTACAGCTGTCACATGGTACCGCTCATTAGAGTCATGAATATGTGCATATTCATGACTCTAATGAGCGGTGCCATGTGACAGCTGCAGGAAGGAGCCGGAGATCGTGGGAGAAGCAGGGGGGCTGCAGAGACCGCGCCGGCGGAGGGGTAAGTATGATCCGACACCCCCGCTCCCCTCCCCCGCCGACCCCCATATATGACCCGCATATAAGCCGAGAGGGGGACTTTCAGCCCTAAACAATGGGCTGAAAATCTCGGCTTATACTTGGTTTCTAAAATTGGTGCCTTATTCTTTCATAGTATTATTTTTGGGAAGATTTCTGTTTTGCAGTAACATAAATTACAATATTTTAAATCTGGTTCTAGATTAAGTTCTGCAGTCTAGACCATTTGTCGGGTACTATACAGTCTCTTTGTAAACTTTTTCAGTAGTAGCAAAGAGAGAAATGAAAATTATATCAGTGTATTCTGCACCATTGCGTGCATAATTTACATTCACGTTATTGCACATATAATTTACATTCCTAGTGTGCCAATATTATTTCAGAATATCCTCCACTATCATGGTGACTATACCTGATATTTCTTGGTCACTTTATTAGATACATCTGCCCTTTCAGGATCAGAGCTCCCTTGTATGGAAATAATACACACAAGCTGCAAAAATAAATCACGTGAACAAACACATTTTTCCATGGATCAGATTCATTCCCATTAGAATAGGAAAGCCAAGACCTCTGACCAAACTAGGATCATCAATGCTAAACTATGTAGACTACCCAGGGCAAATATTTTAAAAACTGCCAACTGTGGGCTGTTCTAGTGTTCAAGAGTATACCTAGAATGGTATAATCAAGGAAAAATGTCCAGCAAAAGGGGATCATGTGGACATATTTCATCAAATAGAGGAGTCAAAAGAGGATATGAAAAATTGTTGCAGAAAACATGAAATATATAATCAAGCACATTGCAACCGAATATAACGCTGGTGCATCAACTAACATGTCCAAATGTACAAGTTGCTGTTTTTTTGCACAAATAGTAAAAGGTAAACTCACTCGGCCTCTAAAACTCGCTCCCTTACCAAGTACACAATTTTCAGTCATAGATGCCATGCTGAAGCATACTTCATTCAAGTGCTGTGAGTAACCAAATTCCTCACCAAATTCAAAGCTGCATGGAAACCAGATCCCATAAGACGCAGGACCAAACAGTTTCTTGCTGCTCCACATCTGGTGCCAGCTCCTGAATCCGATCCCACAGGAAGGGAGACAAAGTATCAGCTATTGAATTTTGCACACTATTAATATGGGTGGCATAAAACTAGACATTAAGATCAAAGCACTTTAAAACCAGATGATATAACAAGGCCACCACTGTTGGCGATCCAGCAAACATTATACACTGGACCACACTCAATTTGTCACACATAAAACACACTCTTATTCCTGAGTTCTCTACCTCCCACCTTCAAAGCCACAACAATAGGAAACTTTTCCAGCAAGGCCCGGTTTCTAATTAAACTCATAGCTCTACATGGATTCGGCCATTCCCCAACACACCATTTACCTCCAAAATAGGCCCCAAAACCACCTGTCCGATGCATCAGTATGGAAAACTAAATCTATATTAGAAACCAGTGACTCCAACCAAACTGATCATCCATTTTAAGAATGCAAGAACTCAGATCAGACCTTCAAATCTGCCTTGTGCTTCAAATTCAAACAAGCAAAATGCAAAGGTTGTTTAATACCTGCTGTAGCCTGCGCCAAAAACCTCTCCCCATAGCCAGAATTCTGCAGGCTTGTAAGGCCTCCTGTACCAAAGTCTTTAAATCCATTAGCTTATCTGTCAGCATTCCATTCTAACAGTCTATCTTAATGCACAAAAACATCAACACTGTTGATGAACCCTCAGTTTTTTTGGGTGCCAATGGGATACTGAAACAATGAGCCACCTCCTCTGTTGTTCTAAGAAGTAACAAGCATATTTGGAACCCCGCTGGTCCAATGCCAAAGAAGTCGTCTATGTAATGTAAGATGCAATCCAGGTCAGTCTCTTCCTTCACCACCTATTCAAAGAAACAGCTAAATTTTTCAAAATAAGCGCACGAAACTGAACATCCCATTGGTAAACAACAATCTACATAAAAGCTATTATCCCAGTAACAACCTAACAAGTGGAAACCCTCCGAATGCACCGACAGCAACCAAAAATGAACTCAATGACCGTCTTTGCCATCAGAGACCGTCTTCCAAGCCTACGCACCCACTCAACTGCCATATCAAAATACACATAAGAAACTGACACCAACTCTGGACTTATACAAATATTAACTGATGTAATGATAGGAAACAACAAATAATGTATCAAACTAAGTTTATTAGGCTCCTTTTTTGGAACCACACTCAAAGGGGTAATGCACAAGTAAGGCCAAAGAGGAGTAGGGTAGCAAAAGGTCTAGCCATTTCCCAAGCGCAACTTCTTTCTGAAACTTTATTCCTATCAATATCCCCATTGTTAGAAATAAAGGGCCGGACTGCAAAATGTTCGGCCGCAGAGTACATGGTTCAACTAAAGAAGGTATCTTAAAATGAAAACTAAAACCATCTCAACAAGGTAGCTGCTTCCTTATCAGGATATTTACTTAGGAACAGTAGTATCCAATCAATCTCACTGGAGTTGTCCCTTTCTGCTGAAGTTCATTTGATTTTAAACTTTCCTTTCTTAAAACACCTGGTGTGGCTGTAGGACGCATCGTTACTTTCATGATTAAACTTGCAGTATGAACTGAAATGGCACTCCATTTCAATAAACTGTCAGCCAAGCCTTTTCCAAACCTGTTGGTATTGTAAACTGATGGCACCCCAGACTCCGGGAAAAGGACTGCAAAAGATTACTTTTGGCCACCTTTAGGTGCAACCACAAGTAAATTCCTTATAGTTCCCACCCCATCTCAGTCACAAGTTTCCTTTGTTGAATTGCTCATCGTGAATCTAGTGAATATTTCTAATGCATTAATGGCCATTCTGTGACCCCCCACAAGGTCCCATTCAACACGATTTCAGAAAAATCCAAGGCACCAGAGAATTCTCAATAGGGATAAAGCATACCTTTTATTCCATCTTTAAAAATAAGGCAAAAGTTCAAAAATGATGCAGATGATTCAAACATTTTGGCCATAATGGCCTATGAGAATTCCTGGTGCCTCAAATCTTTCTGAAATTGAATTGCTCATCATTGCGCAGCATGCAGTAACACCATAAATGCAGTAAAGCCACCTAATCAAGTCCAAGTAACAAAAATGCTGAACAATTTGCGGGGTGCCTTCTCATCTATAACACTAGTAATACAGTTAAAAACTTGCAGACAATTATGAAAAGTCTCAGGAATGAGTCAATAACGCTCTGTAAAGTCTTATCTTTCTCACTTTCATCTCGTTTAACCATGTCAAGATGGAATTTATCAAGTGACAATCAAGAAAAAATCTCAGCATTTGGTCTTTCCAGATTTTATCTCTAACTTACTGCTTCAAATGAGCAACTAAAGGACCATGGAAGATAGACTCCTCCCTGGCTCTATCATCCAAACACCCCAGTTCAACTGTAGTGCTCGTGGACACATGTCCCACGGGAGAACTACTTGTCAAACACTTCTAGGTCCTGGAGCCCCCCACTGGGGCAAACCAACCCCTAAATCCTCACAAATTCTGCTGCCAATTAGTAGTTCTCACACTACCATCATCACCAATCCTCGAAACTACCTTATTGCCGTCACCTGTTCGCAAAACCAGAACAAATGTCTGAAACATGCATATGAGGGGCAAGCAAACCATGTGTATTATCAGACAGACTATGAGGGACCCTCAATACGCTGTCACATGTCCGCCGACTATCACTGCTCAGGTCATCACTGCCCGATGATATCTCGTTTTCTTCTCCGATGCAGACTCAGACTATGGAAACATTGCCAAGAAGAGACTGGTATTCAAACCCATCGCTTGATCTGGAGTCATGCTGGAAAAACTTGCCGTCTGGGGAGAAGAAGCAGAGACTTAAGCTGCATGCCTGCAGCTAGCACTCCTGTAATTAGCTCGTTCACTCCGAACTTGAAACGCAATTCCTCAGCGCCAACAGTTCAATGGCCTCCCTGCCTTTTAGCCCCTTTAACAGGCTGACCAGACTGTGTCGTTGGATCATGCTAAAGATGGGCCATGCACAGGCCGCTCTTCCGGATTTGCAGCAAGGTCACATGACATGGCCGCATGTGTTATCCAGCTGACTCGCGTTGCGACCCAGATGAGGAGAGAAGCCAGTGTATCATTCACCTTATCCCTAGCACCGGCCCGCTAGGTTTCTCCCAAAGCAACACACTGACAGTGCAGGCAGAGGAATGCTGACAGCCTGAAGGGTTCTGCTGGGGATTCCATGGCCTTTACAAAGATAGAGCAGACTACTTGTTAGTACTTCAATATATTTGCATCAAGTAACTGTATATTCCTGCAGAACTATTTAATACAATCATGGAATCACTGTAGCTATTAGACGAAGGACATCCAAAACGTGCTACTAGATTAGTGTTTCTACTATATAGCCTTACAGACTATATGGACACTAGAAATATGAGCTGTGTATATTGGCCCTCAGTGAATTTACACGTAATCTTAAGAGAAAAAAACTATTTTATTTCTTGGGTTGATTTTAATTAACCCCTTAAAGATATTTGATGTATATATCCGTCTGACAAATATCACTTCATGAAGGATAGACACATCATGCTGATTGAATGCTATATGCTCCTGTGCTGGTACAATCAGTTACATGAGCCTGGGTTTATGCACAGGAAGTCTCCTTCTGTAAACTGCTAGGACTGGCATTCAAGCTGATCCTACAGTTCAACCCTTCTTATGCTATTGTCAGTAGTGACAGTGGCACAAGCACATGAGGAGCCTCACAGAGGGAAAAACACTCTCTCTGTCAGCACATCGACAGCTGCGCAGAAATATCGCAGCGTACTGATGGGTTTCTATGGCTGACAAATTCCTCTAGTTCTGCTGTACATGACAACTTATCAGATCCCACTGAAAGCGTGCCTCATAGGTTACTTTTCAGTCAAGCACTGACAGGATATAATAAACTGTACTACTAATTAGGACTGGTATTACTATTGTGACCATAAGAATCACATGTTCAAGTCCAGGATAGTGACAAAAAGAATATTATAAACATAATTAAAAAAATGTGTTTAATTATAAGAGGAAACAGATAGGGCAATCTGTCACAAAGACAGGGATTGTCGAACAGTGTGCTCATACCTCCCAACTTTTGAAGAGTGAAAGAGGGACAGAGGTTGCGGCGCGCTGAGCGCGCCGCGGCAAATTTTAGGCCACGCCCATGACCCACCCATTCACAACTAATCACACCCATGTCCACGCCCCAACCACACTCATTTAGCACTGGTGACACACTAAGGTTGAAGGCACAGTGGGGCAAATGGGATCAGGGCTGGTATGTGGGCACCTCTGGTACTGAGGAAAGAAAGGCGAGTTTTAAAGTGCCCCGGGGTCCGCCCCTGTAATCCGTGTCCACGGGGAAAAGTAATCCCACCGGGAAGCGGGGGAAGAACTCTCCAAAAA
>JARQOD010000001.1:711468849-711523265 GCA_033576555.1 Oophaga sylvatica
TCTTAAACTGAATGACTTGAGTCAAACGTTTGGGATATCTTTCCACAAGCTTCTCACAATAGTTGGTCAGAATTTGGGTCCATTCCTCCTGACAAAATGGTGTAGCGATCCAGGTTCGTAGGCCGCCTTGTTCGCACCTGACATTTCAGCTTTGCCATAAATTTTCAATAGGATTGAGATCAAGGCTTTGTGATGGCCACTCCAAAACATTAACTTTGTTATCCTTAAGTAGAGTTGAGCGATACTTTCCGATATCCTAAAGTATCGGAATCGGAATGGTATCGCCGATATCACTAAAATATCGGCGATACCCGATACCGATACCGGAAGTCCCATGTAAGTCTATGGGAACAAAATATCGCAACTAAAAAA
Organism: Oophaga sylvatica; assembly: GCA_033576555.1. Taxonomy (NCBI): domain Eukaryota; kingdom Metazoa; phylum Chordata; class Amphibia; order Anura; family Dendrobatidae; genus Oophaga; species Oophaga sylvatica. The sequence goes on from JARQOD010000001.1 coordinate 711,469,222, forward strand.
ACCCCATTCTTTCCTTGTAAACACTAAATATACACACATAGAATACATATATATATATACATGTCATTGTGACATATATATATATACATATATGTATAGTTTATACACTTCTACATAGTAAAATATCCTCTCTGATTCAATTGCCGGGTTAAAGCCGGCTTCAGTGAAAAGACAGAAGCACCCGACATGAAATGACACTTGGTGTACATAGGGTTAACCATGTCTTTTCATGTCGTTTACTATCTGATTTGCACAAACAATTAAATCAGTCTATGTGTGCAAAATTTCACACCTGTAGGGGTTAATTAAAGGTGTAAATTCGTTGTAAAAAAACGGACTTTTTTGCTACGAATTTACACCTTTAATTAACCCCTACAGGTGTGAAATTTTGCACACATAGTCTGATTTAATTGTTTGTGCAAATTAGATAGCAAAGGACATGAAAAGACATGGTTAACCCTATGTACACCAAGTGTCATTTCATGTCGGGTCACCCAACATGAAATGACACTTGGTGTACATAGGGTTAACCATGTCTTTTCATGTCCTTTGCTATCTAAGTTGCACAAACAATTAAATCAGTCTATGTGTGCAAAATTTCACACCTGTAGGGGTTAATTAAAGGTGTAAATTCGTTGTAAAAAAAACGGGACTTTTTTGCTACGAATTTACACCTTTAATTAACCCCTACAGGTGTGAAATTTTGCACACATAGACTGATTTAATTGTTTGTGCAAATTAGATAGCAAAGGACATGAAAAGACATGGTTAACCCTATGTACACCAAGTGTCATTTCATGTCGGGTTCTGCATTTTCACAAAAGCCGGCAATTGAATTAGCGGCTATTATACTATGTAGAAGTGTATGAACTACAAATATAAATATATATATATATGTGTCACAAATTCAATGACATGTATATATATATATATATATATATGAGGTGTAAAATTGCTGAAAAAAAATGCGTGGGCTCCCGCCCTATTTTCGCAACCAGACAGACAAAGCCAGTGAGTGGGGGCAGATAATAATAGCCCAGAGAGGGACCATTATTTTTGCCCCCCCCGGCTACTAACATCTGCCCCAGACACCCCAGGAAAGACAAATCTATAATTAGATTCGCCCTTTCTGGCACTTTGCCCGTCTATTCCCATTGCCCTGTAGCGGTGGCGAATGGGTTAATATGGGGTTAAAGCCACCTTGCTATTGAAAGGTGACCTTAAGCCAGGTTAATAATTGAGAGCTGTCAATTAGACAACTATCAATTATTAATCCTATTGCATGAAATAAAAAATAAAACACACACACTTTAATTAAAAATCATTTTAATGAAATAAAGACACATGTTTTTGACCATATTTTATTTTACTGCAAAAACCATTTCCTGTAATAAAAATAAAATAAAAAAGCAAAATTATTCTTACCTATCCCATGCACAGTCAGGTCCCACGGTGTAATCCTTCAGAAAGGGTTAATGTTTACTGCAGGGACCGCAGCTAATGCTGCAGCCTCACAGTAAACCCCAAATGAATGAGTTCCTCTCCTGCCTGACAGGAGAGTAAAGGCTGGGTGTCACATAACGATACACCAGCGATCCCGACAACGATATGCACTTGTCAGGATCGCTGGTGTATCGCTACATGATCGCTGCTGAGCTGCCAAACAGGCAGCTCAGGCAGCGATCTGGGACAGCGACACTGCGGGTAACATCGCTTAAGGGCCCGTCTCACATAGCGATATCGCTACCGAGATCGCTGCTGAGTCACAAGTTTTGTGACGCAGCAGCGAGCTCACCAGCGATATCGCTGTGTGTGACATTCAGCGACGATCAGCCCCCCTGCCGGGTATCGCTGATCGTCGCAGAAATGTCAGGACCTTTTTTTGATCGCTGGTTTCCCTCTGACAGGCACGCATCGCTGCGTGTGACAGGCGGGAGACCAGCGATCCGCTGGTAACCAAGGTACACAGCGGGTTTCCAGGCACCGCGCAGCGCTTGGAACCTGTGTACTGGAACAGTCTGCATCAGGGCGCTGTTCAGGGCACACGGTTTCTGGCCAGCCCGCGCTGGAAACCGCTGTGTACTTGGTTCGCAGATCGCTGGTCTCCCGCCTGTCACACGCAGCGATGCGTGCCTGTCAGCGGGAAACCAGCGATCAAAAAAAGGTCCTGACATTTCAGCGACGATCAGCGATACCCGGCAGGGGGGCTGATCGTCGCTGAATGTCACACACAGCGATATCGCTGGTGAGCTCGCTGCTGCGTCACAAAACTAGTGACTCAGCAGCGATCTCGGTAGCGATATCGCTATGTGAGACGGGCCCTTAAGTGGAAAGCTTAATTGATTGCTTTCCACTTTCACTTCAGGTCAGCCAGGGACACAATCAGTGACGTCAGAGGGAACTGATTAACAAAAATAGGGGTTCCCTTCGAAAAAAAAATGGCGTGGGGTCCCCCCTGTTTTTGATTAACCAGCCAGATGAAGCAGACCGCTGAGGCCTGGATTTTCAGGCTGTTAAGGAGCCAAGATCCATGGACCTTGCCAGCCTGATAATACTAGGCCACAGCAGTCTGCATATCTTGGCTGATTAACAAAAATAGGGGATCCCCTCGAAAAAAATTGGCGTGGGGTCCCCCTATTTTTGTTAACCAGCCAGATGAAGCAGACCGCTGAGGCCTGGATTTTCAGGCTGTTAAGGAGCCAAGATCCATGGACCTTGCCAGCCTGATAATACCAGGCCACAGCAGTCTGCATATCTTGGCTGATTAACAAAAATAGGGGATCCCCTCGAAAAAAATTGGCGTGGGGTCCCCCCTATTTTTGTTAACCAGCCAGATGAAGCAGACCGCTGAGGCCTGGATTTTCAGGCTGTTAAGGAGCCAAGATCCATGGACCTTGCCAGCCTGATAATACCAGGCCACAGCAGTCTGCATATCTTGGCTGATTAACAAAAATAGGGGATCCCCTCGAAAAAAATTGGCATGGGGTCCCCCCTATTTTTGTTAACCAGCCAGATGAAGCAGACCGCTGAGGCCTGGTTTTTCAGGCTGGTAAGGATCCAATATCCATGGACCTTGCAAGCCTGATAATACCAGGCCACAGCAGTCTGCTTAGCTTGGCTGGTTAACAAAAATAGGGGATCCCCTCGAAAAAAAAACGGCGTGGGGATCCCCCTATTTTTGTTAACCAGCCAAGTAAAATGCAGACTGCTGCGGCCTGGTATTAAAAGACTGTCAAGGCCCATGGATTTTGGCCCTCAACAGCCTGATAATACCAGGCTACAGCAGCCCACATTTGGCGCATCAAAAGATGTGCCAATTGTGGCACTTTACCCGGCTCTTCCCACTTGCCCTGTAGCGGTGGCAAGCGGGGTAATAAGGGGTTAATGTCACCGTTGATTGCACGGTGACAATAAGCCCGGTTAATAATGGAGAGGTGTCAATAAGACACCGATCCATTATTAATCCCAAAGTTATTAAATGCATAAAAAAAAGACAAAGCAAGAAAAAAGTATTTTAATGAAATAAAAGAGACAACACAGTTTTCATTAATTTTATTGTACTCTCATTCCTGCGACGCCATCGATCTCCTGTAAAAAAAGAAAAAAAACAAACCAACAGTATACCACCTGTCCGACGCAGTCCATAGTAACGATTGTCCCACGACGATCCAGCTCTGCTACATCGCAATGACAGGCAGAGCCTGTCATCGCGACGCAGCACAGCTGATTACCTGCTTCCCCGGCGGTGACGTCATCGGACTGACTGCTTTACGGCCGGGATTACCCAGCAGTCACTGCAGTTATCGCGAGAAACTGCATGTGACCGCCGGGGAAAGAAGATTGCGGCCATCAAGCAGTCCAGGACGTGACCGCCGGAGATCTTCTGACAGGTAAGTGCCGCTGACTCCTGACAGACCCGACCGACGGACACTGACAGTGACAGTGACAATCCCGATTCCGGTATCCGATAAGACGAAAATATCGGAACTCGGAATCGGAATTCCGATACAGCCAATATCGGCCGATACCCGATATTTGCAGTATCGGAATGCTCAACCCTATCCTTAAGCCACTTTGTTACCATTTTGGCAGTATGCTTTGGGTCATTGTCAATTTGGAAGACCCTTTTCTGCCCAAGCTTTAACTTCCTGGAAAATGTCTTGAGATGTTGCTTCAGTATTGCCAAACAATCTTCTTTTCTCATTATGCCATTTATTTTCTGAAGTGCACCAGTCCCTCCTGCAGCAAAAAAAACCCCACAACATGATGTTGCCACCCCATGTTTCACAGTTGTGTTGGTGTTGTTAGGCTTTCAAACTTCTCCCTTTTTCTTCCAAATGTAACGATAGTCTTTATGGCTTTTTTATGTTTCTTTTGGAGTATTGGCTTCTTCATGGCTGAGTGGCCTTTCGGCCCATGTTAATGCAGTACTCGTTTCACTGTGGATATTCACAAGGTCTTTTGCTTTTGTCCTTGGACTGATATGCACATGTCGGACCAAAGCACATTCATCTCTAGGACAAAGAACCCATATCCTTTCTTAGCGGTATGATTGCTTGACATTCCCATCTTATTTGTACTTGCGTATAATTGTTTGTAGAGATGAACGACGCACCTTTAGGTATGTTGAAATTGTACCCAAGGATGAGCCAGACTGTCGCAAGCCCACAATTCTCTTCCTGATATCTTGGCTGATTTCTTTAGACTTTCTCATGATGCTACACAAATAGTGTGTTTCACGGGTGCATTAAAATACATTCACAGGTGTGTCTCTAAATAACTCAGATGTTACCAAAAAAAGAAGCTTCTAAACACATTACATCATCATATGGGCAGTCCAGAATTGTTTTAAGGGCATAGTAATCTTAGTGTATGTAATCTTTTGACTGCATTAAGTAATAAAATGTCTTAAAACATTCTATCTCTCATTATTCTGGCATTTGGCAAATATTAATAATTATGGTAATCCTAATTGACCCAAAACAGGAAAGATTCATTCTGATTTCATGTCAGATATTGAGAAAAACATGCATATGATCTTTTTATATATAGCATGTAAATTTCTAGTTTGAACTGTATATAAAGTTAAGCTAAGGGTGGGCTATATATTCAAAGATTAAGCAAGGCATTTTTCTTGCCATTGCAGGTAAATTAAACATTACAGAATCTACCCATATCTGGCATCACTTTAGGATGCATCACTTTAGGAGCACTAAAAGATAAATTTTTGGGGTGAATATCATAAATTGAAGAAGCTGCCTTAAATCCTAACAAGAAAACATGGAGAAATGTTTTATTTTTCTGATTCTAGTTATTGTTCCCTAAATTGGATGTACAAAATTACTTGATATCAGCTCAATTTTTAAGTATTAAGAAAGCCCTATATGTCCTGCAAAAAAAGGGCTTTATATAGCAACATTACAGAAAATAATATTTAATGCACAAAGAGCTAAGAGAGATCAGATCATAATAGGATTAGAGTAAAATATTAAATAAAAAAAAATTTGAAGACTTTGGTCATGAAAGAACTTTTCAGTTGTGAGCTGCATGTTCACTTATGTACAAAAGTCTGAACCTTGATTTACCAAAATTCTGTCGATATTTACAGATCTGAAAGAAAAGTCGCAGTTAAAATTCTTAAAAACGAGGGCAATGACCCGTCCATTCAACAAGAACTTCTGGAAGAGGCTAAAGTGATGCAGCAGCTGGATAACCCATACATTGTCAGAATGATTGGCATTTGTGAAGCTGAATTTTGGATGTTGGTTATGGAGTTGGCAGAGCTTGGACCCTTGAATAAATTTTTGACTAAAAACAGGTATTATAAGAAAACAGAGATATTATTATAAACTTCTTCATTCACACATTGATACTAGGCACTAATGTGGCCTTTTATACCCATATTAGACTCGGAGCACGTTTGAGCGCCATTCTGGGATAAAATCTCTTCCCCACCATAGAGTTTTACATAGGTGTCTCTGTTTAGACGCATCAATTATATGGCAACATTTAAAGAAAAAAATGAGTATATGTGCAAAAATTTGTATAAGTCCAAAGAAAATGAGAAAATGTCATGTCACAAGTAAATGAACAGTAATAATACATGTAAATAAAATATTGTACTTAGTTAATGCTATTTTGATCAAAAAAGCATAAAAGCCATCCCACCGTGGCAAGGTGCACCCAATCGGGACGATACCGAACTCTTATTGTTCACCTCACTATGTGTCAGCAGAAAAAGATTTTATCTACCATTTAAAGGTAGATAAAATCTATTGATTACTATTAGCAATTTTATCACTTATCATTATCACTTCTGTTAGAACATGCACCATGTGCTATAAATAACATTATAATTTTATTCTATAAGTCTTTACTAAATATAGAACCTATAGATCTACGGAGTCATGAAAACCACACAAATATAATAAAATATAAATACCTTACTCACGTTAAAATATTTTTATAGAAATAAGGTCCAAGCTGAAGACAACAAGGGGAAGAACAGATAAATGTACAGTATGAATTATTACAAATCTCCATTTAAACATGTGAAATACTAAATACTTTGACCCCAATATCTGTAATCATTATGAAGCATTATTATTATAAATAACATCCAAGCCAACATTAGTTGGAATACTGTATACTCATAAAAGCTCTATTGATGTACTATCTTTCTAAATTAAAAGATTAGGGCTTTTTTTAAATGTGTGTAATAATAAAGTGCTCACTTTTAAGAGGTACGTTACTTTGCAGTCCTCTCAACATCAATGAGTTGTTTCCCGTTCTACCTTTCTAAGGGGGTTACATGATAGCGAGTAATGTCCCTTTATATACTATTCCAGCAGGTGATGTAAGGAGTTTGTGATAAAGCACATGAGCAGTGACATCGATGCCATAAAAATAATGTGCCTTACCTTCAGCAATCCCGGTGATTAGCATGTGGCAAAGGAACACTTTCTCTGACATAATTGATCTGTGCCTACCCGTAAGGATGAACATAGGGCGGGGCCAAACCAAGTGTACATACATAAAAATTATACCTACTGACATCATAACATAAGTTTGCGTACATACATAAAAATGATACTGACATCATAGCATAAGTTTTACGACTCTGTTGTCGGGGGCTCCTTCCCTGTCCCTAGCACTATGGGGTGCTCTATATATCCCTGCTCCCCGGATTACTTCTAATGGTGAAGACACCGGGGCCACGTACCTTGCTGAGCTCCTGAATCTGCCTTTAGTCTGTTCCCTTCCTCCAACCAGGGAAGCGGGTAGTAGTAGTGTATGGAAAATCACCAAACAGATTAACAAGGGAATTCGCATAGCTATAAAGGAAAATTCCAATCATACAAAATTCACACACCAACAACAGAGGGGAGCAGCGATGAGTGAAAGAAAGGGAAAATCAAAGTAGGAGAAAAAGATTTGAACACAACCAAAACCAAGCAACAGTCTCTATATAAATCCACCAAACACTTTCTCAAACAACAAAACTCATCTACCTCATGAACCTTGCAGCTTGAAGCTAACTTTGGCAATCCCTGCTTGCCAGAGGCCAGTATAACTTGGAGAGGGGAGTGGCCAACTCTGAACAGCTGAGAACATCAAGTAGATAAGCTTTCAGGAGCTCTCAAATGAACCCCTACACAGCTAGGAGAAACCTGCACTGTTTAATATGAAAGTGAAGTGCTTCTAATAAGTGCATGAGTAGAAGAAATCAGACAGTGCGGTCATCTTGCTTCTCTCTGTGAAATTTGGTGGAGGATTGGTGATGATCTGGGGATGCTTCAGCAAGGCTGGAATTGGGCACGTTAATCTTTGCGAAGGATGTATGAATCAAGTCACATAGAAGGTTACCCTACAGTAGAAAAACAGTTGATTCCTTCTGCTGAGGCAATGTTCCCCAACTCTGAGGACTGTTTTTTCCAGCAGGACAATGCGCTATGCCACACAGCTAGGTCAATCAATGTGTGGATGAAGGACCACCACATCAAATCCCTGTCAAGGCCAGCCCAATCTCCAGACCTGAACCCCATTGAAAACCTCTAGAATGTAATCAAGAGGAAGATGGATAGTCACAAGCCATCAAACAAAGAAGAACTGCTTACATTTTTGTACCAGGAGTGGCATAAGGTCACCCAAAAGCAGTGTGAAAGACTGGTGGAAAGCATGCCAAGAGGCATGAAAGCTGTGATTAAAAATCATGGTTATTCAACAAAATATTGATTTCTAAACTCTTCCTGAGTTAAAACATTAGTATTGTTGTTTCTAAATGATTATGAACTTGTTTTCTTAGCATTATTTGAGGTCTGCAAGCACTGCATTTTTTTGTTATTTTGACCATTTCTCATTTTCTGAGAATACAAAATGTATTGCTTGGAAATTCGGAGACATGTTGTCAGTAGTTTATTGAATGAAAAAGCAATTTACATTTTACTCAAAAATATACCTATAAAGAGAAAAATCAGACTAACTAAAAATTTTGCAGAGGTCTCTTAGTTTCTCTTAGCCATGTCATCTGCTGGTGTAGTTCCACTGTGTTTTATCAAGACCAACGTCAGCGCCGCCGCCGCTGCCGTCTACAAGGATATTTTAGAGCACTTCATGCTTCCCTCTGCCAACAATATTTTTGGAGATGGAAATTTCATTCTCCAGCAGGACTTGGCACCTGTCCACACTGTCAAAAGAATCAATACTTGGTTTAAGAGCAACTGTATCATTTTGCTTGATTGGCTAGCAAACTTGCCTGACCTTAACCCCATAGACAATGTAAGGGGTATTGTCAAGAGGAAGATGAGAGACACCAGACCCAACAGTGCAGATGAGCTGAAGGCTGCTATCAAAGCAACCTAGGCTTCCATAACACCTCAGCAGTGCCACAGGCTGAACGCCTCCATACCACAACGTATTGATGCAGTAATTGATGCAAAAGGAGCCCCGACCAAGTATTGAGTGCATTTACTGACCGTACATTTCAGTAGGCCAACATTTTGGATTTTTAAATAATTTTTCAAGCTGGTGTTATAAAGTATTCTAATTTACTGAAATAATGACTTCTGGGTTTTCATTAGCTGTAAGCCACAATCATCAACATTAAGAGAAATAAACACTTGAAATAGATAACTCTGTAATGACTCTATATAATATGAGTTTTCAAATTTTGTATTGAAGAGCAGTGTGTATATATATATATATGTGTGTTTGTGTGTATATATATATGTATGTGTTAGGGTTCGAGTTCCTGCTGCTGCACAGGGGGAGTCTCAAACCAGTCCCACTGCGGTCTCCCATTCATCTCCGGCCGCAGTGGAGCCTGCTCAGCAGAGACATCGGTCCAAGCGTCTTGCCCACTCCACTACTGTGCAGTGACTTGCTGCTGCCTTTCCTGGATCTGCTATTATAGCCAGTGTTGGAGCAGACGTCTTTGGGACAAAGTCCTGCATTTTCCCTTCTGAGCATGCCCAGAGTGAGATCTCTCATTGGAGATCAGGGGTCACATGCTCAGGTACTGCAGCGGCTCCTATTGGTCCGCCAGGAAGGCCCTGCAATTACTGATGTTCTGGAACTAGTTTCATTGGTCCTGGTTTCTGGCAGGTCCTGTAGCTGTTGCTATAAAAGGGTAGCATGGCTGGGCCGCCATGCGCTAATATCAACCATTGTATGCTATGCGCCAGTGTGATCATGCGTATGTGTGGTTAGGGACCCGGCTGAAATAAGCCACTAGAATACCGACTTAATCGGTGAGGAGTTTGGTATGGTAGCTGGTCAGGGTCGGTGTCCTAGATGCCCTAGATTACCGGCATAACCGGTGAGGAGTTTTGATTGCCGTATTCAGGGTCTGGCGTTCAGACGCCATAGATTGCGGGTTACTCCCGCGAGGACATTAGCACACGATCACGCTTTATGTACGCTTAGCACTTAACTGTGTACCTGAGAGCCTGACAGGACACAGTGCTTTTTCTCAGCGGCCCTGTGACGTAACAGGGTTCGCTTTCTACGCTAGACAGCGCCCTAGCGTGTTTTCTTTGCGACTCAGTTGTGTCTAGTGAGTGCGCACACATCGCCATATAGCGCTGCGGCTCTCTTTCTTGCGGCTCTGTGGATTAACAGAGTTCGCACTTATTGCCACAGCACATTACAGCGTTTATGTTAGCGACTCTGCGGGATAACAGAGTTTGCTTCTCGCGCCATTTTTACTAGCAGCAGGCTCCGCTTGCACGGTGGACCCTGGGCTGCGAACGCACCTCTCTACATTATATATTTGGTGCGTTCTGCAGACCCTTAACATAATATTAGCGCCAGGGTCTGGCTAGTAAAATGGCGGATGACCAGCGTCTATCGCAGTACATCCAGCAGCTGGAGGGTAGGTTGGCGGCTCTTGAGCGCACAACCTCAGCTGTGGATGTTACCGCAGTTGCTGTTCAGGCTGCTAGCGTGGCTGCAGCCAGTTTGTCTTCTGCCACCTCTGCCCCTACATTATCCCACCTCCCGCTTCTTGACAAGTTTGCCGGTGACAGCAAGCAATGTCGGGGATTCGTGAGTCAGTGCTCTATACAGCTCGAGCTTCTGGCTGCACGTTTCCCCACGGATCGGGCACAAGTGGGTTTTGTACTCTCTCTACTCTCGGGCAGAGCATTGGAGTGCTCCTCGTTTCTTGGAGGCTCTTAAAAAGGTCTTTTTAGGACCTCAGGTCACCCACGATACGGCACTTCAACTGCTGGCATTGGCACAGGGTTCATCTTTGGTCAGTCAGTTTTCCGTCCAGTTTCGGACTCTGGCCTCAGAGCTAGACTGGTCAGATAAAGTTCTTATTCCAGTTTACTGGCGAGGTCTGGCTGACCATGTTAAAGACGCTTTGGCTACCAGGGAGATTCCCGCCACACTGGAGAAGCTTATCTCCATATCTACCCGCATTGACCTCCGTTTTCACGAGCGGAGGTTGGAGCGGGCCAGTGTAGGCAGAGAATTCGGTTGGCTCCCACCTTTGCCAAACCTCTCGAATCTCCCGATCTGGCGTCCGAACCCCAAAAGGCCACAGAGGTTCCTCATGCAGGACCTAAGTCTCGGACAGTCCGAGTATCCGTGGTCTGTAACCTTTGTCAGCAGACAGGACACTATGCCAACAAATGTCCACAGCGATCGGGAAAGCGATCGCGTCTAGTGGCCCTGGGAGGAGGTTCACTAGAGACAGCGGCATTTTCCTCCAAGATTACATTTAAAGGGACAATCACTGTAGGCACTTCCACTTTCACCGCCGACCTTTGCGTGGACTCAGGAGCAGAGGGGAACTTCATGTCCTCTAACTTTGCTCGCCGTCATGCAATACCTCTGGTGGCGCTTGACAAATCAGTGACTGTTCGGGTAGTGAATGGGTCGACATTGCCCTCACAGATTACACACCAGACTGTTCCACTTGCATTGTTAGTATCTCCTTCCCATCAGGAACTTATTTCCCTACTCGTCCTTCCCGAGGGAATAGACGAGATCCTACTAGGTATACCTTGGCTCCGTTTCCACTCCTACATATAGAGTGGACTTCGGGTAGGATACTGGGTTGGAGTGATGCATGTAGAGACAGATGTGTCAGGAGTTGCGTTCAGCTTACCACTACTGAGTTACCCGCAGATCTTACTCCACTTCCCAAGTGCTACTGGTCATATGCAGACGTGTTCTCCAAGAAGTCTGCGGAGACTCTTCCGCCTCATCGCCCCTATGACTGTCCTATCGACCTCTTGCCTGGCGCAGAACCTCCTCGGGGAAGGGTCTATCCCCTCTCTCTTCGTGAGACAGAGGCCATGTCGCAATATATTCAGGAGAACCTGGCAAGAGGGTTTATTAGGAAGTCGGTGTAAGGTTCTATGTATATATTCCTGAAACTCAGTTTGTTCGTCAGCCATTTTACCTTCTGTCTTGCTGCAGCTAACTTGCCCTCAGTCAAGATGGAGTTTCCAGCTTGCATGTTCCCGCCCTGATTCTCTCCTTTGCTTCTTAAGCAGCCACAGCTGAGCAATCAGTGCTTCAGAATCTAGCCTGCAGTGAACCTGTGACTTGACTCCTGTAAGCCTTGGACCTTGTACTCCAGCTATTCCTACTGAGGAACTCTGAAGCACTTGTGGACTCTGAACCCTGCTCTTTGAAAGACCCACGTTTGCATGGACTTACGGTAACAGAGAAGAAGATCCTGAATCTGTATTGGAGAGTGATTGCTGAGCTTGGATTACTCTGGCCTGCTGTGTCTCCTGTTTCTGTGTCTGCAAACTGTGTGACTATTTCTGCCAACTTGTATGAAGTAATACAGGACTTTTCTATATCAAACCTGTGACTCCTGTGTTTTGATCGCACCCAAGCACAAGACGCTATATGAACTGTACTACATACATTACAGTCGGTGTCACCGGCAGGGGCGGGATTCTTCTTCGTGCAGAAGAAAAACGGAGAATTACGTCCGTGTATTGATTACAGGGGTCTTAACGCCATCACCGTTAAAAACAAGTACCCGTTGCCCCTGATTTCTTAGCTCTTCGATAGGCTTCGGGGAGCAAGGGTATTCACTAAACTAGATCTGCGCGGTGCTTATAACCTGATTCGCATCCGTGAGGGGGATGAATGGAAGACGGCTTTTAATACCAGGGATGGGCATTACGAATATCTGGTGATGCCCTTTGGGCTCTGTAATGCCCCAGCCGTTTTCCAAGACTTTGTCAATGACATCTTCCGGGATATGCTCTCCACCTCGGTCGTAGTCTATCTGGATGATATACTCTCTTTTCTCCAGATATTGACTCCCACCGGAGAGATGTCTGCAGAGTCTTCGACCTCTTACGGGCTAATTCCCTTTATGCTAAGTTAGAGAAATGTATGTTTGAGCTGGAGTCTTTACCTTTCCTTGGTTATATCATCTCAACCCAGGGATTGGCTATGGATCCGGCCAAACTACAGGCTGTGATGGACTGGCAGGAACCCCACTCTCTTAAAGCGGTGCAGCGCTTTATGGGGTTCATTAATTACTATCGCCAGTTCATTCCGCATTTCTCTACCTTGGTAGCTCCCTTGGTAGACCTCACCAAGAAGGGAGCAAATCCCAAATTGTGGTCGGAAGAGGTCTCCAAGGCTTTCACTTCTATTAAGTCTCATTTTGCTAGCGCTCCCATCCTACATCGCCCCGATGTTGATAAGCCATTTTTATTGGAGGTGGATGCCTCATCCGTTGGTGCTGGAGCAGTCCTCTTCCAAAAGGATGCTCAAGGTCGGAAGCATCCTTGCTTCTTCTTCTCTAAGACCTTCACATCAGCGGAGAGGAATTATTCCATCGGGGATAGGGAGTTGCTAGCCATGAAGTTGGCCTTCTCTGAATGGAGACATCTGTTGGAGGGGGCCCGCTTTCCCTTCCAAGTCTTCACCGACCACAAAAATTTGGTGTATCTGCAGACAGCCCAGCGGCTTAACTCTCGCCAGGCCAGATGGTCCTTGTTCTTCTCCCGGTTTAATTTCACACTCCATTTCCTCTCGGGAGAGAAGAACATTCGTGCCGACGCTCTCTCTCGCTCTGTGGTGTCCTCTGAGGAGGAGGTGGAGGAGCCTCGGCTTATTGTCCCCACAGAGAGCCTGAGAACAGTGGCCCCGGTTTCGCTAGAGTCTGTGCCCCCGGGCAAGACTTTTGTACCTACCAATTTGCGACCGGAGGTACTCTCTTGGGCACATTCGTCCAGGGTGGGTGGACACTTTGGGGCAAAGAGGACATCTGAATTGCTGGCGAGGACATACTGGTGGCCGCATATGGTCCGTGATGTTGGGGACTATGTTCGGGCGTGTGTCTCCTGCGCCAAGAATAAGTCTCCACGACAACGGCCAGCTGGGTTACTTTACCCTTTGCCGGTGGCAGACAGGCCCTGGGAGATGGTTGGAATGGACTTTGTGGTGGGCTTGCCCAAGTCTCGGGGTTGCACCATCATTTGGGTAATCACCGACCATTTTTCCAAAATGGTGCATTTGGTGCCGCTACCACGGTTACCTTCTGCACGGGCTCTGGCAGCGTTGTTCGTTAGGCACATCTTCCGTCTACACGGCATGCCGGACAAAATTGTCAGTGACCGAGGTCCCCAGTTTGCGTCTCGGTTCTGGAGAGAGCTTTGTCGTCTACTCAGTATTGAGTTAAATCTCTCTTCAGCGTACCATCCTGAGACAAATGGGTTGGTAGAGAGGGCCAACCAGACTTTGGTCACCTATCTACGACATTTTGTCTCGGCCAGGCAGGATGACTGGGCATCCTTGCTACCATGGGCTGAGTTTGCCCTAAACAATGCTGTGGCTGATTCCACCGGACAGACTCCATTCCTCCTAAACTACGGTCAGCATCCGCGGGTTTTTGTGCCCATGCCTGTGTCTTCCGCCGACTCCAGGGTGGCAGACTGGGCTGTGGAGGCACGGGACATTTGGGACCGTACCCAGGATGCCATTCAGGCATCCAAGGAGAGGATGAGGTCCCCCGCCGACGCACATCGGCGCCCCGCTCCAACATTTGCTCCTGGGGACTTGGTGTGGCTCTCCGCCCGTAACATCAGGCTGCGAGTTGCGTCCACTAAGTTGGCACCCGCTACCTGGGTCCTTGAGCAGGTTAACCCTGTGGTATACCGTTTGGCTCTTCCACCACGCCTGGGTATCTCCGACACCTTTCACGTGTCCCTCCTGAAGCCCGTGCTCATGTCCCGGTTTTCTGAGTCATCTGCCGGGACATCGGGTTCATCTACGGATGACCATGAGGTGAACGCCATCGTAGGGTGTAAGGTGGTATGGGGCAAAAAGTTTTATTTGGTGGACTGGAGGGGTTATGGGCCTGAGGATAGGTCTTGGGAGCCTGCCGAGCATGTTCACGCTCCGCAGCTCATCGCTGCCTTTGAACGCAGCGAGGCCCAGAGAAGGGGGGGTAATGTTAGGGTTCAAGTTCCCGCTGCTGCACAGGGGCAGTCTCGAACCAGTCCCGCTGCGGTCTCCCATTCATCTCCGGCCACAGTGGAGCCTGCTCAGCAGAGACGTCGGTCCAAGCATCTTGCCCACTCCACTACTGTGCAGTGACTTGCTGCTGCCTTTCCTGGATCTGCTATTATAGCCAGTGTTGGAGCAGACGTCTTTGGGACAAAGTCCTGCATTTTCCCTTCTGAGCATGCCCAGAGTGAGATCTCTCATTGGAGATCAGGGGTCACATGCTCAGGTACTGCAGCAGCTCCTATTGGTCCGCCAGGAAGGCCCTGCGATTACTGATGTTCTGGAACTAGTTTCATTGGTCCTGGTTTCTGGCAGGTCCTGTAGCTGTTGCTATAAAAGGGTAGCATGGCTGGACCGCCATGCGCTAATATCAACCATTGTATGCTATGCGCCAGTGTGATCATGCGTATGTGTGGTTAGGGACACGGTTGAAATAAGCCACTAGAATACCGACTTAATCGGTGAGGAGTTTGGTATGGTAGCTGGTCAG
Organism: Oophaga sylvatica; assembly: GCA_033576555.1. Classification (NCBI taxonomy): domain Eukaryota; kingdom Metazoa; phylum Chordata; class Amphibia; order Anura; family Dendrobatidae; genus Oophaga; species Oophaga sylvatica. The sequence continues at coordinate 711,484,703 of JARQOD010000001.1, forward strand.
GGTCGGTGTCCTAGATGCCCTAGATTACCTACATAACCGGTGAGGAGTTTTGATTGCCGTATTCAGGGTCTGGCGTTCAGACGCCATAGATTGCGGGTTACTCCCGCGAGGACATTAGCACACGATCACGCTTTATGTACGCTTAGCACTTAACTGTGTACCTGAGAGCCTGACAGGACACAGTGCTTTTTCTCAGCGGCCCTGTGACGTAACAGGGTTCGCTTTCTACGCTAGACAGCACCCTAGCGTGTTTTCTTTGCGACTCAGTTGTGTCTAGTGAGTGCGCACACATCGCCATATAGCGCTGCGGCTCTCTTTCTTGCGGCTCTGTGGATTAACAGAGTTCGCACTTATTGCCACAGCACATTACGGCGTTTATGTTAGCGACTCTGCGGGATAACAGAGTTTGCTTCTCGCGCCATTTTTACTAGCAGCAGGCTCCGCTTGCACGGTGGACCCCGGGCTGCGAACGCACCTCTCTACATTATATATTTGGTGCGTTCCGCAGACCCTTAACATGTATGTATATATATATATATTATATATAATATATAATATATTATATATATATTATACAGTACAGACCAAAAGTTTGGACACACCTTCTCTTTCAAAGATTTTTCTGTATTTTCATGACTATGAAAATTGTAGAATCACACTGAAGGCATCAAAACTATGAATTAACACATGTGGAATTATACATTACACTTTACAAAAAAGTGTGAAACAACTGAAAATATGTCTTATATTCTAGGATCTTCAAAGTAGCCAACTTTTGCTTTGATTACTGCTTTGCATGCAGAAAAGGTGAACGGACGGACTCTACATGCCTAGTTCCCACCGTGAAGCATGGAGGAGGTGGTGTGATGCTGTGGGGGTGCCTTGCTGGTGCCACTGTTGGGGATTTATTCAAAATTGAAGCGGTGAGCGGTCCAGCTCACCCCAAACTATCTCAATTGGGTTCAGGTCTTGTGACTGTGGAGGCCAGGTTATCTGGTGTAGCACCCCAACACTCTCCTTCTTGGTCAAATAGCCCTTACACAGCCTGGAGGTGTGTTTGGGGTCATTGTCCTGTTGAAAAATAAATGATTGTTCAACTAAACGCAAACCGGATGGAATAGCCTGCTGCTGCAAGATGCTGTGGTAGCCATGCTGGTTCAGTATGCCTTCAATTTTGAATAAATCCCCAACAGTGTCACCAGCAAAGTACCCCCACACCATCACACCTCCTCCTCCATGCTTCACGGTGGGAACCAGGCATGTAGAGTCCATCCATTCACCTTTTCTGCGTGCAAAGCAGTAATCAAAGCAAAAGGTGGCTACTTTGAAGAACCTAGAATATAAGACATATTTTCAGTTGTTTCACACTTTTTTGTAAAGTGTAATGTATAATTCCACATGTGTTAATTCAAAATTTTGATGCCTTCAGTGTGATTCTACAATTTTCATAGTCATGAAAATACAGAAAAATCATTGAATGAGAAGGTGTGTCCAAACTTTTGGTCTGTACTGTATATACACTGCTCAAAAAAATAAAGGTAACACTTAAACAACAGAAGATAACTCAAAGTAAATCAAACTTCTGTAAAATCAAACTGTCCACTTAGGAAGCAACACTGATTGACAATCAATTTCACATGCTGTTGTGCAAATAGAATAGACAACAGATGGAAATTATTGGCAATTATCAAGACACACTCAATAAAGGAGTGGTTCTGCAGGTGGGGACCACAGACCACATCTCAGTACCAATGCTTTCTGGCTGATGTTTTGGTCACTTTTGAATGTTGGTTGTACTCTCACACTCATGGTAACACGAGACAGAGTCTACAACCCACACAAGTGGCTCAGGTAGTGCAGCTCATCCAGGATGGCACATCAATGCGAGCTGCGGCAAGAAGGTTTGCTGTGTCTGTCAGCGTAGTGTCCAGAGGCTGGAGGCGCTACCAGGAGACAGGCTAGTACAACAGAAGATGTGGAGGGGGACGTAGGAGGGCAATAACCCAGCAATAGGACCGCTACCTCCGCCTTTGTGCAAGGAGGAACAGGAGGAGCACTGCCAGAGCCCTGCAAAATGACCTCCAGCAGGCCACAAATGTGCATGTGTCTGCACAAATGGTTAGACAAATGACCGACGTCCACAGATAGGGGTTGTGCTAACAGCCTAACACTGTGCAGGACGCTTGGCATTTGCCACAGAACACCCGGATTGGCAAATTCGCCACCCTGTGCTCTTCACAGATGAAAACAGGTTCACACTGAGCACATGTGACAGAGTCTGGAGACGCGGCGGAGAGCGATCTGCTGCCTGCAACATCCTTCAGCATGACAGGTTTGGCAGTGGGTCAGTAATGGTGTGGGGTAGCATTTCTTTTGAGGGCCGCAAAGCTCTCCATGTGGTCCTCAGAGGTAGCCTGACTGCCATTAGGTATCGAGATGAGATCCTCTGACCCCTTGTGAGACCATATGCTGTTGCGGTTGGCCCTGGGTTCCTCCTAATGCAGGACAATGCCAGACCTCATGTGGCTGGAGTGTGTCAGCAGTTCCTGCAAGATGAAGGCATTGAGGCTATGGACTGGCCCGCCCGTTCCCCAGACCTGAATCCGATTGAGCACATCTGGGACATCATGTCTTGTTCCATCCACCAACGTCACGTTGCACCACAGACTATCCAGGAGTTGGCGGATGCTTTAGTCCAGGTCTGGGAGGAGATCCCTCAGGAGACCATCCGCTGCCTCATCAGGAGCATGCCCAGGCATTGTACAGTGGATGTGTTATTTGAGTGTTCCCTTTATATTTTTGAGCAGTGTATACATATACACATATATACACTGCTCAAAGAAATAAAGGGAACACTCAACTAACACATCCTAGATCTAAATGAATGAAATATTCTCATTGAATATTTTGTTCTGTACAAAGTTGAATGTGCTGTCAACGTAATAGCACAAAAATCATCAATGGAAATCAAATTTTTGAACCAATGGAGGCCTGGATTTGGAGAGACCTCCAAAATGAAAGTGGGAACAAGTCAAAATGATGCTCAGTATTGTGTATGACCTCCCTACAACGCCTGGGCATGCTCCTGATGAGATTGCAGATGTTCTCCTGAGGGATCTCCTTCCAGACCTGGACTAAAGCATCAGTCAACTCCTGGACAGTCTGTGGTGCAATGTGACGTTGGTGGATGGAGTGAGACATGCTGTTGCAGATGTGCTCAATCGGATTCCGGTCTGGGGAACGGGCAGGCCAGTCCATAGTTTCAATGCCTTCATCCTGCAGGAACTGCTGACACACTCCCGCCACATGAGGTCTGGCATTGTCCTGCATTAGGAGGAACCCAGGGCAAACCGCACAAGCATATGGTCTCACAAGGAGTCTGAGGATCTCATCTCGGTACCTAATGGCAGTCAGGCTACCTCCAGCGAGCACATGGAGGGCTGTGTGGCCCTCCAAAGAAATGCCACCCCACACCATCAATGACGCACTGCCAAACCGGTCATGCTGAAGGATGTTGCAGGCAGCAGATTGCTCTCCATGGCTTCTCCAGACTCTGTCACGTCTGTCACATGTGCTGAGTGTGAACCTGCTGCCTGCAACATCCTTCAGCATGACCGGTTTGGCAGTGGGTCAGTAATGGTGTGGGGTGGCATTTCTTTGGAGGGCCACACAGCCCTCCATGTGCTCACCAGAGGTAGCCTGACTGCCATTAGGTACCGAGATGAGATCCTCAGACCCCTTGTGAGACCATATGCTGGAGCGGTTGGCCCTGGGTTCCTCCTAATGCAGGACAATGCCAGACCTCATGTGGCTGGATTATGCTTTTTGCTATTAAAAAATTATATTTTTGCAAGTTTTCAATAAAATCTTTATTTCTTTTGTGACATTTAGGGATATTTCTGAAAAAAACTTAACAGAACTCGTCCATCAAGTTTCCATGGGGATGAAGTACTTAGAAGAAAAAAATTTTGTCCACAGGGATTTAGCAGCAAGAAATGTTCTTTTGGTGACTCAACATTATGCCAAAATTAGTGATTTTGGGCTTTCTAAGGCAATTGGTTCTAATGAAAATTACTATAAAGTAAGTTTTAAATGGAAAGTAAATATATCATGATAGAATTTATGATTATAACATCTTACATTAGTGTATAAATGTATATATAGTGTAAGTGCAGTAACACACTCATGGATCGCTGTCTTTAGTTGTCTTCTCCCTTACGTGACTGATATTCAGACTCATGTGATCACACTGGGGTTTATGTGAGAACCAGAAGTCGCTTGCAGGGCTCGCTCATGCTAGCATATAAGATGGCCGAGTGCTATCCAATGTTTTATTAGACAGCACTCGGACCAATGTTATATTATGAGGCAGTGCAGATCTGCAAGTTTTTTCTTATGATCATTCAGCATGAGAATACACTCGCTCACGTATAAAAGTCTATTGGTACATTTGAAACATAGGACTGCACTCAGATGTGATGTACACAGGGTCAGACTGGGGTGTCTGGGGCCGACAGGGGGAATAGACCTTAGGGGCCCACCCTACAGCTATATGCAAATATCTGTAAGCCGTTATCCATCTACTGTGCCCCACCATAACTGGGATGTACAATTACGATAGTTTACATTAAAGGGGTTCTTTGGTTAAACCAAGTTATCACAGATCCATGGGCTCTGCAGGATAGGTGACCGCTTAGGTCCGACCATTATGAACTGCAACGATTGGAAGAATGAGGAAGTTTTATCCCTGATAGGACACTTATCCCCATTTTAAAATGGAGCGGCAGGTAGTTAGGATGCCTGACCACAGCGTCATTCATTCTCTTTGGGGCTTCCAGAAAAAAAACAAGTGCAGCCACAGAGTGAATGAATGGATCAGTGGTCAAATCGAACATACCCCTCCACTCTGATGAAGATAAAAGTTCCACATTCTGACAATTGGTTCATATCAGTCAGTCACCACCAATCAATATGTCATCACTCATCCTGTGGAGAACCCCTGAAAGTGCATCTCTGCCGCTGTGTTCCAAGTATCTAATCTCTAATGGAAATAAAGAATCTTCTTCTAATTAATATCAGAGAGAACAAATGATCGCCATAACGCAACACAATCCACTATACCAAGACCAATAATACCACATACAGGGAAGAAATACCACCACACTTTGACCAGACCACATAGCGACCAAATAATACCACATACAAAGAGAAATACTGCCATACCATAGCTAGACTACATATTCCACCATATAGGGACCGAATAACACCACATACAATGGATAAATACCATCATACCATGACCAGACCACATAGTAACCGAATAATACCACATACAAGAAACAAACACGTCACACCATGAACAAACCACATAGTGACTGAATAATATGACATATTACCAACATATAGCGACCAAATAATACCACATACAAGGTGAAATACTGCCACACCAAACCAAGACCACATATTCCACCACATAGTGACCAAATGATACTACCTACAAGGGACAAATACCGCCACACTGTGACCAGACCACAAATTACCACCACATACTGGCCAAATATAACCACATACAAGGGACAAATACCGCCACACTTTGACCAGACCACAAATTACCACCACATAGTGACCGAATAATACCAACTACAGAGGATAAATACATACACAACATGACCAGACCACAAATTACCACCACATAGTGACCGAATACTACAATACTGATCAATACAAATCACAATACTAACAACACTGTTATTACCACCAGTGACACTATATATAACAGCTTTGTTTATAGTGTCAGTGTACAAGTAATACAGTAATCATCAATAACATTATACATAGAAACTCTGTATATAGTGTCAGTGTACAGGTAATACAGTGATCACCAGTAACATTATACACAGTAACTCTGTATATAGTGTCTGTGTACAGGTAATAAAGTGATCACCAGTGACATTATACACAGTAACTCTGTATATAGTGTCAGTGTACAGGTAATACAGTGATCTCCAGTGACATTATACACAGGAGCTCTGTATATAGTGTCAGTGTACAGGTAATGCAGTGACATTATATACAACAGCTTTGTATATAGTGTCAGTGTACAAGTAATACAGTGATCACCAGTGACATTATACACAGGAACTCTGTATATAGTGTCAGTGTGCAAGCAATACAGTGATCACCAGTGACATACACAGGAGCTCTGTATATGTTGTCAGTGTACAGGTAATACAGTGATCACCGTTGACATTACACACAGGAGCTCTGTGCACAGTATATAATGTATAATGTGCGTGTACATGTAATACACTGACTCACCAGTGATGTCTATAGTTGAAGTCCTTCATCTTTGCTGTTCTTTTTCATCCAGCACAGACCACCATCACTTCTTCCAGACAGGACTCATCTCTTCAGAAAATAACACACAGTCATCAATAGCTGATCGCTTCCAGAACACATTCCCCACTTTTTCCCTGACATCTACACTATGTCAGATGACGAAAAAAGTGACATAGTGCCACCCTGCACAGTAACAGGACCCCCACTTTATTTCCTTCATGGAAAATAGTTTCCAAAAAAGTAAATTATGTTACAGTAGAAATAATGTCCCTAATTAATCATAGAATCATAGAATGGTAGAGTTGGAAGGGACCTCCTGGGTCATCAGGTCCAACCCCCTGCTCAAAGCAGGATTCACTAAACTATCCCAGACAGATGTCTGTCCAGCCTCTGTTTAAAGACTTCCATTGAAGGAGAACTCACAACCTCTCATGGCAGCCTGTTCCACTCATTAATCACCCTAACAGTCAAAAAGTTTTTTCTAATATCTAATCTGTGTCTCCCCATTCAGTTTCATCCCATTGCTTCTAGTCTTTCCTTGTGCAAATGAGAATAAAGATGATCCTTCTACAAAGTGACAGTCCTTGAGATATTTGTAGACAGCTATTAAGTCTCATCTCAGTCTTCTTAGACCCTAAAGAAATGATGTCCCCCACTTGTCAACATAAACTAATGTAGCATGTTCCTCATTCTGGCCCCCAAACAGTAATAAAGTCTCTCATCCTGGCCCCCTTTATTTAATAATCTCACCCAGCCTGACACTCTTTATTTAATAATATTCCCCAGCCTGCCCCCTAAGTCTCTTGTCCAGCCTGGCCCCCAGATATCCTTCCTACACCCCCAGCTGCCATTATGGTCACCATACGTCCCTTGTCCTGCGCCCCCAATATGTATCCTGGACCCCCATATATCCATAATGGTCCTTTGTACTGCCCTCCATATATCCATCCTGGCCCCTATATATGAATCCTGGCTCCCCCATATATCCATCCTGGCCTCACATGTATACATCCTGGCCCCCATATATCCATCCTGGCCCCCCATATATCCGTCCAGGTCTCTTGTCCTGGCCCCTCTATATATGCATCCTGGCTCCCCCATGTATCTATCCTGGCCCCCATATATCCATCCTGACCCCCATATATCCATCCTGGTCCCTTGTCCTGGCCCCTCTATATATCCATCCTGGGCTCCCCACATATCCATTCTGGTCTCTTGTCCTGTCCCCTCTATATATCCACCCTGACCCCTCTATATATCCATCCTGGCCCCCTAAATATATGCATATTGGCCCCCATATATATCCATGCTGGTCCTTGTCCTCCCCCATATATCCATCCTTGACCCCCCATATATCCATCCTCCCCCCATATATATGCATACTGGCTCCACCATATATCTACCCTGGCCCCCCCATATATCCATCTTGGCCCCCATATACATGCATCCTAGCTCCACCATATATCCATCCTGGCCCCCATATATCCATATTGGTCCCCCATATACACTAGTGGCCAAAATTGTGGATACACTTCAAATTTTTGTCATTTTTTTAATTTTTTAGCATGCAATTATACAAAGTGTTTATAACAATAATGCCACAAGTAGTCTAAGACAGATTAGAACACCTCTACATAGAAAAAAGGTTAACATAATACAAAATATCTCATTACTTCTGCAAAAACAGCAGAATGGCCGAATCAAAATCCCCCTATGTGTTCTTTCTTTAGTAGCTTGTAGGGTATCCTTTAGCATCGATAAAAGCTTTGCATCTCCTTGGCATTGATTCAACAAGACTTCTCAGGTTCTCTGTGGTTATAATATGGTACCAGGAACTGATAACAGCTGCAATCAATGCCTGTTTTTTGCTCGTTTGGTTACTAGAAACCAGTCGCTGTTTTCGATAAGTTTCAGATCAGGACTTTTTCTTGGCCATGAAAGTGCAGAAATTTGTTTGCTTTCAAACCATTTTAGACATTGCCTTGCAGTAGTGTGACATGGCGCTCCATCCTGTTGAAAATAATTTCGGTCTGTTCCTTGCCAATTGATGGGATGAGCTTTGGTTCAAGGACATCATGAATATATTTCAAAGCATTTACAGTTCCATCAAGGACCTGAATTCTCCCAATTCCATGCCAGGACATACCGCCCCATATCATAACACTCTAAGGATATTTCATTGTAGCTGTCATACACTCTGGAAGACATCAGAGTAAAGGTTGCAGCCGGCAGCACAGCAATTGAATGCACGTTCAAAGTCCAATGACCCACTTGGAAAACAGACCATCTAATGTAGAAAAGAACAGCATTCTATCCGGGTGATTGTGCAAAAATCTTCCAAAGCTTTATTCTGCCATAATGCCTTATGCATTATGGCAGAATAAAGCTTTGGAAGATTTTGCACAATCACTCGGATAGAATGCTGTTCTTTTCTACATTTGACTCTCCCGAAGACAGTCTTCCTTTGGCCTTCTCTGAACATAACGCACTCCGTTACTTCCAAAAATTGATATTTTCGTTTCATCAATCCAGATTACTTTCTTCCAATCTTCAGTTGTCCAGCTAAGATGTTCTTTGGTTCAGGAATTTCTCTTACTTCTCTGTTTAACCCCTTAACCCCCAAGGGTGGTTTGCATGTTAATGACCTGGCCAATTTTTACAATTCTGACCACTGTCTTTTTATGAGGTTATAACTCTGGAATGCTTTAACGGATCTTGGCGATTCTGAGACTGTTTTCTCGTGACATTGTAATTCATGTTAGCGGTAAAATTTCTTTGATATAACTTGCATTTATTTATAAAAAAAACAGAAATATGGGGAAAATTTTGAAAATTTCGCAATTTTTAAACTTTGAATTTTTATACCCTTAAAACAGAGAAATATTTCACAGAAAATAGTAACTAAATAACATTTCCCACATGTCTACTTTACATTAGCACAATTTTATAAACAAAATTTTTTTTGTTAGGAAGTTATAAGGGTTAAAAGTTGACCAGCGATTTCTCAATTTTACAACAAAATTTACAAAACCATTTTTTTAGGGACCACCTCACATTTGAAGCCACTTTGAGGGTCTATATGGCAGAAAATATCCAAAAGTGACACCATTCTAAAAACTTCACCCCTCAAGGTACTTAAAAACCACATTCAAAAAGTTTATTAACCCTTCAGGTGCTTCAAAGGAATTTTTGGAATGTGAAAGAAAAAATGAACATTTAACTTTTTAGTCACAAAAATGATATTTTAACAATTTTTTTATTTTCACATGGGTAAAAGGAGAAAGTTGACAGATAAAGTTGTTGTGCAATTTCTCCTTAGTATGCTGATACCCCATATGTGGGGGAAAACCTTTGTTTGGGTGCACGGCAGGGCTCAGAAGGGAAGGAGCGCCATTTGACTTTTTCAAACCAAAATTGGCTTTAATTGAGATTGGACGCCATGTAGCGTTTGGAGAGCCCCTGATGTGCCTAAACAGGGGAAAACCCCCACAAGTGACACCATTTTGGAAACTAGAACTCCTAAGGAACTTATCTAGATGTGTGGTGAGCACTTTGAACCCCCAAGTGCTTCACACAAGTTTATAACGTAGAGCCGTGAAAAAAAAAACCAGATTTTTTCCACAAACATGTTCTTTTAGTCCCCAATTTTTTATTTTCCCAAGGGTAAGAGGAGAAATTGGACCCCAAAAGTTTTTGTCCAATTTGTCCTCCGTATGCTGATACCCCATATGTGGGAGGGGACCACTGTTTGGGCGCACAGCAGAGCTCAGAAGGGAAGGAGCGCCATTTGACATTTTCAAACCAAAATTGGCTGGAATTGCGATCGGACACCATATCATGTTTGGAGAGCCCCTGATGTGCCTAAACAGTGGAAATCCCCCAATTCTAACCCCAACACACCCCTAATCCTAATCCCTAACCCTAACACACCACTAACCCTAATCCCAACCCTAAGCGTAATCCAAACCCTAACCCCAACTCTAGCCCCAATCCTAACCCTAACTTTAGCCCCAACTCTAACTTTAGCCCCAACCATAACCGTAATGGGAAAATGGAAATAAATAATTTTTTTTATTTTATTCTTTTTCCCTAACTAAGGGGGTGATAAAGGGGGGTTTGATTTACTATTTATAGCGGGTTTTTATGTTTGGCAGCTGTCACACACTAAAAGATGCTTTTTATTGCAAAAAATAGTTTTTGCATCACCATATTTTGAGAGCTATAATTTTTCCATATTTTGACCCACAAAGTCATGTGAGGTCCTGTTTTTTGCGGGCCGAGTTGACGTTTTTATTGGTACCATTTTTGGGCACATGACATGTTTTGATCACTTTTTATTCTGAGTTTTGTGAAGTAGAATGAACAAAAACCAGCAATTCATGAATTTCTTGTGGGGGGCATTTACACCGTTCTGCGTGTGGTAAAATTGATACAGCAGTTTTATTCTTTGGGTCAGTACAATTACAGCAATACCTCATTTATATATTTTTTAATGTTTAGGCGCTTTTATATAATAAAAACTGCTTTATAGAAAAAATAATTATTTTTACATCGCTTCATTCTGACAACTATAACTTTTTTTATTTTTTCGCTGATGGCGCTGTATGGCAGCTCATTTTTTGCGGGACAAGATGACATTTTCAGTGGTACCATGTTTATTTATATCCGTCTTCTTGATCGCATGTTATTCCACTTTTTGCTCGGCGGTATGATGATAAAGCATTGTTTTTTGCCTTGTTTTTTTTATGATCACTAAAGGGGTTAACTAATGGAAAAGTTTTATAGGGCAGGTCGTTACGGACGCGGGGATACCAAACGTGTACTTTTATTCTATAGATTTTTTTATTAAAATATTTATTTATTGATAGATTAAATATTGATTTTTTTATATTATTATTTTTTATTATTTTTTATCATTACTGCGTATGACAGGAAGTCCCTCAGGCCTGGAGACCCAGATGTCATCGTGTCGACATTGGGTCTCCATGGCAGCGATCGGGACCCCGCGGCAAGCTGCGGGGTCTCCGATCCAAAAGCAGAGGTCCACTCCTGGCACTTAGTGCCGGGTGTCAGCTGTGAGAATCAGCTGACACCCGGCCGCGATCGGCTGCGCCCCCCCGTGAGCACAGCCGATCTACTATGACGTACTATCCCGTCCTAGGGAATTAAGTCCCAGGGCACATGGATGGGATAGTACGTCTAATGGCAGAAAGGGGTTAAGATTTAGCAATGGCTTTTTCCTTGGTGTTCATGCTTTCAGACCGGCATCAAGTAATCAGCGACGTACTGTTCTATCCAACACTGAAACTCCTCCATCGTGCAAGAACTGGTTGAGTTCCTTGGCTGATTCTCTTCTGTTTTGCAAGGCTAACCTTACAATTATTCTGTCTGTTTTTGGAGTTGTTGCCTTTTTCCTTCCTTTTACACTCTTAGTTTTTATGCAGCAACTATCAGCAAAACGTGAACACAGCTTTTGCACACCAGAAGCAGTGACTCCACCACCCATCTTCCTAGCAATTTCTCTGAAACTGTATCCCTCCTTCCTCAAAACAATAGCTGTAGCTCTCGTTTTTAGAGACCAAACAGATCTCTTTGTGGCTGGCATGATTAAAATCTAAAAAAAAACCACAATCATTTAGAAGTTTGTGAGCTCAAAATAGACATTTATAATTATGCAGTTAACAAATTAAATGTAAATATTAATAAAATACAAGAAATAAAAATTCTCAATAGTTTATAGAGAAATGAAAGCCTGTAGGACCTATACTGAAAGGATCAAGTGACGACTGTAGCTTTAAAACACTATTTTTAGTTATTTAACATTTAACTAAAAATGTATGAATTTTACACAGAGAACAAAGTCCAGTATTTCTTGTCAAAATTATAAAAGCTACCAACAAAATATCAAAACCAAGTCTCCCGATATCTTTAGTAACAGATTGCGTGCCTGGGCTATAAATACAATTACTTAATCAAGCAAGTAAGACCGCCGAAAGCTCCAGAAGCCTCGAAAAATATTAAAAACTTCAAGTGCATCCACAATTTTGGCCATTAGTGTACATGCATCCTGGCTCCCCCATATATCCATCCTGGCCATCAATTAGGAAATTCGTAAGGTTAATTCTTAGGGGAATTTCTGTTTTTTTAGTTGTTTATCTTCATTTTCCTCCTCCCGATTTTGTTCAGGATTCTGAGGATACTTTTTCTGAGACTGAGTGTGAAGTGCTTCTGTCCTCGATCAACCCGATGTTGATTTCTCTGTGCCACATATCCCTGATACTAAGAATGATGGGGTGGAAAATGTGCATGACAAGAAGTATGAGAGGAAACAGGTGTTGCATTCTGGAGGATATTCCGAAAGGTTTCTGTCAGGAGGATATTGCCAGGGTTAATGCAAAAGATTTGCATGCAGGTCACCTACTGAGGGCGTTCTGTCAGCAGTGGGGGATCTCTTCCAGTACAGTGGCACCTCATTAAAGGTGGGGGTACTGTCATGCCTCAGGATTTGATCCGGCAGTCCAATGCGCTTCTGTCCGTTGAGTTACAGCAGATTCTGTTGCTGTCCGGATGCTGATTACCTTTGGCCTTTTGTCTATTCCTTTTGTACAGCAGGTGTCTTCCATTTCCTATCTAACATGTCCTATCTCACTGCAGGTGCTTGTATTTAAACCTCCCTCCTGCTTGTATCCTCTCCTTGTGATAGATTAATTTGTATTTTCTAACATTCTATTATATTTGGATCCAGTCTGTGATGCTCAAGCTAAGGGTTTTAGCTTTACTGTTTCTTTGCGTCTATGTTCTGTTTATCTTTAGGAAGTAGGCAGTATATTTGTTAATGATACTTGCTTTATTCTTTGTTTGGAATTTTGTTATTTACTTTACTCACACTTGCATCTTTCCTTTGTTCTGCACACTTTCCTCTTGTAGGTAATTCATACTCTGCTCTGAACTTCATTTCTTTAGGAGGAATGTGAAGCAACTCGATGGCCAATTAGGCAGTTGAGGTCTGTGTATGTAGGTGTTTGTGTGTGTGTACTTGTCTGCATGTCTCTGTATTGTGAGTGTGCATGTTTGCGTACCATGTGTGTGCATGTCTGTGTACTGTATGAGTGCATTTTTGCATGTCCGTGCATGTCTGCAAGAGTGAGCATGCCTATTTACCGTGTGTGCATGTCTGCGTACCATATGTGAGCATGTCCGCATGTCTGCAATCTGTATATGTACAGCTCTGTGTATTATGTACATGTGTACATGTCTACGCATTGTATATGTACATGTCCGCGGATGTGTGTGCATGTCTGCATATTTTATGTGTAGGAAAGAAAAAATTTGATCCAGCTCCTGATACATTACAGATAAAATCCAAATACAAAATGCAGATTAAAGTGACCGTATGCTTTCTAATATCTTTCTGAATAATGTTCAAAAAATTATCAAAAAATTAATTCAGGATGGCATATCGCTTATTATTTTTGCAATGAAAGAATCTGAATATTTAATTGTGGATTATCCAGTCATATCCATCATGCATTGGTTACCAAAAACTCATAAATCTGGAACACCACTGCCTTTGCGCCCCATTGTATCGGGCATCGGATCTCTTGGTGAGCTGCTTGGACAGTGTCTGGACTCAGCCTTACAACCCCTTGTACATCAAATTCCAGGTTACATCCAAGATTCGTGTGATGTTTTGGAAACATTTAAGGCCATAAATTGGTCAAATTCTTGGTCATGGCTCACTTGTGATGTTATCTTATTGTACACCAGCATTCCCCACCGCATAGCTATTTCTGCTATAAATCATCATTTAGTCAAATACAGTTTATATTCACAAGATCTACAGGAATTTATTAAATCTGTTTTGACTATTTTACTAATACATAACTATTTTATGTTTGACAAAAAATTTTTTTGCAGAACAGTGGAGTTTCCATGTGTGCAAAATTCTCTCCATCAGTTGCCAATTTAGTTATGGCATGATGGGAGGAATGCTAATTTCTATTGTTTATTATACTAGATTTATAGATGATATTCTAGTTGTTTGGAGTGACCCTATGCCTCATATTCCTTCTTTTTTTACTGTATCTTAATAACAATCAGTTTAATTTACGTTTCACTAATCATGTTGACAGTACTCATATTTCTTTCTTGGAGTTAGATCTCACAGGAATTCATAATTCACCTATTCATAGTACCACCTTCCGTAACCCCTCCTCCGGAAGCACTATCTTGCATGGGCACAGTTTTCACCCTCCGCATACAATTAAAACCATTCCGGTTGGGGAATTAATTAGGGCAAAAAGAAATTGTAGTGATCAGGAATCCTTTTGTAAAGAATCTAAAATCATTAAGTCCAGACTCAAATCTATAAATTATTCAAACTGGTCACTGTATCGTGCAACCAAAATTGCTGACAAAAAGATCTGGAATAATCTTATCACAAACAAGAAAAATGTACATTCTCAGACTAATTCTATGATACATACTCACCTATAGCACTTTTTCCAGCTATTTCCAATATTGTCAAACGAAATTTAAATATATTAAGGGATGATCATATAACAGATCAACTACTGAATAAAGGTATTAGAATTGTTTCTCGCAAAGCCCCCACCATAGGAAATCGTCTTTCACCCAGTCGTTTTATGTCACACTCCGCTATTATTAAAAAAAAACTGGTTATCAGCTAGTGGTTTTCACAGGTGCAGTTATGCTACTTGTAAAACCTGTTCACATGCCATTAAAATTTCCACCTTCTCCAGCAGTGACAATAGCTGCATTTATCCTATCAGGAGCTTCCTAAATTGTAATACAGATCATGCTAACTATATAATAGAGTTTACCACCGGTAAATTAAAATATATAGGCTCCACAACTAGAAAGCTCAAAACACGCATAAGGGAACACCTATATAATATTGAACATCCCTCTAATCGTACCATGTCCAATGCCTCTAAGCATTTTGTGGATGTTCACAATAGGAAGACACCCAGTTTTACAATCTATGCAATTGAACACATATTTAAAAATGTGCGATGCGGCAACAGAAGTGACACATTACATAGTAGAGAAGCATATTGGATTTTTGCTTTAGATATATGGGTTCCTCGAGGTCTAAACTTTTGAAAATAAATTTTTTGACAGCATGGGAACTGCAGCTCTCTGACTGACGGGGATGATTTCCCCACCGATCAGAATCAGTGGTTGCTGCGCTGCCATGCACATGACAGCGCAACAAACACCCGGTGTTCCAGCAGCTGAACCCGAACAGTAACACGGACTTCCTGGTGAAGTCCACGTTCGGTGTCCATGCCCGAACAGTAGGTGTTCGGTATGGATGCCAAACTTTACTGTTTGGGTTCACCCATCCTAATAAGCTCAGTTCTGTTCCCGTCTCTATGTAGTAAACTGGCTTCTGTTCCCGTCTCTATGTAGTAAGCTTGGTTCTGTTGCTGTATCTATGTAGTAAGCTATGTAGTAAGCTCTGTTCTTTTCCCATCTCTATGTAGAAAGCTTGGTTCTGCTCCCATGTCTATGTAGAAAGGTTGGTTCTGCTCCCGTCTCTATGTAGTAAGCTCAGTTTTGTTGCTGTATTTATGTAGTAAGATCTGTTCTGTTCCTGTCTCAATCTAGTAAACTATTTTATTCCCGTCTCTATGTAGTATTCTTTGTTCTGTTTCTGTTTCTATGTAGTAAGCTCTGTGCTTTTCCCGTTTCTATGTAGTAAGCTTGGTTCTGTTGCTGTATCTATATAGTTATCTCTGTTCTGTTTCCACATCTATGCACCAATTACTTTTTTTAGGCCTTCTATCTCTGCTGCATTAAAGCAGAAGACAGAGATAACAAGGCCAATGATGGACAACTGTACCTTGAGGGCCAGTACTTTATGATTGCTCCTCATGCCAAAATTTTCTAGCCAGCCATTGCTCTTAAGGCAAGTCAGAATGAGCTCTCAATGTATATCGGGAAGGCTTACAGGGTGCTCTCACCCTCAAGATCTGCTGGGTATAGCAGGAAGGCTCACACTGCTCTCTGACCCACTAAACTAGCTCCATATACAGTTGAAAGGTTCACTCGGCTCTCTGAACCACTAGACCAGGTGTGCAATTGGGTACACCATACACTGATCCTTAACTATCCTGTTCTTCAATCATACAATGAGAAACAGGCACAAATGCACACCGATGACCAAAGCAATCACTTCCAAGTATTGGAACTGAAATTGTAAAGTATTAGCAAACCCGAATAGTAAAGTACGGCGTTCATACCGAACACCTACTGTTCGGGCACAGACCCCGAACACGGACTTTACGAGGAAGTCCGTTTTACTGTTTGGGTTTGACACTCCGAACACCGGGTGTTTGTCGCGCTGTCATGTGCATGACAGCGTGGCAAACACTGCTTCTGACTGTAACATCATTACCGCCGGTCAGACAGCCGCTGTTCTCAAACTGTCACATGACAGCGTGAGCCTGTAGCTGTGATAGGAGTTAAATAGTTTACCTTCGTTCACTGGCGTTGGCTGATGGGACTACTGGTCCCATCAGCAGACGCCTGCTACATACAGGGAAATCAAGGCCATTTAAAAAATATATATATTTATTTAGAGTGCAGGCGTCAGCTGCCGCCTGCTTTCGCTATTAGCGGCAGTAGTAGGCTGATGGGAGCAGTAGTCCTATCAGCTGACGTCACTGACCGGAGGTAAACTTTTTATTGAGACAGCGTGGGAACCCTGGCTATCTGGCCGGCTGTAAAATCATTTTGGAGCAGGGAGGCCGAACCCGAACAGTAACACGGACTTCCAGGTGAAGTTCGGTGTCCGGGACCGAACTGTAGGTGTTGAATGCAAACATCTTCACGTCCTCTTTCAACTTCTTTTAACATACACAACACCCAAGTGGAACATAAAGATAATGCATCTTGAGGCTTAAATCTGTAGCAGACCAGGTAGATTCTATATTCAGTTTAATATTCCACAAATCCTTTGTCCTCTTTGTGAT
This sequence comes from Oophaga sylvatica, assembly GCA_033576555.1. Lineage (NCBI taxonomy): Eukaryota > Metazoa > Chordata > Amphibia > Anura > Dendrobatidae > Oophaga > Oophaga sylvatica. The sequence continues at coordinate 711,502,042 of JARQOD010000001.1, forward strand.
GGAAAACCCAAGGTACCATACTATAAGGACAGATCACTGACTTATCACAACTTGACACTGAGTCGCCCTCCAGAGCAATGGGAACTCGGATCTGAGCTATAGACTACTATGGGGGATGTCACGGCGCACAGCTCAGTCCGTGGCTCAGGAGCTCACCTTTTATTGTGGGATATTTACAGGTGAAATGAATATTGAAATGGGGAATTCGTGACGCCACCTGTGGTACCTGGTCAGGGGGACCAGCGCTGCTATGCAGATCCACTGAAGGGGTAATGTTGTGCAGCAAGATGTTAGGCCTTCCACAGGTAAGGCTGAGTCCTCCAGGGCAGATAGATGTGTAAGGGTGCAGGACAGACGGAGGCATGGCAGTTAGGGGTAATAAGGGAGACACACACACATCAGTCACTTTGGTACCTTTACTGAAGATGTTACAGGCACTCCCCGGAGCACTGTAGGGTGAAGGGTGCACATCCAGATTCCTCCACTGCGTAGGTGTGTGGCCTCCTGTTCTCTGCCTTTTGGTTATAAAGTCCTGACATGCTTGTAGCTAGGCCTAACTTGGTCTCCGTCTTGCACCTGGCTGACCTTGTTGTTGGACCCTTTCTTGAAGTACACGGTCTCTATTTGCAGTGCACTGCTGGACTCCATCCTCCTGGTCCGGTTACGTATCAGCTCTGTGGTACTCCTGGGACTTGTAGTCCTCCAGGAACTCCGGTGTACTCCTAATGGGTCGTGGAGATCCCTATAGGCTCGGACCCCGGTGTCCGGTGGTAATAGTTGGGATGAGCAATTTAGGCTTCTCTGTCCCTCACTTACTTTCCACTCGCCTTCGGCCTACCCGGGCCCTCACACGATCACACACTGGCAGTTGGTTGGCTGCCTCTTCGCCGCTCTTCTAGCGTTGGCACACTTTCTCACTGAGCTGCACTTACTAGATTCAGCTCTGACTAGGCTGGAGTGGGTTCTGTCCCACCTGTACTAGCCTCCACTCTCTCTTGAACTGAATTACTCTGCAGTATTTCTAATCTCAGCTCTGCACTTCACCTTACTGCAGACTGACTGAGCTCTCTGAGGTAACTGCCTTGAATGGCTTCACTGGCTGAATGCCTTGATGTTTCTGTGTTCACTCTGCTTTTGTATGTCTAAACAGCTCCCTCTGGTGGTCTTTGGGATAGGTGAACGTGTGTGAATGTGTATAATAACCTCTAGTGGTATATTCTTTCAGTGCACCCTTCTGGAAGATATGGATCCAGTCTCAGCTGGGCTCCACAACACTACTGCCTAAATTGATCCAGGAACTTATGCAACACTACACCTTGCAAGGACGGGGTATTGTCTGATATTTTCAGGTGTAGATTAAAATATTTGTAAGTTACCTGTCCTGAACCAATTTGGATGGTTGGGAAAGTCCTTACATTAGATATCCACATGAATATCTTGTAGTGCTAAGTCCTTTAAGATTTTGCAGCCAGAATACCTTTGCACCTTTCACACAAGTTCATGCAAGGAACTACTTCCCAGCAAGCTGAAATCATCTGATCGCTTTACACAGACTCCCCTATCTCAAACACTCCACCTAATATTCAGCCCATAGTAATATCTTAAATTCGTCCAGGGTGACTGATTCCCTTTAAACAGGTTTAAGCAATAAAAAGTTTGGAGAAAGTACTTTGTTAAGAAAGACTCGGTCTATGACATCTATATGCCATATTCTTTAGATTCATAATCAGTTATTGAATAACAGAAAACTCATTTACATCAAAACATAGTCTGCAGCATCATGCAACGGCGTAGAATTAGGGATGAGCGAGTAGTGAAATACTCGCTGTACTCGTTACAAGTAGCTCCTAATACTCGGGTATTCGTAATGAGTAGAGAGTCCAATGTAAGTCTATGGGAAATGCGAGCAATGGGCAGAGAATGTGTGTGGGCGAAGACTATGGGTATCGTCCGATGGGACTACTTGTCCCATCCGGCTATGCCTGCTACAGTGAAAGCATTAGCAGATGATGGGAAAGTAGTATTCCCATCATCCGGCTAATGTGCTGAATATAAAAATGTAAAAAAATTGAATGTGGTGAATGTAAAAAAAATAAGACATACAGAACATACAACATATAACATACAGTACATACACATAACATACAACACATAACATAGAGTACATACTCACCGCACACACCTAATTCCCCGAAGTCCTTGTCTTCCCGCAGAGCCCGGCACAGCCTGGCACAGGCCCGGCAGAGCCCACAGAGCCTGGCAGAGCCCAAGCAGGCAGAGTCCGGCACAGGCCCCCCCCACACACACACACATAGCCTCACAGACCCCTCACACATTCTCCGCACACATAGTCATAGCCTATGACTCATAGGCTATGACTATGACGATGCGCGGCCAGCCAATCACAGTAATGCCACAACAAAGTAGGCGGTGGCTTTACTGTGATTGGCTAACACATGACGGGCGGGAGATCAGAATATTGCGAGGCGAGTAGTGAAATTTACTCGCTAGGATTCGAGTACCGCAAGTACCGCATTACTCGCCGAGTACTGAATCCTAACGAGTATACTCGCTCATCCCTACGTAGAATACATTGCCAGCAATGACACTCCCCTATTTTGTACCAACCACTTTGCATAATCCATACAGTTACAGCCACAACCTCATCTTGGTGTCAGCTATAGTTTTTCCCTTTACTCTGTGATAGCTACAGCGAGCCCCCATAAAGTTCTAGCTGCAGTATGTGCCCTCTATGCAATGTTAAATACAGTATTCCCCCATGTATCAGCTACAGTGTGTGCCAGCTACAAGGCACTCCACTGCAAGCTACAGTATGTGTCAGCTACAAGGCTCTCCACTGCCAGATACAGTATGTGCCAGTTACAAGGCTCTCCTCTGCCTGCTACAGGATGTGCCAGCTACAAGGCTCTCCACTGCCAGCTACAGTATGTGCCAGCTACAAGGCTCTCCTCTGCCTGCTACAGTGTGTGCCACTACAAGGCTTTCCACTGCATGCTACAGTTGTGTCAGCTACAAGGCATCTCCACTGCAGCTACAGTATGTGCAGCTACAAGGCTCTCCACTGCCAGTTATAGTATGTGCCAACTACAAGGCTCTCCACTGCAAAGCTACAGTATGTGCTCAGCTACAAGGCTCTCCTCTGCAAGCTCGAGTCACTACAAGGACTCCCTGCCACAGATGTGCCAGCTACAAGGCTCTCCACTGCAAGCTACAGTATGTGTCAGCTACAAGGCACTCCACTGCCAGCTACAGTATGTGCCAGCTACAAGGCTCTCCACTGCCAGTTATAGTATGTGCCAACTACAAGGCTCTCCACTGCCAGCTACAGTATGTGTCAGCTACAAGGCTCTCCACTGCCAGTTATAGTATGTGCCAACTACAAGGCTCTCCACTGCCAGCTACAGTATGTGTCAGCTACAAGGCTCTCCACTGCCAGCTACAGTATGTGCCAGCTACAAGGTTCTCCACTGCCAGTTATAGTATGTGCCAAATACAAGGCTCTCCACTGCCAGCTACAGTATGTGTCAGCTACAAGGCTCTCCACTGCCAGTTATAGTATGTGCCAGCTACAAGGTTCTCCACTGCCAACTACAGTATGTGCCAGCTACAAGGCTCTCCACTGCAAGCTACAGTATGTGTCAGCTACAAGGCTCTCCTCTGCCTGCTACAGTGTGTGCCAACTACAAGGCTCTCCACTGCCAGCTACAGTGTGTGCCAACTACAAGGCTCACCACTGCCTGCTACAGTGTGTGCCAACTACAAGGCACTCCACTGCAAGCTACAGTATGTGTCAGCTACAAGGCTCTCCACTGCAAGCTACAGTATGTGTCAGCTACAAGGCTCTCCACTGCAAGCTACAGTATGTGTCAGCTACAAGGCTCTCCACTGCAAGCTACAGAATGTGCCAGCTACAAGGCTCTCCACTGCCAGTTATAGTATGTGCCAACTACAAGGCTCTCCACTGCCAGCTACAGTATGTGTCAGCTACAAGGTTCTCCACTGCCAGTTACAGTATGTGCCAGCTACAAGGTTCTCCACTGCCAGTTATAGTATGTGCCAACTACAAGGCTCTCCACTGCCAGCTACAGTATGTGTCAGCTACAAGGCTCTCCACTGCCAGTTATAGTATGTGCCAGCTACAAGGTTCTCCACTGCAAGCTACAGTATGTGTCAGCTACAAGGCACTCCACTGCCAGCTACAGTATGTGCCAGCTACAAGGCTCTCCACTGCCAGTTATAGTATGTGCCAACTACAAGGCTCTCCACTGCAAGCTACAGTATGTGTCAGCTACAAGGCACTCCACTGCCAGCTACAGTATGTGCCAGCTACAAGGCTCTCCACTGCCAGTTATAGCATGTGCCAACTACAAGGCTCTCCACTGCCAGCTACAGTATGTGCCAGCTACAAGGCTCTCCACTGCCAGTTATAGTATGTGCCAACTACAAGGCTCTCCACTGCCAGCTACAGTATGTGTCAGCTACAAGGCTCTCCACTGCCAGCTACAGTATGTGCCAGCTACAAGGTTCTCCACTGCCAGTTATAGTATGTGCCAAATACAAGGCTCTCCACTGCCAGCTACAGTATTGTGTCAGCTACAAGGCTCTCCACTGCCAGTTATAGTATGTGCCAGCTACAAGGTTCTCCACTGCCAACTACAGTATGTGCAAGCTACAAGGCTCTCCACTGCAAGCTACAGTATGTGTCAGCTACAAGGCTCTCCTCTGCCTGCTACAGTGTGTGCCAACTACAAGGCTCTCCACTGCCAGCTACAGTGTGTGCCAACTACAAGGCTCTCCACTGCCTGCTACAGTGTGTGCCAACTACAAGGCACTCCACTGCAAGCTACAGTATGTGTCAGCTACAAGGCTCTCCACTGCAAGCTACAGAATGTGTCAGCTACAAGGCTCTCCACTGCAAGCTACAGTATGTGTCAGCTACAAGGCTCTCCATGCAAGCTACAGAATGTGCCAGCTACAAGGCTCTCCACTGCCAGTTATAGTATGTGCCAACTACAAGGCTCTCCACTGCCAGCTACAGTATGTCTCAGCTACAAGGTTCTCCACTGCCAGTTACAGTATGTGCCAGCTACAAGGTTCTCCACTGCCAGTTATAGTATGTGCCAAATACAAGGCTTTCCACTGCCAGCTACAGTATGTGTCAGCTACAAGGCTCTCCACTGCCAGTTATAGTATGTGCCAGCTACAAGGTTCTCCACTGCCAGCTACAGTATGTGCCAGCTACAAGGCTCTCCACTGCAAGCTACAGTATGTGTCAGCTACAAGGCTCTCCTCTGCCTGCTACAGTGTGTGCCAACTACAAGGCTCTCCACTGCCAGCTACAGTGTGTGCCAACTACAAGGCTCTCCACTGCCTGCTACATGTGTGCCAACTACAAGGCTCTCCACTGCCAGCTACAGTGTGTGCCAGCTACAAGGCTCTCCACTGCTAGCTCACAGTATGTGCCAACTACAAGGCTCTCCACTGCCAGCTACAGTATGTGCCAGCTACAAGGCTCTCCACTGCCAGCTACAGTATATGCCAGCTACAAGGCTCTCCACTGCCAGCTACAGTATGTGTCAGCTACAAGGCTCTCCACTGCAAGCTACAGTATGTGTCAGCTACAAGGCTCTCCTCTGCCTGCTACAGTGTGTGCCAACTACAAGGCTCTCCACTGCCAGCTACAGTGTGTGCCAACTACAAGGCTCCCACTGCCTGCTACAGTGTGTGCCAACTACAAGGCACTCCACTGCAAGCTACAGTATGTGTCAGCTACAAGGCTCTCCACTGCAAGCTACAGTATGTGTCAGCTACAAGGCTCTCCACTGCAAGCTACAGTATGTGTCAGCTACAAGGCTCTCCACTGCAAGCTACAGAATGTGCCAGCTACAAGGCTCTCCACTGCCAGTTATAATATGTGCCAACTACAAGGCTCTCCACTGCCAGCTACAGTATGTGTCAGCTACAAGGTTCTCCACTGCCAGTTACAGTATGTGCCAGCTACAAGGTTCTCCACTGCCAGTTATAGTATGTGCCAACTACAAGGCTCTCCACTGCCAGCTACAGTATGTGTCAGCTACAAGGCTCTCCACTGCCAGTTATAGTATGTGCCAGCTACAAGGTTCTCCACTGCAAGCTACAGTATGTGTCAGCTACAAGGCACTCCACTGCCAGCTACAGTATGTGCCAGCTACAAGGCTCTCCACTGCCAGTTATAGTATGTGCCAACTACAAGGCTCTCCACTGCAAGCTTCAGTATGTGTCAGCTACAAGGCACTCCACTGCCAGCTACAGTATGTGCCAGCTACAAGGCTCTCCACTGCCAGTTATAGTATGTGCCAACTACAAGGCTCTCCACTGCCAGCTACAGTATGTGCCAGCTACAAGGCTCTCCACTGCCAGTTATAGTATGTGCCAACTACAAGGCTCTCCACTGCCAGCTACAGTATGTGTCAGCTACAAGGCTCTCCACTGCCAGCTACAGTATGTGCCAGCTACAAGGTTCTCCACTGCCAGTTATAGTATGTGCCAATACAAGGCTCTCCACTGCCAGCTACAGTATGTGTCAGCTACAAGGCTCTCCACTGCCAGTTATAGTATGTGCCAGCTACAAGGTTCTCCACTGCCAACTACAGTATGTGCAAGCTACAAGGCTCTCCACTGCAAGCTACAGTATGTGTCAGCTACAAGGCTCTCCTCTGCCTGCTACAGTGTGTGCCAACTACAAGGCTCTCCACTGCCAGCTACAGTGTGTGCCAACTACAAGGCTCTCCACTGCCTGCTACAGTGTGTGCCAACTACAAGGAACTCCACTGCAAGCTACAGTATGTGTCAGCTACAAGGCTCTCCACTGCAAGCTACAGAATGTGTCAGCTACAAGGCTCTCCACTGCAAGCTACAGTATGTGTCAGCTACAAGGCTCTCCACTGCAAGCTACAGAATGTGCCAGCTACAAGGCTCTCCACTGCCAGTTATAGTATGTGCCAACTACAAGGCTCTCCACTGCCAGCTACAGTATGTGTCAGCTACAAGGTTCTCCACTGTGCAGTTACAGTATGTGCCAGCTACAAGGTTCTCCACTGCCAGTTATAGTATGTGCCAAATACAAGGCTCTCCACTGCCAGCTACAGTATGTGTCAGCTACAAGGCTCTCCACTGCCAGTTATAGTATGTGCCAGCTACAAGGTTCTCCACTGCCAGCTACAGTATGTGCCAGCTACAAGGCTCTCCACTGCAAGCTACAGTATGTGTCAGCTACAAGGCTCTCCTCTGCCTGCTACAGTGTGTGCCAACTACAAGGCTCTCCACTGCCAGCTACAGTGTGTGCCAACTACAAGGCTCTCCACTGCCTGCTACAGTGTGTGCCAACTACAAGGCACTCCACTGCAAGCTACAGTATGTGTCAGCTACAAGGTTCTCCACTGCCAGCTACAGTATGTGCCAGCTACAAGGCTCTCCACTGCTAGCTACAGTATGTGCCAACTACAAGGCTCTCCACTGCCAGCTACAGTATGTGCCAGCTACAAGGCTCTCCACTGCCAGCTACAGTATGTGCCAGCTACAAGGCTCTCCACTGCCAGCTACAGTATGTGTCAGCTACAAGGCTCTCCACTGCAAGCTACAGTATGTGTCAGCTACAAGGCTCTCCATTGCCAGCAGTAGAAAGCAATGCCCTTAGAGAACCAGGATGGCAAAAAGAGTCAAACCCCACAAAAAAGTACTTATGCCAAATTCCTCACAACTTCAGCATCCTAGTGTTAGAAATTATTTCAGCAAATTGCACATAACACAAAATACAGGTGAAAAGATTTTTTATTTAATTGCTAAATTTCTGTCTTAAAGGCAAAGAGTTGTGGAAAATGGCCAGTCAAGTGGTACGCACCGGAATGTATTAACTACTACAAATTTTCAAGTAGAAGTGATGTATGGAGTTTTGGTGTGCTTATGTGGGAAGCATATTCATTTGGACAGAAACCATATAAAGTAAGTTTACATATATTTCCAATGAACAATATATTTATTTTTATGCCCAAATTTACATAGCACATAAGTGATGTAAGAAGTTTGTCACACAGAAGATATAAAGAGTTGTGTGTGTTTTTGCAGCTAAGGCCACGTGCACACTATCAGTATTTGGTCAGTATTTCACATCAGTATTTGTAAGCCAAAATCAGGAGTGGAACAATCAGAGGAAAAGTATAATAGAAACACATCACCACTTCTGTATTATCACCCACTCCTGGTTTTGGCTTACAACTACTGATGTGAAATACTAACCAAATACTGATAGTGTAATCGTAGCCTTAAGGGTATGCCACACTAAACAATATCGCTAACGGGATCGCTAAAAAACGTCACTATTTAGCGATCCTGTTAGCGATGTTGTTCAGTGCGGCAGCTTCCAGCGACGAGCTTCCTGCTGTGATCTCGCTCGTCGCTGGAATCGTTCCGGACCCTATTTTCTCGTCGGCGCTCCCGCTGGGTAAGTATCTTATCGCTGTGTGGCACCTTTTCTTAGCGATTTAGCGGTACTTTTGTACCGCTAAAGTCGTTAAGAAGATCGCTAACGGCGATAGCGTCGTTAACTATATCGCTAAATGTGGCCGCACTTAGCGATATAGAAACAATCCCGCTAGCGATCGCATTAGTATGCGTCGTTATCGTGATCGCTAGCGGGATTGTTTAGTGTGGCAGTACCTTAAGCGTTTCTCGCACGAGTTATATGGCCGTCTGACTCTGCCCTAAGCTGTGATCTCTAGTGATGAGCGAGTATACTCGTTGCTCGGGTGTCCTCCGAGTATTTCGGCGTGCTCGGAGATTTAGTTTCTGTCGACGCAGCTGCATGATTTGTGGCTCCTAGACAGCCTGAATACATGTGTGTAATTCCTAACAAACAGGCAATCCTCACATGTATTCAAGCTGTCCAGCAGCCACAAATCATGCAGCTGCGTTGACAGAAACTAAATCTCCGAGCACGCCGAAATACTCGGAGGACACCCGAGTAACGAGTATACTCGCTCATCACTAGTGATCTCATATATACCTGATACCATATTCCATGATGGATTAAAAAGGAGAAAGGGGAGAATGCAGAGGAAATGTCTGTCCAGAGAAGTCTTCTGAGCAAAATCAGCTGTTTGCCATGAGTGCCAGGAGCCACATAAATCGTTATTAGTATTTCTCCAATGAGACAACTCCTTCTATTAATTTTTTGTTCCTCATAGAAGGAATAGGTGAATATAGAGTCTTAGGGCTCTTTCAAACGACTGTACTTTTGGTCTGTGAAAAAAATTAACCGCCACTCGGACCAATGTAACACAGTGGTGCAGTGCAGACAAGTGATTTTTTTCACTGACTGAATCTGTGTGTTAAAAATATTGCATCGTGCACTGGTTTCTTCCAGAAATTGGAGGAGACTCACCTATTCAAGTCTATGGGTGTGAGAAAAAAAAATTGAAAGCCATCGAAGCCACAGTGTAGCATGTGATTTTTATGGATACATTGCAATCCGGTGATTAAATATGGTAAGTTTTAAATTTCTGGTGTTGTAAAAATAATGAACTGCACATGGATCACAAGTGAGAAAAAAAATCATCTCACTTTTCTGGATGAAACTCCATAAAAATTTTTATACGTTCATGTGCACCTACCCTTAGGCTGTGGTTCCACGGTCCGGAACCACAGCGCTTTGGACGGAGCGGAAATTCTGCTCCGTCTAAGCCCCGCCCCCTTTATGACGCGCGATCTTTCCGGAGGTGTTCAGGACACCTCCGGAACACCTCCGGAAAGAACGCAGGGCTACATAGCCCTGTGTTAATTCTGTTGCGGCGACGCACCGTCGCCGCAATACAAGAGGACATGCTGCGGTCTGAAAAGACGCGCCGCATGTCCGTTTACGCAGGTCTGCCATCTGCGTATTGTTACGCATAGTGGAGACGGGATTTCTTGAAATCCCCTCCACTATGCTGTAACATCTGGACGCTGCGTGTTTGGCGCTGCGCCAGCGCACAGCGCCAAACACGCAGCGTTTCCTGACCGTGGAAACTCACCCTTACTGAATACATTTTTTCAATGTTGCTGAATAAATTATTTACATTACTTTTCAATATATATTCTTTTTCCCTACGTACATTCTTTGCTTTTTTGAATAAACTTTGCAGAATGTCAGGTCAAGTATACCCATCTTCTACAAACATTACATTCAGATTTGTGCTGTCACAAACAGCATTCATTTACATTCAGCCTGTCATTTTTCTGATGGCTGTTGACAACCCGGAGAAAAAAAGTGATGTAAGCATCTTGATGACATGACAGGATGTATGTCCAGGAATAGAAGATATAGGTGCTTCTCACAAAATTAGAATATCATCAAAAAGTTAATTTATTTTAGGTCTTCAATACAAAAAGTGAATCTCATATATTATATAGAGTCATTACAAACAGAGTGATCTATTTCAAGTGTTTATTTCTGTTAATGTTGATGATTATGGCTTACAGCGAATAAAAACTCAAAAGTCATTATCTCAGTAAATTAGAATACTTTATAACACCAGCTTGAAAAATGATTTTAAAATCCAAAATGTTGGCCTTCTAAAATTAATATATGTATTTATGGGGATATGATTGGAATCAATAGCAATGCGATTCATCTATAAAGCTGTTTGTGTATATTTGTTTTTATATGTGTATATTTGTATAGGGAATGAAAGGTGGAGAAGTATCCCAGATGATTGAAACTGGAAAACGTATGGAGAGCCCACCTAGGTGCCCACCAGAACTTTATGACCTAATGAAATTATGCTGGACTTACAAGTGAGTGTGCAATCAGTAATGGCATGCATCATTATAGGTTATTGAAACCTTTCAAATATTAATATTTTATTAAAGTGACAAACGTTAAGGATTCATTGGAGACAGTACCAGGTGCGGGCAGTCAATTGATCGCAAGTATTCGATTTGCATACTTCCAGCCACATTCCAACTAGACCTGTCCGGCCTCACTTACACAATGGCATTTAGTGAGACTGCGCATGTCTAGTCAGCAAATGACTACATGCATGCAAATTGCTGGTGCTGGCACCAAATAATCCTCACAGTGAGCACTGTTTGTGATGTGAGGATTCACAAGTGACTTCAAACTTGAACAAAAAGCCTGAACAATCCCTATAATAAACTTTCTGATAAGCCACATTCTCCCATTATCAGCACTCAACTCAGAGAGTCCAGTATTTCAGCTGATGTTATTTGTGGGTTTTTCTTTGCATCCCGAACAATTTTCCTGGCATTTGTCACAGGTCACAGGTGAGGATGTTACCTTTAGTAGCCATTCAAACCCATTTGTGTCAACTTCTGTGCATGTTATCAGGCCAAAATCACCAGGGTATGTAAACTTTTTATCAGGGTCATTTGGATGTTTTGGGTTGTCATTATGATTTAAAAAGAGAAAACATAGTAGTTTGACAATAAATGGCTTCACCCAACCATTAACCACGAGTGGAGAAAAAGTTTTGGTGTTATCATTCATATTCTCTGAAAAAAGGCCAAGAAAGCAAAAATTCAGCCAGGGTATGTAAACTTTTGAGCACAACTGTATCAGCTCATAGCTGTATACATAGCCTTGACTCACTTTTAAAATAGGGACCCCCTCAAAAATGACATACGGACCCCCTATAATTAATAACCAGCAAAGGCTATGCAGACAGCTGTCGGCTGATATTAATAGCCTAGGAAGGGGCCATGGATACTGGTCCCTCCCAGGTTAAAAACATCTGAGATGTGCCAATTCTCTTCCCACTTGCCCTGTAGCAATGGCAAATGGGGTGATAGTTGAGGGGTAGTGTTGATCGATACTGCCCAATATCCAAAAGTATCTTATCGGATTATATCAGACTGATACCCAAAAAGTATCGGGTATCGCCGATCCGATACCGGAAACCCAATGCAATGGGACAGAAATATCATAATTAACCCCTTAGTGACAGAGCCATTTTGCAGCTTAATGACAGGGCCAATTTTTACAATTCTGAACAACTGTCACTTTATGAGGTTATAACTCTGGAACGCTTTAACGAATCCAGCTGATTCTGAGACTGTTTTTTCATGACATCTTGTAATTCACGTTAGTGGTAAAATTTCTTTGATATGACTTGTGTTTATTTATGAAAAAAACGGAAATATGGCGAAAATTTTGAAAATTTAACAATTTTTAAACTTTAAATTTTTATGCCCTTAAATCAGAGAGATATGTCACACAAATTTCTTAATAAATAACATTTCCCACATGTCTACTTTACATCAGCACAATTTTGGGACTAAAATTTTTTTTTGTTACGAAGTTATAAGGGTTAAAAGTTGACCAGCGATTTCTCATTTTTACAACACCATTTTTATTTTAGGGACCACATCACATTTGAAGTCACTTTGAGGGGTCTATATGATAGAAAATAGCCAAAAGTGACACCATTCTAAAAACTGCACCCCTCAAGGTGCTCAAAACCACATTCAAGAAGTTTATTAACCCTTTACGTGCTTCACAGGAACTGAAGCAATGTGGAAGGAAAAAATTAACATTTAACTTTTTTTGCAAATACTTTACTTCGGAACCTATTTTTTTTATTTTCACAACTGTTAAAAGAAAAAATGAACCACAAGCCGATACCCCATATGTGGGGGTAAACCACTTTTTGGGCGCACGGCAGAGGTTGCAAGGGAAGGAGCGACATTTGACTTTTTCAACGCAGAATTGGCTGGACGCCATGTCGCGTTTGTAGAGGCCCTGATGTGTCTAAACAGTGGAAACACATCACAAGTGACCCCATTTTGGAAACTAGACCCCCTAAGGAACTTATCTAGATGTGTGGTGAGCACTTTGAACCTCCAAGTGCTTCACAGAAGTTTATAACATAGAACAGTGAAAATAAAAAATCATATTTTTTCCACAAAAACAATCTTTTCACCCCAATTTTTATTTTCCCAAGGGTAACAAGACCCCAAAAGTTTTTGTGCAATTTGTCCTGAGCATGCTGATACCCCATATGTGGGGGTAAACCACTGTTTGGGTGCAAGGCAGAGCTTGGAAGGGAAGGAGCGCCGTTTGACTTTTTCAGCGCAGAATTGGCTGGACGTCATGTCGTGTTTGTAGAGGCCCTGATGTGTTTAAACAGTGGAAACCCCCCACAAGTGACCCCATTTTGGAAATTAGACCCCCTAAGGAACTTATCTAGATGTGTGGTGAGCACTTTGAACCTCCAAGTGCTTCACAGAAGTTTATAACATAGAACCGTGAAAATAAAAAATCATATTTTTCTCCACAAAAACGATCTGTTCACCCCAATTTTTATTTTCCCAAGGGTAACAAGACCCCAAAAGTTTTTGTGCAATTTGTCCTGAGCATGCCGATACCCCATATGTGGGGGTAAACCACTGTTTGGGCGCACGGCAGGGCTTGGAAGGGAAGGAGCGCTGTTTGACTGTTTCAAACCAAAATTGGCTGGAATTGAAATTGGACGCCATGTCGCGTTTGGAGAGCCTCTGATACGCCTAAACAGTCTAAACCCCCCACAAATCACACCATTTTGGAAACTAGACCCCTTAAGGAACTTATCTAGATGTGTGGTGAGCACTTTGAACCCCCAAGTGCTTCACAGAAATTAATAAACGTAGAGCCGTGAAAATAAAAAATCATTTTTTTCCTCAAAAATGATTCTTTAGCCCGCTATTTTTTTTATTTTCCCAAGGGTAACAGGAGAAATTGGACCCAAAAAGTTGTTGTGCAATTTTTCCTGAGTACGCTGATACCCCATATGTGGGGTGAAAACCACTGTTTGGGCGCATGGGAGTGCTTGGAATGGAAGGAGCGCCATTTTGTAATGCAGACTTTGATGGAATGTTCTGCGAGCGTCATGTTGTGTTTGCAGAGCCCTTGATGTACCTAAACAGTAGAAACCCCCTGCAATTGACACCATTTTGGAAACTAGACCCCCCAAGGAGCTTATCTAGATGTGTGGTGAGCACTTTGAACCCCCAAGTGCTTCACAGAAATTTATAAACGCAGAGCCGTGAAAATGAAAAATATTTTTTTTTCTTAAAAATTATTTTTTTAGCCAGCTGTTTTTTATTTTCCCAAGGGTTACAGGAGAAATTAGAACCCCAAAATGGGTGTGCAATTTGTCCTGAGTACGCTGATACCCCATATGTTGGGGTAAACCACTGTTTGGGCGCACGGCAGGGCTCGGAAGGGAGGGAGCGCCATTTGACTTTTTGAAAGCCACGTCGTGTTTGGAGACCCCCTGATGTGTCTAAACAGTGGAAACCCCCCACAAGTGACCCCATTTTGGAAACTAGACCCCTTAAGGAACTTATCTAGATGTGTGGTGAGCACTTTGAACCCCCAAGTGTTTCACAGAAATTTATAAACGCAGAGCTGTGAAAATAAAAAATCATTTTTTTTCTCAAAAATGATTTTTTTAGCCAGCTATTTTTTATTTTCCCAAGGGTAACAGGAGAAATTAGAACCCCAAAAATTGGTGTGCAATTTGTCCTGAGTACGCTGATACCCCATATGTTGGGGTAAACCACTGTTTGGGCGCACGGCAGGGCGCGGAAGGGAGGGAGAGCCATTTGACTTTTTCAACGCCACGTCGTGTTTGGAGACCCCCTGATGTGCCTAAATAGTGGAAATCCCTCAATTCTAGCTCCAACCCTAATCCCAACACACCCCTAACCCTAATCCCAACCCTAATCCTAACCTAAATCCCGACCCTAATTCCAACCCTAATTGTAACCCTAACCTTAATTGTAACCCTAACTCTAATTGTAACCCTAACCCTAATTTTAACCCTAACCCTAATTGTAACCCTAACCCTAATTCTAACCCTAATTATAACCCTAACCCTAAGGCTGGGTTCTGTCACGCTGTATAGCAGATATATATATGTGATGTCAGTAATCTATATCAAAAGGGCAACATACTATATAACATGCGCATAGATATATGATAACATAGATTTACCTGACAGAATGTCCAGTGGGTCAAAACAGAATCCGTTATACGCTGTCTCCGGCTAGAGGGTGACCGGGGTCTAAGCTGACCCTAAACTGGGGTCCTAACTAATCCCTCAACCTGGAGGTACTGTTAAAGGTACAGAGGTCCAGGCCACCAGCGTAAACCCTGTCTCCTATCAATCCCTGCCAACTGTATTCTAGTCCTAAGAAGGACCCTGAATACCACCAAAGGGAATGAACAGGTAACGGTTAATGAACAGAAAGACATACAAGAAAGACAAGAAATAAAGTAAATAAAGTCTTACATACAACACTCACACACAGTAGGAACACCTAAGGTCTCAGAGAAAAACTATAAGCTGTAAGAGTAAAAACAACTAAGGAGCTCTTAGCTTAAGTATTCTCAGAACCGATCCAGTCTGCTAGACTACATGAATGCTTTCACCGGCGTCTAACACCCAGACTGGCAGGAATATAAAGGAAACTAATTAGAACATAATCAAAAGCAGCCGGGCGAGGCTGCACCTAGTCTTAGCAAAGAGCTAGGTAAAATTAACTCTCTCATTACCAAAAAACAAAGAACCAGCAACTCAGCTGTGAGAAGTCAGAATGTGCAATCGCGACGATCTTTGTGGCGATTCACCCATGACAGTACCCCCCCTTCTACGAGGGGCCTCCGGACCCTCAAGGCCAGGTCTGCCCGGGTGAGTTGTGTGAAAGGTCCGAACCAATCGATCTGCGTTAACATCAGACGCAGGGACCCACGTCCCCTCCTCAGGACCATACCCCCTCCAATGAACTAAGTACTGAAGGGATCGGCGACTGAGACGTGAGTCAATGATTTTCGACCCATGAATTTCCACGTTATCATTGACCACCACTGAAGGAGGTAGAGGTGACGGTATAACTGGTGCCACATACTTTTTAAGTAATGACTTGTGAAACACATTATGATTTTTAAACGTAGGAGGGAGGTCCAGACGAAATGCCACAGGATTAATTATGGAACTGATCCTGTACGGCCCGATGAATCTGGGACCCAACCTCCAGGAGGGAACTTTAAGTTTTATATTCCTGGTAGACAACCACACCAGATCGTTCACCTTCAGATCTCGACCAGAAACTCTCCCCCTATCAGCCATCCGTTTGTAACGGTTATCCGTAACCTTCAGTCTTAACCGATCTGGAACTATCAGTCTCCCTGGAAGTCCCACAGGGGCGTCCCCCTGAGCCCCCAATACCTCCCCCTCAAGCTCAGAGCATACAGCTGACACTACAACTCCCTCCTGAGGAATAGGAACCGGATCATCCATCCTCCCGGTCCCTGGGAAAGTACGAGATAAGGCATCAGGAAGCAACTTTATTGAGCAGTCATATGCGCGATGAGGAGGTAACTCTTTACACCCCTCCTCTGAGAACATCTCCCCAAAGTCCTCCAGAAAAGGAGGCAAAGTCCTAGGCACAACCGCACCGATGACCGTGCTCATGCAGTTATTCTTGCAAAATTCACCCCACTGGCTTATCTTTCTGGATTGCCAATCAATCACTGGGTTATGTTTAGCCAACCAAGGAAGTCCCAACACAATAGGAGTAGGTAGACCCTCCAACACATAACAAGACAATTGCTCTTTATGTATTGCCCCTACTCGAAGATCTATGTTATGAACAGCTTGTACCAAGCTACCTTGACCAAGAGGTCTAGAATCAATAGAGAGTATAGGGACCGGTTTGGCCAATACACTCAGTTGCATACCATGCACCTGGGCAAACCGAGCGTCCACCAGATTAGCCCCGGACCCACTATCAAGAAAAACAGAAATCCTCTCAGTTCTAGTACCAATCACCACCTCCGCAGGCACGAGAAACTGAGAGGGATTTGGGGACGAAATACACACTCCCAGGTTAACTCCTTGGCTCAAAGAGGTCCGGGATGGACACCCCCCAACAAAATGTCCCTCTCTCCCGCAAAAGAAACACCTTCTAGTCTTGCGGCGCACCGCCGATTCCCTCCTACAAAATGATGTCCCTCCCAACTGCATGGGTTCCTCAGAACAGACCAGGGGAACCTCAGTATAAGGGACTTTAGTAGTAGGTGGAGTCATCACGGGGGGCGGAGTTACCTCGCGTCTTCCCCGAAGTCGTCTATCAATGCGAATAGCGAGGGCCATAGCAGCCTCCAGTGATGGAGGAGAATCATACTGAGCCAACACATCTTTTAATTTGTCAGACAACCCTTGACAAAACTGGCTCCTAAGAGCTGGGTCATTCCACTGAGTATCTGTTGCCCATCTACGGAACTCAGAAGAATATTCCTCCGCTGGACGATTTCCTTGCCGTATTTTACGTAACCTTGTTTCAGCAAGGGAGACTCGATCCGGATCATCATATACCAGACCCAGGGCAGTAAAAAATCGATCCACTGACTGGAGATCTGGGGAGCCTGGAGGAATAGAGAACGCCCAAGATTGAGGGTCCCCTTGTAAGAGCGAGATAACAATTCCCACCCTCTGCTCTTCACTCCCAGATGACCGAGGCCGCAGCCGAAAGTACAATTTACATGCCTCCCGGAAAGTAAAAAAATTTGTCCCGCCCACCAGTGAACCTGTCCGGGAGAGCAACCTTAGGTTCAGATCTGGTTTGCTCCGGGGGGGACAAAACCTTGGACTTAATGTCTGCAAATTCCATGGATAACCCCTGCAACTGCCAGGCCAGCTGGGCTACTGGATCCATGACAGCTGGGGAGAATCTTTAGTTGGGCCGGTGAAAATGTCACGCTGTATAGCAGATATATATATGTGATGTCAGTAATCTATATCAAAAGGGCAACATACTATATAACATGCGCATAGATATATGATAACATAGATTTACCTGACAGAATGTCCAGTGGGTCAAAACAGAATCCGTTATACGCTGTCTCCGGCTAGAGGGTGACCGGGGTCTAAGCTGAACCTAAACTGGGGTCCTAACTAATCCCTCAACCTGGAGGTACTGTTAAAGGTACAGAGGTCCAGGCCACCAGCGTAAACCCTGTCTCCTATCAATCCCTGCCAACTGTATTCTAGTCCTAAGAAGGACCCTGAATACCACCAAAGGGAATGAACAGGTAACGGTTAATGAACAGAAAGACATACAAGAAAGACAAGAAATAAAGTAAATAAAGTCTTACATACAACACTCACACACAGTAGGAACACCTAAGGTCTCAGAGAAAAACTATAAGCTGTAAGAGTAAAAACAACTAAGGAGCTCTTAGCTTAAGTATTCTCAGAACCGATCCAGTCTGCTAGACTACATGAATGCTTTCACCGGCGTCTAACACCCAGACTGGCAGGAATATAAAGGAAACTAATTAGAACATAATCAAAAGCAGCCGGGCGAGGCTGCACCTAGTCTTAGCAAAGAGCTAGGTAAAATTAACTCTCTCATTACCAAAAAACAAAGAACCAGCAACTCAGCTGTGAGAAGTCAGAATGTGCAATCGCGACGATCTTTGTGGCGATGCACCCATGACAGGTTCATTTTGCGTTTTACCAGCCGTTCAACACATAGCGTTGACGGGCTGGTAACGGTATAGCGTAACGCAATCGCGTTATGCTATACCCGCTAGCCAGAGGAATCAGCAGATGATTCATCTGCGCTAGCGGTGACGGAGCCCAGACGCTGCAGCCCGCGTCCGAGGCTCCGTCACTGAATGATGGCACGTCGCAAACGCATGTCGCTTTACGGCATTCGTCGCGATGCCCCCTCAAATGGGGGTGAATGGCAGCGCTAACGGACTGCGTTACACCGCGTTTATACCGCGGTGTAAGGCAGTCCGTCTAACGGACTGCCATAACGCAGTATGAACCCAGCCTAACCCTAACCCTAATTATAACACTAACCCTAACCCTAATGCTAACCCTAACCCTAATTATAACCCTAACCCTAATTATAACCCTAACCGTAACAGAAAAATGAAAATAAATATAATTTCTATTTTTTATTATATGTCCCTAACTAAGGGGGTGATAAATGGGGGGGTTATGTACTGTTTTTTTTATTTTGATCACTGTGATAGTTTATCACAGTGATCAAAATGCACTTTCTGGAGAATGAATGAAAACATTTTTGAATCTGCCGCCAAGCAGATGGGCGGGCGCACTGCGCATGCGCCCGCCATTTTTTTTTTCTGCAGGAAGAAGACGCCGGGATCCTGGGGCCTGCGGGAGGACGGAGGACACCGGTAAGTATAGGGGGGGCGATCGGGGGACCTGGGGACCCTCATTCTCTCCCCTCTGATGTCAATCACATCAGAGGGGAGAGAAATCATTTTTTTTTTTTTTTGCGATCGCGTCTATGCTTGCATAGACGCGATCGCAACACCGGGATCGGTGAATACCGACCCGGATCATGTTCTCTGGGGTCTCGGCTACCTCCGGTAGCCGAGCCCCCAGAGAATATTTGCCCATCCCCCCCAGCACAGCGGCACATAGCGGCGGGCGCACTGAGCATAAGCCCGCCATTTTCTACATCGCGCCGGCCTCGGGGGACACCGGAGGGCCCTGGGGCCACATACAGGACATCGGGGGCCACATGGGGGTCCCAGGGACCCTTTGTCTTGTTGTTGCGGTCACCGTTATAGGGTTAATAACGGCGATCGCAACATCGATGTTGGTAAAAAACCGACCCGATTCATGTTCTCTGGGGTCTCGGCTACCCCCGGTAGTCGAGACCCCAGAGAAAATGCGCCTCTGGGGGGCGCTATTCACTTTTTCCACAGCGCCGTTAATTAACGGCGCTGTGGTTTAAGTACCCTTAATGACCGCCGTTAAAAGGTGTATCGGCGGTCGTTAAGGGGTTAAATTAAACCCTTTCTTTCCTTGTAAACACTAGATATACACATATAGAATACATATATTATTATATATATATATATATATACAGTACGGACCAAAAGTTTGGACACCTTCTCATTCAAAGATTCTTCTGTATTTTCATGACTATGAAAATTGTAGAATCACACTGAAGGCATCAAAACTATGAATTAACACATGTGGAATTATACATTACACTTTACAAAAAAGTGTGAAACAACTGAAAATATGTCTTATATTCTAGGTTCTTTAAAGTAGCCACCTTTTGCTTTGATTACTGCTTTTCACGCAGAGAAGGTGAACGGCTGGACTCTACATGACTAGTTCCCACCGTGAAGCATGGAGGAGGTGATGTGATGGTGTGGGGGTGCTTTGCTGGTGACACTTTGAAGAACCTAGAATATAAGACATATTTTCAGTTGTTTCACACTTTTTTGTAAAGTGTAATGTATAATTCCACATGTGTTAATTCATAGTTTTGATGCCTTCAGTGTGATTCTACAATTTTCATAGCCATGAAAATATAGAAAAATCTTTGAATGAGAAGGTGTGTCCAAACTTTTGGTCTGTACTGTATATATACATGTCATTGTGACTATATAATATATATATATATATATATATATAATATTTATAGTTCATACACTTCTACATAGTAAAATAGCTTCTGATTCAATTGCCAGGCAATGCTGGCTTTTGTGAAATTACAGAACCACCCGACATGAAATGACACATGGTTTACATAGAGTTAACCATGTCATTTCATGCAGTTTGATATATGGTTTTCACTAACAATTACATGAGTGTATGTGTGCAAAATTTCACACATGTAGGGGTTAATTAAAGGTGTAAATTCGTTGTAAAAAAAACATATTTTTTTCTACGAATTTACACCTTTAATTAACCCCTACATGTGGGAAATTTTGCACACATACACTCATGCAATTGTTAGTGAAAACCATATATCAAACTACATGAAATGACATGGTTAACTCTATGTAAACCATGTGTCATTTCATGTCGAGTCTGTAATTTCACAAAAGCCAGCAATTGAATTAGCTGCTATTATACCATGTAGAAGTTATTCTGTCCTCATGCACGTTAGCAGGGTGTGCAATGAGACATGTAGCTAAACCCCCTGTCTTCTTTAAGAAAAAGAGGCTGTAAAATTGTAACCTTCTTTTATTGATTGCAGATGTGACAGGAAAGGGTAAAACTATAGAATGCAATAATAAGAGCATTTCAGAATATATAACTGCACAGAGCATGAAACACAAATAGTTTACAATATACAGAATACACAAACTGATTATTACCTACTTAGTACAACAAACGTACTGATAAACA
>JARQOD010000001.1:711523365-711572776 GCA_033576555.1 Oophaga sylvatica
CCCTCATTATCACCTGAGTAGAGAACTGAGTTTATTCTCAGCCAAAGGGGTAGAATCGATCCCAGTAGGGGAATAGACTTCTGTAGGGGTATCAAGGGAAACCCACAACGTTTAGCAAAATCATAATCCATCAGGTTAATAGCTGCTCCAGAATCAACGAAAGCCTGAGCAGAAAATGAGGACAGAGAGCATATCAGAGTGACAGTTAATAAAAACTTAGTCTGAACATTACCCAAGACAACTGAGCGTGCAAAACGTCTTCCCGCTTAGGGCAGACTGAAATAGCATGAGAGGCATCACCACAGTAGAAACATAACCCATTGCGCTTTCGAAACTCATGACGCTGTGCCCCAGACACCACTCTATCACACTGCATGGATTCAGAAGCAGGTTCACAAGGCAACACTATTCCACGCATACTTCTCCGCTCACGCAAACGTCTGTCAATTTGAATCGCTAATGACATAGAATCATTGAAACCAGAGGGGACAGGGAATCCCACCATAACATCCTTTACATTATCTGACAGACCCTTCCGGAAAAGGGCCGCCAAAGCGTCGTCATTCCACTTGGTCAGGACTGCCCACCTACGGAATCTCTGACAGTATAACTCAGCGTCATCAAGCCCCTGATTTAATGCCAACAAGGCTTTTTCAGCTTGATCAGTGACATTAGGCTCATCGTACAATAACCCCAAAGCCTGAAAAAATGCATCAACATCACTCAAAACAGGATCCCCAGGTGTCAGGGAAAAAGCCCAATCCTGAGGATCGCCGCGCAGGAGAGAGATGACAATTTGAACCTGCTGCGCTGCATTCCCTGAGGACTTAGATTTTAAGGCAAAAAACAATTTACAATTATTTTTGAAATTCTGAAACTTAGCTCGATCCCCTAAAAACAAATCTGGCATGGGGATCCTAGGTTCCACAACAGGCAACCTTGCAAGATATGCAGCAATACTCTGAACCTCAGTGGCAAGCTGATCCACAAGGCCAGACAACTGTGCAAACTCCATTGAGAGAAAAGATCCTCCCCAGCACCCAGAGATACAGAGGGAAAAAAAATGCAACAAACAGAAAAATATCTCTGACAACTCTGACAACCTTTTTTTTTTTTTCTTTCACAATATTTTTCCCTTCTGTGAGTACCATACAATATTAAATTTTTGGCCGGTGATACTGTTATGATTTGGTAGCTGAGGAGTGCAGGTAAAAAGGCAATACACCAGAGCAGTTGGAATCTATGAGATTGCAGTACCCTGACTAACCACAACTAGAGGCAGCCGTGGAGCGTTCCTACGTTGGTCCTAGACGCCTCGTCACAGCCTGAGAAACTAATTACACCTAAAGATAGAAATAGGAAAGCTATCTGCCCCGGAGCAGAACCCCAAAGATAATAGAAAGCCCCCAAACATGTAATGGCGGTTAGACAAGAAGAAATACTGACACAGAAAGAAAATAGTATGAGCAAACGCTGGGGCCCAAACTAACTAAATAGAAAAGGATAGGAAGGGTACTTACTGCAATCCCAGAAAACCCTGAAAAGCACCAACTCTACTAATTTCAAAATCACCTGAGATCACACGACCTCTACCACCTAAATGGAAAGAGGGAGGCATATCTAAAGAAGAATATAATGCCGTCTGCAGAACCTGCAGGGCACAAATCAGATTATCTAAAGCTGACAATGAATTAAGGCTTGCAAGTGACGTCAAAAGCAACAAAAAAGGATTTTGGGGATACGTCAAAAGTAAAAGAAAAGTCAAAGATGCTATAGGATTTTTACAGGATGAAAATGATGAAATGGTAAGTCAGGATGTTGAGAAGGCTGAACTTTTAAATTCCTATTTTGCATCTGTTTTCTCTCAGAAAGGAAATGTAACATCAACTGATCTTCACTGTCCTATTAAAGGAATAGAAGAATCCAGGATATCTATAAACAGAAAGACAGTGAGGAAACACTTAGCTAACCTAAATGAATTCAAGTCTCCAGGTCCAGATGAATTACACCCCAGGGTACTGAAGGAGATAGCAGAAGAAATTCTTGAACCACTGTCCATAATCTTTGAAAATTCTTGGAGAACAGGAGAAGTCCCAGAAGACTGGAGAAGAGCAAATGTTGTTCCTATCTTCAAAAAGGGGAAGAAGGTGGACCCAGGGAACTACAGGCCGGTGAGTCTGACTTCTATACCAGGAAAGATCTTTGAACAAATTATTAAAGAACATGTATGCAAGTACCTGGATAAGAATGAAGTGATTAAACAGAGTCAGCATGGGTTTGTAACTAATAAGTCATGTCAGACTAACTTAATTTCCTTCTATGACAGAATCACTGACTGGGTGGATCAGGGAAATGCTGTAGATATAGTATATCTTGACTTCAGCAAAGCATTTGACAAAGTATCTCACACAATCCTTATTGAAAAAATGACTAAGTATGGAATGGACAAGGCAACTGTTAGGTGGATTCATAACTGGCTTAGTGATCGGACCCAAAGAGTGGTTGTAAATGGCTGCACATCCAGTTGGAAGAATGTCTCAAGTGGGGTACCACAAGGCTCTGTTTTGGGCCCTGTATTGTTCAACATCTTTATCAATGATTTAGATGAAGGAATTGAGGGTAAACTGATCAAATTTGCTGATGACACAAAGCTAGGAGGGGTAGCTAATACTAGAGAAGAGAGAGAGAGGATTCAAAAAGATATACATAAACTGGAGCAGTGGGCAGCAACTAACAGAATGGATTTTAACAGGGAAAAATGCAAAGTACTACATCTGGGCAATAAAAATGAAAAAAGCATATACAAAATGGGAGGAATAGGGCTAAGTAACAGCACATGTGAAAAAGACTTGGGTATACTAATTGATCACAGACTTAACATGAGTCAACAGTGTGATGCAGCAGCAAAAAAGGCAAATGAAATTCTAGGATGTATCAACAGAAGTGTTGTGAATGGGTTTGAGATGAGTTCTGAGCAGAGGCTCCCTCTGGTGGTTACAAGCGGTGCTAGTCTGTCCAGTGAAGATTGTGAGGACTGGGAATCAGGTGTTACTGATTGGTCTTATATAAGGGAGTCACCTTCCCATCAGGGTTGCCGGTGATCAATTGTTCTGGTCTGGATCCTTTATTCCTGTTTCCCTTGTAGCCTGCTGTGTCGTGTCTGCATCTCCTGCTAACAGATAAGACATTTTCTTCTTTTGTGTTTGTGCTATATTTTTGCATTTTGTCCTGCACTTCTGTGGGGGCCTTCTGGGTCCCCTCCGGGGGCTTCTGCCCTCTCAGTTTTGTTCAGCCACTGATGTTTGTACTTTTGCTTTTTCCAGTTTTTTCAGTGGCTGCTGTTTTGATTTTGTTACACCAGAGAACTAATTTAGGTGGAAGAGGTCGTGTGATCTCAGGTGTTTTTGAAATTAGTAGAGTTGGTGCCTTTCAGGGTTTTCTGGGATTGCAGTAAGTACCCTTCCTATCCTTTTCTATTTAGTTAGTTTGGGCCCCAGCGTTTGCTCATACTATTTTCTTTCTGTGTCAGTATTTCATCTTGTCTAACCGCCATTACATGTTTGGGGGCTTTCTATTATCTTTGGGGTTCTGCTCCGGGGCAGATAGCTTTCCTATTTCTATCCTTAGGTGTAGTTAGTTTCTCAGGCTGTGACGAGGCGTCTAGGACCAACGTAGGAACGCTCCATGGCTGCCTCTAGTTGTGGTGGTTAGTCAGGGTACTGCAATCTCATAGATTCCAACTGCTCTGGTGTATTGCCTTTTTTATCTGCACTCCTCAGCTACCGAAACATAACAGTATCACCGGCCCCCGGAGGGGACCCAGAAGGCCCCCACAGAAGTGCAGGACAAAATGCAAAAATATAGCACAAACACAAAAGAAGAAAATGTCTTATCTGTTAGCAGGAGATGCAGACACGACACAGCAGGCTACAAGGGAAACAGGAATAAAGGATCCAGACCAGAACAATTGATCACCGGCAACCCTGATGGGAAGGTGACTCCCTTATATAAGACCAATCAGTAACACCTGATTCCCAGTCCTCACAATCTTCACTGGACAGACTAGCACCGCTTGTAACCACCAGAGGGAGCCTCTGCTCAGAACTCATCTCAAACCCATTCACAACACAGAAGCATACAGTCTAGATCACGTGAGGTCATTATTGCCCTCTACTCCTCTTTGGTCAGACCTCATCTGGAATACTGTGTCCAGTTTTGGGCACCACATTTTAAAAAAGACATCAACAAACTGGAGCAAGTTCAGAGAAGAGCCACCAGAATGGTGACCGGTCTGCAAACCATGTCCTATGAGGAACGGTTGCAGGATTTGGGAATGTTTAGCTTGCAAAAAAGAAGACTGAGAGGAGACTTAATAGCTGTCTACAAATATCTCAAGGGCTGTCACATTGTAGAAGGATCATCTTTATTCTCATTTGCGCAAGGAAAGACTAGAAGCAATGGGATGAAACTGAATGGGAGGAGACACAGATTAGATATTAGAAAAAACTTTTTGACAGTTAGGGTGATCAATGAGTGGAACAGGCTGCCACAAGAGGTGGTGAGTTCTCCTTCAATGGAAGTCTTCAAACAGAGGCTGGATGGACATCTGTCTGGGATGATTTAGAGAATCCTGCTTTGAGCAGGGGGTTGGACCAGATGACCCAGGAGGTCCCTTCCAACTCTACCATTCTATGATTCTATGATTCTAAATTAGTTCTCTGGTGTAACAAAATCAAAACAGCAGCCACTGAAAAAACTGTAAAAAGCAAAAGTACAAACATCAGTGGCTGAACTAAACTGAGAGGGCAAAAGTCCCCGGAGGGGACCCTGAAGGCCCCCACAGAAGTGCAGGACAAAATGCAAAAATCTAGCACAAAAACAAAAAGAAGAAAATGTGTTATCTGATAGCAGGAGATGCAGACACGACACAGCAGGCTACAAGGGAAACAGGATTCAAAGATTGAGACCAGAACAATTGATCACCGGCAACCCTGATGGGAAGGTGACTCCCTTATATAAGACCAGTCAGTAACACCTGATTCCCAATCCTCACAATCTTCACTGGACAGACCAGCACCGCTTGTAACCACCAGAGGAAGCCTCTGCTCAGAACTCATCTCAAACCCATTCACAACAAAATCCACTTTGATGGCCAAAATACAATGTCCTCAGTCCACAAGTTCCCAATCTAAGATCCATGGCCCCGTACCAGGCGATACCCACTGTCTCCCAACTTTTGGTTGGCCCACAGCTTTTGGTATCTCCATACAATATAGTGTGCAGTTGTGTAGCCTATAGGTTCCTCGAGACGATGAATATCACTACCATAGCTCCAGCCAACAATGACATTTTCTTAGCAGTCCACCATATTCAAAACCGTCCCCTGGAATTGAGCCAAACCCTCAGAAAAACAATCCTCTCCCAAAGCTAACTGTGCATTGCTGCGGGTGGGGGGGATTGATAGGATGATTGCTTTACATTTACCTTTAGCAATCTACTGACACCTGATTGGCATTAGCTGCAGATATAACCAGTGCAATGGGTCTGCTCCAGACGTAGTCTGCTTCATATATTTCAAATCCCATATTTCAAATTACAGATTTCTAATTACACTACTGTGAATTAGACTAGAATTCTAGAATGCATTTGGCCACACATCAATCCTACAGCATTGTCATCATCACCTTGTGACTGAGATGTTCTTCTGTTCCCACAGGTATGAAAACTCCAGCTTTTCTATGCTCCTGAATGCATCATGTATATTGTTTTGTTAATGGTATGAAAACTCCAGCTTTTCTATGCTCCTGAATGCATCATGTATATTGCTTTGTTAATGGTATGAAAACTCCAGCTTTTCTATGCTCCTGAATGCATCATGTATATTGCTTTGTTAATGGTATGAAAACTCCAGCTTTTCTATGCTCCTGAATGCATCATGTATATTGCTTTGTTAATGGTATGAAAACTCCAGCTTTTCTATGCTCCTGAATGCATCATGTATATTGCTTTGTTAATGGTATGAAAACTCCAGCTTTTCTATGCTCCTGAATGCATCATGTATATTGCTTTGTTAATGGTATGAAAACTCCAGCTTTTCTATGCTCCTGAATGCATCATGTATATTGCTTTGTTAATGGTATGAAAACTCCAGCTTTTCTATGCTCCTGAATGCATCATGTATATTGCTTTGTTTAATGGTATGATTTGCTCACCCATCTTCCTGTGTACATAATTGTACTCCATACTTCTTATCTTCACCACACATCCGAATGGTCTGTGTAATCCCTACCCCCTTTTATGACCTTTCCTTAACTCTGCATCTGGCCTGAGCAGTCTCAGCCCACTTTCCACTCACACCTGATTGGCATTAGCTGCAGATATAACCAGTGCAATGGGTCTGCTCCAGACGTAGTCTGCTTCATATATTTCAAATCCCATATTTCAAATTACAGATTTCTAATTACACTACTGTGAATTAGACTAGAATTGGACTGGAATTTGGCTGCAAGGTAACAGATTATAAAACCACTATGTTTCATTTTCTTATCACTTTCACCCCCATCCTCCTTTCTTTCTTCCTATCCCCTGTAATCCCCCCACCTAGTAAGGAATTAGTCATTTCCCCCTCCATTCTCCCCAGCCATCTCACCTTTCCCTCAGAACTGTTCCTCCACATACAATCCTTTTTACCAAGACACACACGGCCACACCATGGTTTATCCTGCTCCCACCTTCTAACGCTCTGTCTGCTACTCCTCATCGCTGGCGATGTATCCCCAAATCCTGGCCCTCCTCATCACATCCCCACACTCATTTCTAACACCCTGCCACGATCTTCCACACGTTTTTGCAACCCTGTCAACCTCATACCTATCCATCCACACCCCCCTCCCCCAGTCCCCCTACCCGGAGCACTATGGAACGCACGCTCCGTCTGCAATAAACTGTCACTTGTCCACGACCTCTTTATCACCAACAAACTCTCCTTCCTTGCCATCACTGAAACCTGGCTCACTCCCTCTGACTCAGCCTCTCCAGCTGCGCTTTCCTATGGTGGATTTCATCTTTCTCATACCCCTCGCCCCAGCAACAAACGTGGTGGAGGAGTAGGCTTACTCCTGATACCTGCTCCTTTACCCCTATTCAAATTCCACTCTCCGCTGCTATTCCCTCGTTCGAAGTGCACTCCGTCCGCATCTATTCCCCCCCAACCTCCAACTGGCTGTCATCTACCGCCCCCCGGAACTAGCCATCTCCACCTTTCTCGACCACTTTACCACCTGGCTACTCAATTTCCTCTCTGCTGACATCCCCACCATCATCATGGGCGATTTCAACATCCCCATTGACACTTCCACCCCGGCGGCCTCTAAACTTCTTTCGCTCACAGCTTCCCTTGGCCTCACTCAATGGTCCTCTGCGGCCACTCACAAAGGCGGTCACACGCTGGACCTTATCTTCACCCGTCTCTGTTCCCTCACTAATCTCACTAACTCCCCACTCCCCCTGTCTGACCACAACCTACTGACATTCTCTTCCCTCTCCTCTGTTAGTACGCATCCCCCACTCCACAAACTCACCCACCCTCGCAGAAATCTCAAACACCTCAATTTACAATCGCTCTCTGAGTCCCTCCTCCCTCTTACAGACATAGCCTCACTTCATGACACAGATGCTGCTGCCACATTTTATAACACCACAATAAAAACCACACTTGATTCGGCCGCCCCCCTCATGCAGAGCAAAACTCGTACAATCAACAGGCAGCCCTGGCTGACCGGCCTGACCAAAGAACTGAGACGGGCTTCCAGGGTTACCGAGCGGAGATGGAAGAGAACCCACTCCACCGAGCACTTCAACGCATACAAGCAGTCCCTTGCCAGCTTCAAGTCCACGCTCTCTGCCGCAAAACAAACTTACTTCTCATCTCTCATATCCCTGTCTCACAACCCTAAACAGCTCTTCAACACTTTCAATTCTCTACTCCATCCCACAGCACCTCCTCCCTCTCCTCTCATTTCTGTCGAAGACTTTGCCTCCTTCTTTAAGCAAAAGATTGATACTATCAGAGAAGGCTTTGGCCCGCAGCCCCCAATGCCCCTCTTAGCCACTCAGCCCTGTTCTTCCAAAACCAGCTTCACCACCATGACAGAAGATCAGCTCTCCACTCTCCTGTCAAGATCACACCTCACCACTTGCGCGCTTGACCCACTCCCGTCCCACCTCATCCCTAACCTTGCCACAGTCTTCATCCCTACTCTCACACACCTCTTCAACCTTTCACTTACAAATGGTGTCTTTCCTTCATCCTTCAAACATGCTTCAATCACCCCGATCCTCAAAAAGCCCTCCCTCGACCCATCCTCAGCGTCTAGCTATCGCCCGATATCTCTTCTCCCCTTCGCCTCAAAACTACTGGAACAGCATGTATATCTTGAACTGTCCTCCCACCTTTCCTCCTGCTCCCTCTTTGACCGGTTACAATCAGGCTTTCGACCGCATCACTCAACTGAAACTGCCCTAACTAAAGTCACTAACGACCTGCTAACCGCCAAGAGCAAGCGACACTACTCTATCCTCCTTCTCCTGTACCTGTCTTCTGCCTTTGACACCGTAGACCACTCCCTCCTCCTACAGATTCTCTCATCTCTTGGCATCACAGACTTGGCCCTATCCTGGATCTCATCATACCTAACAGACCGAACATTTAGTGTCTCCCTCTCACACACCACCTCCTCACCTCGCCCCCTGTCTGTCGGTGTTCCCCAAGGCTCAGTCCTAGGACCCCTACTCTTCTCCATCTACACCTTCGGCCTGGGACAGCTCATAGAATCCCACGGCTTGCAGTATCACCTCTACGCCGTTGACACGCAGATCTACCTATCTGGACCTGACCTCACCTCCCTACTGACCAAAATCCCACAGTGTCTGTCTGCTATCTCAGCCTTCTTTTCTGTTCTCACTGAACATGGACAAAACAGAATTCATCATCTTTCCCCCACCTCATTCTACCCCTCCACCAGGCCTATCCATCAATGTCAATGGCTGCTCGCTTTCCCCAGTCCCACATGCTCGGTGCCTTGGGGTGATCATCGACTCTGCCCTCTCTTTCAAACCACATATCCAAGCCCTCGCCACCTCCTGCCACCTCAAACTCAAAAATATTTCCCGGATCCGCTCATTCCTCAACCATGAAACCACAAAAACACTAGTGCACGCCCTTATCATCTCCCGCCTCGACTACTGCAACCTCCTACTGTCTGGCCTCCCCTCTAGCACTCTGGCACCACTCCAGTCCATCCTACACTCTGCTGCACGACTAATCCACTTGTCTTCCCACTATTCCCCTGCCTCCCCACTATGCCAGGCCCTTCACTGGCTTCCTATTGCCCAGAGGCTCCAGTTCAAAACCTTAACCATGACATACAAAGCCATCCACAACCTTTCTCCTCCATACATCTGTGACATGGTCTCCCGCTACCTACCCACACACAACCTTCGATCCTCTCAAGATCTCCTTCTCGACTCCCCCATCTCTTCTTCCCACAACCGCATACAAGACTTCTCCCGGGCTTCCCCCATACTCTGGAACTCTCTGCCGCAAAACATCAGACTTTCACCAACAACGGAGACCTTCAAGAAAAACCTGAAGACCCACCTGTTCCGACAAGCCTACAACCTGCAATGATCCTCAGTGTACTGAACCATCGCACAACCAGCTCTACCCTCTCCTAGTGTATTCTCACCCATCCCTGTAGACTGTGAGCCCTCGCGGGCAGGGTCCTCTCTCCTTCTGTACTTATGCGTCCCTTGTCTAGCACATGTTTATTGTATCTGTCTATATTTTTCCCCTTTTCATATGTAAAGCGCCATGGAATAAATGGCGCTATATAAATATATATAATAATAATAATACTGTCCTGCCTTAGGTTTACATAAGATCTAGCCGGCTCGTCGTCCTCTGCTTACTGTCACTGAATGTAAACAAAGATTCTTGAGAATGAACTGACGAGCAAGCAAATCACTAATAAAATACAGCAAGAAAATATCTAATAAAACACAATATTGATGCAACCGGTGCTCCATGCTGGAAAAGTCTACATCCCATAGAGCAGTGGACTCCGCTCCACGATAATTGGTCCAATAGTCTTTAGCCTGTGACCAGTTCCTCACAAAGGGTATATACACTTCTCAATATAAAGACAACACTTAAATAACACAATGTAACTCCATGTCAATCACACTTCTGTGAAATCAACCTGTCCAGTTATAATACTGATTGTGAATCAATGTCTACTGCTGTTGTGCAAATGGAACAGACAACAGGTAGAAATGATAGGCAATTAGCAAGACAACCCCTATAAAGGGCTAGTTCTGCAGGTGGTGACCACAGACTATTTCTCTGTTCTCATCCTTTTTGGCTGTTTTGGTCACTTTTGCATTTTGTTATTCCTCCCACCCCTAGAGGTATACTAGCATGAAGCGGTGTCTACAAGTCACAGAAGTTGCTCAGGTAGTGCAGCTCATCCAGGATGGCACATCAATGTGAGATGTGGAAAGAAGGGTAGCTGTGTCTGTCAGCACAGTGTCCAAAGCATGGAACAGATACCAGAAGACAGGCCAGTACACAAGATGTGGAGGGGGCCGTAGGAGGGCAACAACCCATCAGCAGTACTGCTACCTCCTACTTTGTGCAAGTAGGAACAGGAGGTGCAGTGCCAGAGCCCTGAAAAATGACCTCCAGAAGGTCACTAACATACATGCGTCAGCTCAAACTGATAGAAACAGACTCCATGAGGGTGGTATGAGGACACGACATCCACAAGTGGGTGTTAAGCTTACAGCCCAACACTGTGCACGGCGATTGGCATTTGCCAGAGAACATCAAGATTGGAATTTTCAACATTGGCGTCCTGTGCACTTCACGGATGAGAACAGGTTCACACTGAGCACATGTGACAGACATGACAGTCTGGAGACGTCATGGAGAATGTTCTGCTGCCTGCAACATCCTCCAGCATGACCGGTTTGGCAGTGGGTCAGTAATGGTGTCGGGAGGCATTTATTTCGAGGGCAGCGCCAGAGGTACCCTGACTTCCATTAGGTACCGGGCTGAGATCATCAGACCCATTGTGAGACCATATGCAGATGCACTGGGCCCTGAGTTCCTTCTGATGCATGACAATGCCAGGCCTCATGTGGCTGAAGTGTGTCAGCAGGTCCTGCATGATGAAGGCATTGATGCTATGTACTGGCCTGCCCATTTCCCAGACCTTAATCCAATCGAGCAAATCTGGGACATCATGTCTCGTTCCAATCACCAACGCAACGTTGCACCACAGACTTCCAGTTGACTGATGCTTTTGTGAAGAACTGAAGTTATGGGTTGTAATGATCACCTAGGCAGGTTAATGATACTATTTTTTACTCCTTAAGTCCATGATTTTACAACAAATCCAGTTAGATGGCCAAAATACATTGCCCTCAGTTCACAAGATCCCCTCCGACTGCCCCCGTACCAGGCAATATGCACTGTCTCCCAACTTTTGGTTGGCCCGCAGATTTTGTATCTCCCACCAGTATAGGCTCTAGTAACAAGTCCAGGATCTTCCAGACGACAAATAACACAATCGACGCTCATGTAACCAGGGGAAACAATCCTCGAGAAAGTCTGTGAAATCCAGACGACAGATCCTTCAACCGTAGCAGGGGGACCCACCCAGCTGGCAACTGATCTCTAAAGCTCCATAGGCTATCCATCCATGACTCCAGGACCTCAGGCTAGATCCTCTCACCTCAAAGTCATAACTGCCTGACTTAACATGTGGCTTCTTTTCCTCCCTTCCACATAAACATTTGCTTTTGGCTGAAAGAATGAAGAATATTCCATAAGCCCCTCACCTTGGACTGCATGTGAGACCCCTTGTAGTGATGGCTCCATTGGGTCTACAATCCTCATCCACACAATGGAACTATTGGCTGGAAGAGCAATGGAATGATAGAGTTCCTTGAATACTAATCTTGGATTTGGCCTTATGTAAGCACAAGACCTAGCCTGCAAGTCTTCCTCTGCTTACTGTCACTGACTAGAAACATTGATTCCTGCGGCTGAACTGACAAGCAAGCAAATCACTAATAAAACACTATAATATCGATGCAACTGGTGCTCCATGTTGGAAAATGTCTGCATTCCCTAGAGCCATGAACTCCGATCTACGTCCATTCATTCAAAAGTCTTTAATAAGTAGCCAGCTCCTCACAGCTGTAATGTAGGTCTGGGAGGAGATCCCTCAGAACATCCGCTGCCTCATCAGGAGCATGCCCAGGGGTTGTAGGGAGGTCATACAGGCACGTGGAGGCCACACACACTACTGAGCATCATTTCCACTAACATTGGATCAGCCTGTAATTTGATTTTCTACTTTGATTTTGACTATCATTCCAAGTCCAGACCTCCATGGGATATTGTGATTTACACGGATCATTTTATGTTTTATTGTTCTCAACGCACTCCACTATGTAATGAATATTTTCCCCATTGACTTGCATTAGATGCGGCTAATTCGCAGGTATTGTTTTTAGTGCTTTTCCACTGCGGAAACGCATCAAAACTGCATGTAATCCGTACATGACTGTACCAAGAAAGTTTTGTGGAAGGTAAATATAAGCAAGTATCATAAACAAAGCAGCGCTATTTAAAAAATGACATAGCAAAAACAGACAAAAACTACATTGTCAAAAACATGATGTAAATGCAGGTAAGAGAAAAACGCACTCAAAAATGCAATGAAAAGATGTAAGTAACGCGATTCACATGGCGGCTTTCACTATCCAGCCTCAGCCAATAGCAACGTCTGCTAGCTGACCGCCGGAACGCGACAGCCAGTGAGCGCCCACATCGGCAGCTTGTACACTTCCGCTTCTTTCCGTTACCACGGCAACAACACACCCAGCTCTACCGCGCGCCGCTTCCGCCTCACCTCACGGCTGTCGGCATTGGGCAGCGCCAGCGAGGCCCCGCCCTGTTCTCTCAGGGTACTAGGGTTTCCCGTGTGATTACGTCACTTAGTAACCACCAATGGCCACAAAGCTTCTCCCAAATCCCCGCCTACCGACCCCTGTCACTTTCAGTCCAGGAAGCGTCCGGCTTGTGGTAGCTACGCTACAGCGCGGTGTGTCGGGAGTCATGGCGGCCAGTCAGCAGTGGGTGTTGGTGGAGATGGTGCAGGCGTTCTATGAGGTGGGTGGCGCGCCCTGAGAGGGGGGGAAGACCTTGGTAGCCCCGCGGCCGGCTGTGAGCCGCATTGTCGGCGCTGGGAACTACTTCCGAGGAACTTCCGTGACAGGTGCGGTGAGCGGAGGCCGGGCAGCTGCCTCGTGGAATGCGCTGGTGCAGGTGTCCTCCAGGGGGCAGCAGGGCCCCTGCCAGGTCTGTGCGGTCCCACTGGCTCCTCCTCTCCTGCCAGGGACTGGTGCTGTGTATCTGACCTGGAGTCTTCCTCATTGCTCTTCATCATCCCATCAGCCATGTCAGGAAGCTGTGGCCACTGGACTGGCGCTGCCTCCGACGTGACGGCTTGCGACTCTTCTTCTGATTCGCTGGGCTGGCGAAACGTCACATGTTCATCATGTCACAACCGTGATGTCACGCCAGGCTGTCTAATCACAAGAAGAGACACCGATGCCAACAGGTAACGCGCCTGTCACGGCTCCTGTCCGGCAGCCTCAGATTCCGACGCGGCTGTGCCTCAGACTCCCGACGCGGCTCGTGCCTCAGACTCCCGACGCGGCTCGTGCCTCAGACTCCCGACGCGGCTCGTGCCTCAGACTCCCGACGCGGCTCGTGCCTCAGACTCCCGACGCGGCTCGTGCCTCAGACTCCCGACGCGGCGTGCCTCAGACTCCGACGCGGCTCGTGCCTCAGACTCCCGACGCGGCTCGTGCCTCAGACTCCCGACGCGGCTCGTGCCTCAGACTCCCGACGCGGCTCGTGCCTCAGACTCCCGACGCGGCTCGTGCTCGCTCCGACGGGCTGTGCCGACTCCGACGGCGTGCCTCGATCCGACGCGGCTCGTGCCTCAGACTCCGACGCGGCTCGTGCTAGACTCCGACGGGCGTGCGCAGATCCGACGCGGCCTGCGCGACTCGACCGCTCGTGCCGAGATATACGCAATCACCATTGAGGGTCCTTTAGACTTATGAGCTTTGTGTTCCCTTTTTTCTATATAGGATAAATATTTGAAAGGTTACACACGTGGCAATAAAGAAAAGTGTAACATTGTGGTGTATGGTGAAACTACCTCTGAAGCCGAACCACCGGTCACATGCCGGGCTTTAGCGCAGGTTGGTAATGTTACCATACACCGCAATATTACAGTATTTTTTTTTTTTTTACGATGCACAAACTGACCTGCGGTGCGTATTTCAGATCCTCGACACGTCAATCTCTCTTGCTGATAAGATGAGTTTTATGTGCAGATTTTCTCCATAGATTTGCAGTGGCTGACTGGGCTGCCAAGGGCCCACCAGTAACATTGACTTTGGGGGCCCACTTTTCACCTGCAAACAAATATTACACTACCCCAATTCACAAATTTACCTATACCTCTATATAATAATAAACTGGGTAGGTTGGTAAATGAATGATGAGCTCCAGCTATTTTTCTGTACAGAGTGAATCAAGTAAATTATGCCAAGTACTGCCCATACAGGGTGGTTGGGGGCAAAGATCTGCACAGGGGCCCACCGGGGGATTGCCCTGTTACTCTGTGGGCCAGTCCGAGCCTGGATTTTCATTAGATGGGGAAAATCTGCAGGTAAAAAGAAAAGAACGCGTGTGATCCACACGTGACTATAGCAATAACATTTTGTCAACCACCAAAAATATAAAAACAAAGCAGCTTTATGTCAAATGACACTCCAAAAAGCATAAACAAGTAGTAAAAGCACAATGAAAATCAATGCCAGTAACCTAACTTACATAATAGGGGCAGAAAATGGGCAGCATCAAAATCTCCCCAAATATCATGGGAACTTGTCAGTTAGGGCTCATTCACGCACCAGTTTTTCAGGCCAAGTGTACGTGAAAAAAAAGCGGGCAACACTCGGACCAATGTTATTTAGTGGGGTAATGCAGAGGAGAGTTGTTTTTTTTTTTTCTCACTGACCAAATCGGCATACGAAAAAAATAGTAGCATGCGCTCGTTTCTTCTGTAAATCGGAAATCCATTCAGTTCTGTGGGTGCATAAAAACATCAGATTCCATATGGAGTCACATTATAGCACCCAATGTTTCTGGATACTGTGCCGTTCTGTAACAGGAAATTGTTAATGGTCCTTTAATAGATTAACAGTGACTGGTGTAGAAAAATAGATTGTATACGGACAGCACACAGAGTGCACATGGATGACAAGTGAGAAAAAAAAAAGCCATACTACTTTTTCGGATGAAACTCAGAGCGATGTTTTTTATACATTCGGCTGAACCTACCTTTAGACTCTTTTCGCAATAGAATGAGATTTCTGAAGTCTGATGCACGTGCTGCTTACTTTTACCTTGCGGATTATTACAATCATTGTGGGTTTTTTTTCAAACTTGCAGCCTGTCAATATTTTCAGCTTTTTTCTACATTTTTTTTTACCCATTTAAATGTAAAGGGGGAAAAAAGACCAGTAATAATGCTCCGGAAAAGCACATAAAAAAGTCAACACACATATTGAACGCAGTGTTTTTTCAGTGCGTCATGAAAGGACTGGGTTACATTACGGACGTGTTTTGGAGTATGACCGGTAATTTTAGGGTTGCTCTTGACTTAAAGAAGCACTCCTCCTCACGTCAAAACTTTCATCCTGTTAATATATTGCAATCATCATATTATATAGCATTGTGTACTTGCTCATTTTGCCCTTCTACCCAGATAATTCTTCTTTTTTCCATTAGGTCTATTACCTCACATGATTACTAACTGACTAGCTCAATCCTTCTACCCTCTTTAGGCCGGCGTCACACTTGTGAGTGTGATGCGAGTAAGTCGCACGACTTTCTCGCATCAACACCCAGCACGGCCGCCCGCTCTCGGACCCGAGTGTGCGGCTGCACAGAAATACATGCAGCCGCACACTCGGGTCCGAGAGCGGGCGGCCGTGCC
The DNA here is from genome assembly GCA_033576555.1 of Oophaga sylvatica. Taxonomy (NCBI): domain Eukaryota; kingdom Metazoa; phylum Chordata; class Amphibia; order Anura; family Dendrobatidae; genus Oophaga; species Oophaga sylvatica. The sequence goes on from JARQOD010000001.1 coordinate 711,539,514, forward strand.
GGGTGTTGATGCGAGAAAGTCGTGCGACTTACTTGCATCACACTCGCAAATGTGACGCCGGCCTTATAGAAACAGGAGGTCAATTTTCCCTGTGTGAGTCATTAGTCAAATTCCTGACGGGGAGAAGCAGAGCAGCTGGGTCAGGAGCTGAAGAGGAAAGTGATAAACGCTGCGACAAGAGACTTCCTGTTTCTATATAGAAAAGAGAATAACTGGGTAGAAAGGCAAAATGAGCAATTGTAAGTACACAGTGCTATATACCGTATATACTCGAATATAAGCCGAGATTTGCAGCCCATTTTTTAGGGCTGAAAGTCCCCCTCTCGGCTTATATTCGAGTCATATACCAGGGGGTCGGCGGAGGAGGGGGAGCGCAGCTGCCCTGTATACTCACCCCTCCGCCGGCCCGGTCTCTGCAGCCCCTGCTCTTCTCCCACTGTCCCTGCGCCAGTATTCAGCCATCGGTGGTAACACGTGACCACTGAACACAGGCGCCGGGACCGTGGGAGAAGAGCAGGGCAGAGACGCGCCGGCGGAAGGTTAAGTATAAGCGATACTTACCTGTCCCGTTCCGCTGTGTCCTCGGGTCCTCTTGCTGCGATGTTCAGGCAGAGGGCGCGATGACGTAGTTACTGTGCGCAGCGCCCTCTGCCTGATCATTGACTGCTGGAGGACCCGGAAGACAGCGGCGAGCAGCAGTTTACCCGGTGGCAGGTAAATATCACAGGTGCCGGGGCCCTGAGCGAGCGGTGACACGGCACCTGTCCCCATAGCGCGTCGGTGTCCCCGCCTGCTCAGGACACCGGCACCTGACCCTCAGCGACGAGAGGTGAGTATGTGTGTTTTTTTTTTTTTTTTTTTATTCGGTTGCAGCAGCAATTGAGGCCTATACTATGGAGCATCTATGGGGGAATAATCTATGGGGGCACTATCTTATGGATCATATATGGGGGCACAATCTATGGAGCATCTATGGGGGCATAATCTATGGATCATATATGGGGGCACAATCTGTGGAGCATCTATGGGGGAATAATCTATGGGGGCACTATCTTATGGAGCATCTATGGGGGCATAATCTATGGATCATATATGGGGGCAAAATCTATGGAGCATCTATGGGGGCATAATCTATGGATCATATATGGGGGCACAATCTATGGAGCATCTATGGGGGCATAATCTATGGATCATATATGGGGGCACAATCTGTGGAGCATCTATGGGGGCACAATCTATGGATCATATATGGGGGCACAATCTATGGAGCATCTATGGGGACATAATCTATGGATCATATATGGGGGCACAATCTGTGCAGCATCTATGGGGGCATAATCTATGGATCATATATGGGGGCATAATCTATGGAGCATCTATGGGGGCATAATCTATGGAGCATCTATGGGGGCACAATCTATGGATCATATATGGGGGCACAATCTATGGATCATATATGGGGGCACAATCTATGGATCATATATGGGGGCACAATCTATGGAGCATCTATGGGGCACAATCTATGGAGCATCTATGGGGGCATAATACATGGGCAGCATATAGGGCATAATCTCATTTTCCTCCCTAGGCTTATACTCGAGTCAGTAAGTTTTCCCAGATTTTTGTGGCAAAATTAGGGGGGGTCGGCTTATACTCGGGTCGGCTTATACTCGAGTATATACGGTAATAGGATTGCTTTATAGTCGGAAGATAAAAACTCTGATGAGAGGGCTTCTTTAAGACACAGTTAAGTATAACTACTCCTTAAATGAAAACTGGAACCCCTATCTGAGAGTGAGAAGTAGCTTTACAAGGCATTAATCCTTGTGGGAGCGAGAGCCACTTCCCGTTCTCGTTAGTAGGAGCATCTTATAATGCGGTCATATGGGAAATATCAGGGTACCCCTGGGTGAACTTCAGTAAAGGTGTTTGTCTTTACAACAACCTCCTTACTACAGACATTGGGACTGCACTTGCGGCAGTCAGTCAAGCTATTCTGCTATAGAGGCAGTTGCAGGGGGAATGTAGAAGGCTGCTCACTCCAGTGTGAATCGGGATTCTTCTCATTCACTTACCGTAGTGTGGATAGGAGACATTTATATATATTTATATCTGACATGGGGCACCTGAAGTCCAGCCTCGGCCTGCCAGGCTGTCCTCTAACGTCTCAGTAGGTTGGCAGGTTAATCTGTATTGATTGCTCTTCCTGGTAGTGATATGAGAAAAATGGTGTGCACTCAGTCTGAGGAGAATGAGGTGCAGGTATAGTGGACAGAACGTCCTAAATACTAGAATTATAAAAATATACCGCACACGCTATGGAATTCCATGCAAAATAATAGAGTTTATAACAAAATAGGGAGCAATGTATAAAGCGATTAGCGGTGTGGCTGATGTTTCGACTCTCCGAGTCTTACTCATAACATCGCTAAAAAGACAAAACAAGATGTCAGCATAATAAATAGTAAGTCATAAATAACAAGAACATAAATAAAAAAAATAGAATAAAGTCACACTTCCAAAAGGTGAAAAACTTAACATAGTCATAGAACACAACAAGCACCAAACGTTTGACATGAGATCAAATAACAAAATAAAATGTTTGAACCAAAGAAGATGGAAAAGGTGCCGTACCCAAACCAATATGTAGAGGAAGAAGAAACAAGGCATAGATCAGTAAACAGAAGGCACAGAATTTACCTTATATAGTATCATAATACGTTCCTATGAAAAAGGTGAAGCAATAGAGATTCTATGGAACAAAGTATAATGTTAGGAAGCCCCATAGATAATGGTGTAGGGTTTAGAGTATTAAATACCTTATATGTATATAGAAATTGTCAGACAATCCAAGTAAGGAAAGCAATGTAAGATCCAGGGTAAATGTACACCTATAATAAGAGATGTTGTAAAGAAGAGGTCATCATCATTTATAAGTCTAAAGGCACTGCCACACTTAGCGATCGCACTAGCGATCACGATAACGACTCGACCTGGCGTAATCGCTAGTTAGATTCCAAACAACTCATCAGTGATCTGTGATTCCAAACATCTCATCAGCGATCTGTATAACGACCTCTGCGGTCGTTGGGAAAACCTAGTCCCACCTGCGATGCTGGTGAAGTCGTTCATAAAGGGTGTCACACTCAGCGATTCAGGCTCACCAGCGGGACACCAACGACCAAAAAACGGCTCAGAACATTCATAAGCGATCAGCGACATCTCAGCAGGGGCCACATCGCTGCTACATGTCACACACAGCTAAGTTGCTAACGAGATCGCTACTGCGTCATAAATGGTGACGCAGAGTAGCGATCTCGCTTAGTGTGGCATACCATTAAATGGAATATGATACGGTTGAACGTGTCACTACATACTGTGATGGGGTAAGTTAACACTCTAGAGGAGGCAATTATACTCTGTTGGATAGATATGGATTAACAGCTAGGTGTTAAGTCCCTGTTTGTTATCGGGAGTTTGTAGTTATATCTAGGGGTTACATATGGTTAAGTACAAAACCATATGTGACCCCTAGATATAACTACAGACTCCAGATAACAAACAGGGACTTAACACCTAGCTGTTATCCAACAGAGTATAATTGCCTCCTCTAGAGTGTTAACTTACCCCATCACAGTATGTAGTGACACGTTCAACCGTATCATATTCCATTTAGACTTCTAAATGATGACGACCTCTTCTTTACAACATCTCTTATTATAGGTGTACATTTACCCTGGATCTTACATTGCTTTCCTTACTTGGATTGTCTGACAATTTCTATATACATATAAGGTATTTAATACTCTAAACCCTACACCATTATCTATGGGGCTGCCTAACATTACACTTTGTTCCATAGAATCTCTATTGCTTCACCTTTTTCATAGGAACATATTATGATACTATATAAGGTAAATTCTGTGCCTTCCGTTTACTGATCTATGCCTTGTTTCTTCTTCCTCTACATATTGGTTTGGGTACGGCACCTTTTCAATCTTCTTTGGTTCAAACATTTTATTTTGTTATTTGATCTCATGTCAAACGTTTGGTGCTTGTTGTGTTCTATGACTATGTTAAGTTTTTCACCTTTTGGAAGTGTGACTTTATTCTATTTTTTTATTTATGTTCTTGTTATTTATGACTTACTATTTATTATGCTGACATCTGGTTTTGTCTTCCTGGTAGTGAGTCATTTTTTCCATGTTTTTCTTGAACGAAATTCTTAAGTTAGAGGAACATCACGCTCCGTTTACCGGGTATTAACTACTGTCCGCAAAAGCTGACAAACAGAGCATGCTTTACAATGGGATCTCCAGATACTTCTTGCTGATCTGAATTTCTGTCTTGCGGTTTGCTGGCTAGTCCTGTTTTTGGATGTTACTTGGATTTGTCAGCGGTTGTTATGAGCCGGCCTTTGTATTGGGTGGGGCGTTATTATCCCAGTTTCACCTCTTCATTCAGATTCTGGAATGGTGCTGCGATCAGCCTAGCTAGCAGCTTGTCCTGCTCGTATGTGAGTGCAGTTATATGGATGTAGTTGCCTGCTGACCACTTTGCAGCAATAAATCTGCAAAATAATACAGTACTAGTATTGTCTATGAAAATTTAATCTGTGCCCAGGAATTTGTTAATGTAATTCTTTGTACGGGGTGACGTTTGCAGCGAAAATTCCTTGTGTGAACTTAGCCTAAAGGCACTGCCACACTTAGCGATCGCACTAGCGATCACAACAACGACTTAACCTGGTGAGATCGCTGGTGCGATCGCTATGTGATCGCTAGTTAGATTCCAAACACAACTCATCAGCGATCTGTGATTCCAAACACAACTCATCAGCGATCTGTATAACGACCTCTGCGGTCGTTGGGAAAACCTAGTCCCACCTGCGATGCTGGTGAAGTCGTTCATAAAGGGTGTCACACTCAGCGATTCGGGCTCACCAGCGGGACACCAACGACCAAAAAACGGCTCAGAATGTTCATAAGCGATCAACGACATCTCAGCAGGGGCCACATCGCTGCTACATGTCACACACAGCTAAGTCGCTAACGAGATCGCTACTGCGTCATAAATGGTGACGCAGTAGTGATCTCATTAGCGATCTCGCTTAGTGTGGCATACCCTTAAAGCTGTAGAACTACCCTGTATCTGCTTATCTGATGTAACAAATTCCCTTTAAGAGTACTGCCACACTAAACAATCCCGCTAGCGATCACGATAACGACGCATACTAATGCGATCGCTAGCGGGATTGTTTCTATATCGCTAAGTGCGGCCACATTTAGCGATATAGTTAACGACGCTATCGCCGTTAGCGATCTTCTTAACGACTTTAGCGGTACAAAAGTACCGCTAAATCGCTAAGAAAAGGTGCCACACTAGCGATATATACTTACCCAGCGGGAGCGCCGACGAGAATATAGGGTCCGGAACGATTCCAGCGACGAGCGAGATCACAGCAGGAAGCTCGTCGCTGGCAGCTGCCGCACTGAACAACATCGCTAACGGGATCGCTAAATAGTGACGTTTTTTAGCGATCCCGTTAGCGATATTGTTCAGTGTGGCATACCCTTAAGCGTAGGCTGTGCCAGGTGCCAAACACACACATCCAACACCTAATCCTGGTGAACACGCCAAGTGTGTACAAATATTGAAAAAATAATTTGAAATTTATTAAAGTCTCTACTTTTTCTCCTTTGTCTCATTGGGGGACACAGGACTGTGGTGTATGCTACTGCCGCTAGGAGGCTGACAGTAAACATAAAAAAAGGTTAGCTCCTCCTCCGCCGTATACACCTCAGCACTGGCCGCAGGCAAACCCAGTTCATGCTTAGTGTCTGATGGAGGCACACGTCTGGTTTCTTCCAGACCATTTTTTTTTTTTTTTCTTCTACTTTCCCACGAAGATGTGACAGGGGCGACGGACCCTTTTGAAGGGGTCCGATCTCCCCAAACCATCAACGGGCGAGCACGTGGAGTAAAGCCTCCACGTATCCTTTCCCGCAACGTGGGACACGAGTGCCGGACTCAGCCCTGACCACCCTAGGGTATTGAAACCCTAGGCTGTACAGAGGCAGAGAATAGTCCGTGCGGCCCCCACTGCACCACCAAGGCAAGACCGCGGTGCTGCAAGGAGGCGGACGGTCCCTCTCCTCACCCCCTGAAGGGGTGATGGAGTTAGGGTGCCTGCACCGTCCTCACCCCTTTTTTTCTGTGAAGCCCCTCTCTAACCTGAGACTGCGGCTGAGAGACGCTGGGACCTTTTTTCCTGCGTATGCTCCAGTGGATCACGGCCGGGAACCCACCTTTAATCCGGGATCGTCGGTCGTGGAGGTAGTTGGAGCAAAGGAGGATTCAGGAGCAGCGCGTCCAAAGCAGAAGCTGGGTATTCAGCCTGGCTTCAGCCAGGAATCAGGCAAGTCCATGGCTGAGCTCCCCATACCCACACACCCCCCCCGTATCCGGCGGCCGCTCTCCGACCTCGGGGCGGCCGCCGCCAAAAATTTACCTCCCGGCTTCAGGCCGGCGCTAGGCCGCGGGCGGAAATCTAGCCCCCGGCTTTTGCCGAGGGTCAGGCAGCGCTGGGGGTAATTCGGCGTTCCAGAGGATGGGCGCGTTCTCGGGCTCCTCCCCCCAGCAGTGGCACTTCCGGCGGGCCCGCCCCCCTGATCCCGGGCGGCCGCCGCCAAAAATTTAGGCCGCGGCTTCGGCCAGCGCTAGGCCGCGGCCTGAAATTTAGCCCCCGGCTTCGGCCGGAGACTAGGCCGCGGCTGGAAATCGGGTCCCCGGCTTCGGCCGGCGCTAGGCCGCGCCCCACGACCCCTCCCCTAGGGCTCGGCTATTTAGGCACGCCTCCCTGAAAGGGGAGCGCGTTTTTTGGAAGTCTGGAGCTTCCGTCTTCCCTTTTACGCCACACGGTCCAGCAAGTGAGGTGGAAAATCATTAAAGGACGTTCGGGGAACAGGACTGGGGTAAGTGCTACTACCTCCAGCCTGGTTGCTCCGCTTTGCCGCGCTCCGCTCCGCTACTACCCGCACCGCCACATCCAAATTATTCGGACAGGAGGAAATCTGTGACAGATCCAGTATGTCCAGAAGGGCTAAGACCAAAGCGGTGCTCTATACTGCATGCATTGCCTGTAGATCCCCTTTTCCGCACGCCCAGACTAATCGGGTCTGCGAAGCCTGTGACTCCGAACGGGCTCAGGAGTCCTTACCTATAACCGAGCCTAGTGCGTCAGGTCCTCCGGAATGGGCCTTGTCTCTTTCTCAATCTGTGGCGTCATTATCCAGAGCAATCGAGTCCCTTCAAGCTCCCGATAGGAGCAGGGACAGTGGTTCACCCGGCTTGACTACGCCTAAGGAACCTCCGGCCTGCAGGGGCCGCGCTCTTACCAGGCAGACTCATGGGAAGCGAACCCATACTGCGTCGCCTATGCCGTCCGGGGCCTCGGCATCCTTTAGCTCAGTTTCTCGCTCTCTCCTCTCCTTTGGGGGCAAGTGATCAGTATTCAGATTCCGATTCTGAAGGGTCCCTCAATCTAGAGGCACCGAATTGTCAGGAGACAATTGACAGTCTGATTGAAGCTGTCAATCAATCCCTGGGGATAGACGATGAATCCACCTTGGCCTCCGGTCATAAGGTGTCTTTCAAACGAGCCAGACAAACTCATAAGGTTTTTGGTGCTCATCCTGAGTTTGAGGAGCTGGTGCAGCGCCACCGAGAAAAACCGGACAAGCGCTTTGCAGGACAAAAGGCCCTTAATACCAGATATCCTTTTGCTCCCGAACTTCTGAAAAAGTGGGCAGAATCTCCTACAGTCGATCCTCCTGTATCGCGTTTAGCGTCTAAAACGCTTCTCTCCCTTCCTAACGGTTCCTCGATCAAGGATCCAACGGATCATCTGGTTGAAAGCTTGGCCCGCTCAGTGTTTGAGGCATCAGGCTCTGCACTCTCTCCTTCTTTTGCAGCGACTTGGGTTGCTAAGGCCATGATATCTTGGTCGGAGTCTCTAAATAGAGCCCTTCACGGTATAGAGGTGCCTTCTGAGGTAACGGAAATCTCCAATCAGATAGCTCTTGCAGGAGATTTTTTAATCAACGCTTCTATGGATGCGGCAAATTGCGCGGCATTAGCTGCAGCTAATGCGATTGCTATCAGGAGAGCTTTGTGGTTGAGAACTTGGCGAGCGGATTCAACCTCAAAGAAATCACTTACGTCCTTACCGTATCAGAGCGGCCGATTATTTGGCGAGAAGTTGGATCAGCTCATATCTGATGCGACGGGAGGAAAGAGCAGCTTCCTTCCTCAGCAGAGGATTAGACAGCCTTTTCGCCGACAGCTTCAGCCTCGCTTTAGGGCCTTTCGTAACCCAGGTTGGGCCGCACCAGCCACCTCCAGCGATTCGCCAGGTCTCCTACAAGACCAACCCTTTGGGAAGAATGCGATCTCAACAGCCAAGATCTAGAGGGTCTAACCCCAAAGATATTCGGATAAATGACTGGAGGCAGAATCCGGTCAATTTATCCAGAGTAGGTGGCCGCTTACTCTAGTTTCGCCTCACTTGGCTATCAATTACTCACGACAAGTGGGTCAGGGAGTTAGTTTCCTCGGGGTACAAAATAGAATTCATCAGTCGTCCGTCAAATCGATTTTTTTCCCTCGCGTCTTCCCAAAAAAGAATCCCGTGTTCACGCCTTATTCAAGGTGGTCGAATCTCTTCGGCGCAGCGGGGTCATTGTTCCTGTTCCAGAGGTCGAAAGGGGTCAGGGGTTTTACTCCAATCTGTTCATAGTGCCCAAGAAGGACGGCTCTGTCAGACCCATTTTGGACCTAAAACGACTGAATCAATTTGTCAGAATTCGACGGTTTCGAATGGAGTCTCTCCGCTCGGTTATTGCAGCCATGGAAAAGGGGGAATTTCTAGCATCAATAGACATTCAGGATGCCTATCTCCACATCCCCATATTCCCTCCTCATCAGAGTTTTCTTCGGTTTGCCATCGGCAACCTTCACTTCCAGTTCACAGCCTTGCCGTTCGGACTAGCCACAGCCCCCAGGGTGTTCACAAAGGTTATGGCTGCCGTTGTGTCCATTCTGCACTCCCGGGGGATAGTCATTTTGCCATACTTGGACGATCTCCTCATCAAGGGTCCGTCCTATCAGGCTTGCGAGAACAGTGTCAGCATTACGCTAGACACCCTTGCTCGCCTGGGGTGGCTGGTGAATCTAAAGAAATCGTCTCCCGTGCCGTCTCAAAGGATCACCTTTTTAGGAATGATTTTCAACACTGCTCAAGGGTTGATAACTCTTCCTCAGGACAAGGCTCTAGTTCTCCGTCAGGAGGTACGGATCCTTCGCCAACCAATACCTCACACCATCCGGTTTTGCATGAGGGTCCTAGGAAGGATGGTGGCAGCGATCGAAGCCATTCCATTTGCCCAGTTTCATCTCCGCTCCTTCAGCTTGCTCTCTTGGCAGTATGGAACGGGAGCCCTTACTCGCTCAATTTTCAGTGCCGTCTGTCCCGGCAGGTCAGACAGACGCTTTCGTGGTGGACAAGGGACATCACTCTTCGCCAGGGGCGATATTTTCCTCCAGTCCATTGGCTGATAGTCACAACGGACGCCAGCCTTCTCGGATGGGGAGCAGTGTTTCGTCACTATACAGCCGAGGGGACTTGGTGTCGGCAGGAAGCGACCCTCCCAATCAATATTTTGGAGATCCGAGCTGTTCGGCTGGCTCTGAGGCGTTTTCACCATCATTTGGCGGGCCACCCTGTCCGAATACAATCGGACAATGCCACGGCGGTGGCATACATAAATCATCAGGGGGGTACCCGCAGCAGGGCAGCCATGCGCGAGGTAGGACACATTCTTTCCTGGGCAGAAAGAAATCACTCTGTGATATCAGCGGTCCACATTCCAGGCGAGGAGAACTGGGCAGCGGATTTTCTCAGCCGTCAGGGGATAGCGTCAGGGGAATGGTCGCTACATCCCGAGGTATTCCAGCAGATATGCCTACGCTGGGGAACCCCAGATGTGGACCTGATGGCCTCCAGGATAAACGCCAAGGTGCCCAACTTCGTCTCCCGGTACCGAGATCCGCAGGCAATTGCAGTGGACGCCCTAGTTCTACCATGGAATCAGTTTCATCTTCTATACTTGTTTCCACCAATGGCTCTGCTCCCAAGGGTGATCAGGAAGATCAGGTTAGAGGGGGTCCCAGCGATATTGATCGCTCCGGATTGGCCGCGTCGCTCATGGTACGCAGAGCTGGTACAGTTGCTCAGCGACGCACCCTGGCGTCTGCCAGAACGCGTGGATCTTCTCTCCCAGGGCCCAGTTTACCACCAGAACTCAGCAGTCCTGTGTTTGACGGCCTGGCCGTTGAATCTTGGATTCTGACTAGGGCTGGATTCTCCAAAAAGGTCGCCGCCACAATGGCTAGCGCCCGAAAACCCACCTCGGCTCGTATCTACCACGGTACTTGGAAGGTCTTTTTTACATGGTGCAGGGAACATGGTTATTCCCCACTTCACTTTTCAATCCCCAACATTCTGTCATTTCTCCAAGCAGGCTTAGATTCAGGCCTAGCACCAAGTACTCTTAGGCGTCAAATTTCGGCCTTGTCGGTTCTTTTTCAGCGAAGGATCGCATCTAATTTACAGGTCAAGACCTTTATTCAGGGGGTTGTCCATATAGTGCCCCCCTACAAGGCTCCCTTAGATGTTTGGGATCTCAATCTTGTTCTGGGAGTTCTGCAAGAATCTCCTTTTGAGCCTCTTCAGGAGGTTTCCCTGACATACCTTTCCTGGAAGGTGGTGTTTTTAGTGGCCATAACATCCATAAGGCGGGTTTCGGAGCTGGCAGCACTATCCTGCCGAGCTCCGTACTTACTTTTCCACCGTGATAAGGTAGTGCTTAGGCCAGCACCTCCTTTTTTGCCTAAAGTCGTGTCCTCTTTCACATCAATGAGGACATTGTTTTGCCCTCATTTTGCCCAGCTCCGACGCACCGGGTAGAAAAAGCTCTCCATACGCTGGATCTGGTGAGAGCACTCAGGAGATATGTATCTCGGACGGCATCCTTTCGGCAGACGGACACGCTGTTTATCCTCCCTGAGGGTCGCAGGAAGGGACTCGCTGCCTCTAGGTCAACTTTAGCCAGATGGATACGGGTAACCATTCAAGAGGCCTACCGCATCAGAGGCGCGGTGGTTCCCGCAGGAATCAGGGCTCACTCCACCAGAGCAGTGGGTGCCTCCTGGGCTCTTCGGCATCAGGCTTCGGCGGAACAGGTTTGTAAGGCGGCAACCTGGTCCAGTTTGCATACTTTTTCAAAACATTATAATGTCCATACTCAGGCGTCAGCGGATGCTAGCCTGGGTAGAAGGATTCTTCAGGGCGCGGTAGCGCACCTATGAGCAATGCCTATGTATAATTGCACTGTGGAGTCAGTTTCCCACCCAAGGGGACTGCTTTGGGACGTCCCACAGTCCTGTGTCCCCCAATGAGACGAAGGAGAAATACGGATTTTTGTGTTACTCACCGTAAAATCCTTTTCTCCGAGACGCTCATTGGGGGACACAGCTCCCTCCCTTATAGCCGGATGGCTTTGTTTTCTAAGTTAATTTTATTTGATTGGGTCTATATCTGTAGATTTACTTCTGGATATATTGTACCTGTATTAGCACTGATTTATGTTTTAGCCTCCTACTGCTTTTTGCACTAAACTGGGTTTGCCTGCGGCCAATGCTGAGGTGTATACGGCGGAGGAGTAGCTAACCTTTTTTTATGTTTACTTAGTGTCAGCCTCCTAGCGGCAGTAGCATACACCACAGTCCTGTGTCCCCCAATGAGCGTCTCGGAGAAAAGGATTTTACGGTGAGTAACACAAAAATCCGTATTTTTGTTATTGTGGAATATGCTGCCGTTTTTTCTCCTCAGATTCTTCAAAATGGTGCATATGGTTCACGAGTTCGGCACAAAAGCGAAAACGGTATTTATTTCTGTCTATAACCGGTTTTTGTAACATTTCAGAACCAAGTCGTAAATCCTTTCCGAATTGAAAACTTCTCAAGAAACTTTACTAGGGGAAGTACTAGAGTGAGATGTGGCATTTGGTAAAATTCATGAATTTGTGTAAAATATCTGGATTAGTAAAGTTGAGGCAAAGTAAAAAAAAAAAACTTAAAAAAGAAAGACAACTTAGAAAGTGGTACAAAATGTGTAGAGAATAAGGTGCAACTATTAAAGCAATTCAAGGAACAAGCTCCTCCAGAAGCAGCAATGCTGAATCGAGGCTTGAATCTATATCCATCTGCTCAGCTCCTGCTTTATTACCTGCGTCCTGAATGCAGATTATCCACATGCACTTTGTTATTTTATAAAATCTATATGGGGTATTCGTGGAAATGTGGCTGAAAATTACCATTAGGCCGGTTTCACACGTTATGATACTTCCAGTACCGGAAAAAACGGTACCAGAGATGAGTGTCCGTGTGTGTAATACTTGCGGCACACGTTTGGCAACTGTGTGCCGCATCAGTACCACATGCACCGACGCCAGGAAAGAAGAGCTACAGTAAGCGCTGTTTCCCGGCGCCGGGTGCTGAAGATGCTCTCCTCATTCCCCCCTGCTCTGCTTGTGATCAGCGCAAGCAGGGGAGAATGATGAGAGTTGTAGTCAAGTCAGAACAATGACAGCAGGAGTGGCTGATGGGACTATTACTCCCATCAACCTACACCTGTTGCCACTAATAACAAGGGCAGCAGGAGCGGCTGATGGGAGTATTCATCAGCCGCCGCTTGCGCTATAAATAAATAAAAAACTCGGCATGTGTTCCCCTCTATTTTCTGTTAGCAGCCAGGCAAAACTCCCAGCTTGGGGCTGCAACCCTCCACTGTCAGCTTCAGCAAGGCTGGTTATCAAGAATAATGAGCTGCTGCGAGCGCATCATCATTGACCAGCGGTGACATCATCATGGTTACCATCGGTCAGTGAGGCTGCGTTCCCAGCAGGGCTGAACAGCGGTGACCTCAGCACCGTGGGAAAAAGCCAGTGATGAGGTCGCCACAGTTCAAACTCAGTGTCCTCACAGCAGATCATCGTGAGCAGGGGAGAATGATGAGAGCAGTCTGCAGCACCCGGCGCCGGGGAACAGAGCTTACTGTAGCGCTTCTTCCCTGGCGCCGGTGCGTATCACATGGATAACATCCATGTGTGTCATCAGAGTGCATATGTGCTTGATTATTTGTGGTCTGTGCTGACGATAAAAAACGGACATGTCTACGTGTGGGTCACATGAAAACACTGTCTTGGAAACACACTGACGTGCACAGACCCATTCACTTGAATGGGTCTACGTTTGCAAGTGTCTCTGGTACGTGTGAAAACTGTCACCACACATACTGGAGACACTGACGTGTGAAAGAGGCCTTATATAGTAATTCCAATAGAGACAGCAGGAAGAGTATTTTTTTAGGAATAATTGTGCACTGGAAATGGCAATATGTTTAATATAATGTCTATATTTTTTAAAAATGTACACATTTGACAATCTTGCTTCCTAAAATTTGACTTTTCTGCCAATTTTGTATTTTTGTAGGCACCTGCATATCACCTTATACTTGAAGGAATTCTCATCCTATGGATTATTAGACTCATATTTTCCAAAACTTACAAACTTCAGGAAAGATCTGACCTTACAGAGAAGGTAATAAAAAGGGATACTTTTTTGGCCTATTCATATGTATTGATGGCTGGATTAAAATCTACCTGCTTCTATGTTCACATGTTGCATTTTTGCTGTTTTTTTCTGCAAATCTTAAGCTGCATTTTACAGTACCTGCAAAAGTGATGAGATTTCTGAAATCTCATGCAGACACAATGTTTTTTTTTCCTGACTGATTTGGAAAACTGCTGTGTTTTTGCAAACTCCAGCATGTCCCTTTTCCAGCGTTTTTGCAGCGTTTTTTCACCCCCCGAAACTAATAGGTAAGCGCAAAAAACGCATGTATCTGGTTTTTCTGTGTTTTTGATGCCTAAATCTTAAGAAAGTTGCATCTTCTTTTTCTTTTTTTGGGGGGTGGGGCTAAACTTTATCAGCATGCTCCGAGAGACAATAAAAACGCAGCAAAACTTGCTTTTTTGGAATTGCTTCTTTACTGCCGAGAGAATAAGTGTTGCCTGCGGAAAAAAAAAATGCGGCGTGTGAACATAGTCCAAGGCTATGTGCACACGTTGAATAAAATTTCTGCATCTCTTGGCAAGAAAAACGCAACTGCAAAAACGCACGTTTTTGCCCTATGTTTTTGACTAATTTTGAGTTGTCAATGGTAAAAACGCACAGAGAGCTGACATGCTGCAGATTATTTTCTGCGCCAAATCTGCAAGTCAAAAATAAGTAACGTGTTCATGGCACGTCAGGTTTCTCATTCACTTTGGCATCAGGACTGCTTCAGGTTTTTCTCAAAAATCTGCATGGCAAAAGGCACCAAATCTGCAACGTGTGCACAAGCCCTAAAAGTGTGTTTTCACCTGTTGATATATGCGTATTTCATATTCCTCGGCAGAACCAGTATAGTGGCCGTTGCTCCGCTCCTTACAAGCCTATTGAGAAAGGCTGCGCCCTCCGGATTGCTGTGCCCACTATATGGCCGCGTCCTCTCTCCATTTGTATACAGCGAGGCTGCGCCCACTAGCCTGGTTCTGGCCGGGTGTATGCATAGCGCATATGTACCTGCTAGTCCCAGCTCAGAAGCCGGTGAATCCTCGCAGCACACAGTGTGTGCACTGGGGGGGATTCATAAGTCTGCAGTCACACAGAGTGACTGCAGACCTACCATTTTAGACCTGGCAACTAGTGATGAGCGAACGTGCTTGGATACGGTGTTATCGGAGCATGCCCATGTGCTACCCAAGTGACTTCGGCGTGCTGGAATACTATGTTTGAGTCCCCGCGGCTGCATGTCTCGCGGCTGTTTGACAGTTGCAACACATGAAAGGATTACCTAACAAACAGGCAATCCCTGCATACGTTGTGGCTGTTGAACAGCCATGAGACATGGCGCTGCGGGGACTTGAACATATTATTCCAGCACACTGAAGTCACTCGGATAGGACCCGAGCATGCTCAAGTAACATCGTATCCGAGCACGTTCGCTCATCACTATTGACAACCCTTTTAAGTAAGGTGGCCTAAAACAGAAGATAAAAAGCTGTACCAATCTGCTGGTGTTTAATATGAATTTGGTCCTGCTGATTCTCTCCAGTTGGCATATGCGTGTTTATGAAGGTTCGGACGTTTGGATTACAACATGCCGGATTCTTTATTTCTATGGGCACTAATGTCCTATTCCAGCGAGCTGCAGCCACAGATGTCATCACAAATGTGGGCGCCTTAGCATGCTAACTAACCCTTATTGCTTCTGATTCCTTTAAGAAAGTTATGTAGTTTAATAACTTGGCCGGTGTTTTGAGTGACTATTTGAACGCCTCTGCTCCTATGATCCATGAGACAATGTGACTTTTTCAGTGCTGTGATAAGAACACCAGTACCAGAGTTATGTAGTCTATCAAATTTAAGTATAGGGATTTATTAACAATTTAAAGGTTGGAAAGTTTGATTTCTTACTCAAATTTGGAGGTTCTGTTCAGAATGCGATGGAAAATCAGACTTTTTATTTTCTATTATAATAGTGGAATAGAGCACTCCTAAGGTTTATATGTGCTCAGATAGGGTCCCACTGCGTAAAAATTCATGTAGAAAAGAATCTAACAGTCTTGAATGAATTATGTAGAGTAATAATCTAATCGTGTGGTCCAATGCCGAGTATACATCATGTGACACTTTGGTCCATCTAAGGGCTTCGTCACACATAGTGACTCACCAGCGATCCCGACAACGATATGAACTTGTCAGGATCGCTGGTGTGTCGCTACATGATCGCTGCTGAGCTGCTAGACAGGCAGATCTCAGCAGCGATCAGGACAGCGACTATGCAGGTAACAAGCAATGCACGTCGCTTAGTTACCGGCAGTGTACGTTAGATACCAGCGCGCTGGTGCAGGGAGCTGGTAACCAAGGTACACATCGGATTTCTAGGTCCCTTAGAAACCCGATGTGTACCTTGGTTACCAGCTCCCCTGCACCAGTGCGCTAGTATCTAACGTACACTGCTGGTTTCTAGGCGCCGCCTGGCGCTTAAAAACCCACTGTTTTACCCTTCGCCACGACAGCATCCACTTGAGAGAGGGATCCGCCCATAGGAACAGGAAACCTACAGAGATAAAAGAGGGCGGTCCGCCTCTCCTACTCAGTTGGTTTCCTGTTCCTATGGGAAACCGCAGAATATCCCTACAGGGAAGAAATACCTGAGATTGCAGCTGCCTGTGCGGTGTCTTTGGGAACGGCAGGAGCTCCATTTCGGAAGCAGCGTCGGGGGAGTGCTGTAATCCGGCTCCCCCCTCGTCTGACACGCATACAGGATCCAAAATGGTGGGTCCGGGTCAGGCCGACTGCGATTTTGCGAGGTGTACCATGTGTGGGGGTCCAGGATAGCAGCCCCAGCACATTGAGAAAGCGTAGCACAATGGGGAGCTCACATGGAGGGCCGGCGTCAGCGTTGGAGCCGACAGGAAGCGGTAAGGGGGAACTTCCGGGTCACTGGAAGTTCCCCAGCAATGACGCAGACATTCAATGGGCAGAGACGCCGCCCCGCCCACTCGCCGCCCCCTCCACCCAGCTCCACCCACTCCTCCCAGTGTTGACGCTGAGGGCTGAGAAAGCAGAGACGCCGCCCCGCCCCCTCCACCCAGCTCCACCCACTCCCCACTTGGAAAAAAAAAAAAGGGAGATGATCAATTCAGTAATATATGCTGCGGCTGCTGCACAAATTGCAAAGCAGCCCAGTTCAGTATAACATCATGTATTCCCAAGGGATGCATGATGGATGTGTATGTATGTGTGTGTGTGTATGTATGTATAATATATATATATATATATATAATATATAAAAAGTGAGGAGCGGGGGAGGAGGAGGTACTAGAAGGCAACAGGAAGTGGCGGATAAAAAGCCCTGCTAAGAGGTAGCAGCGTGCAAGCATGTCTTCCCCAGGACAAAGCACACATCCCCCGGCAGAGGATACTGAAGCTCCGTCCAGAGACCACAAATCCTCGGACGTAAGCCACAGAACCCACGCCACGAGACCTGTTTCACCGCCTTCCCAATCGGTACCGACAGCTTCACTGGGTGAGTTATTATCTGCCTATAAAAAGCTGACAGGTGTCTCTCTCTCTCTCTCCCTCTCCCTCTCCCTCTTGGATAATCATTCAGGCTAAGAAAAAAGGGAAAACAAAAAACAAAGAATGTGGCCTCTGTAGGTGCCCACTAGCTCAAACATATACAAAAAAGGTTATGTAAAACATGCATAAAGGATACAGTGCAACAAGCGTCCGTATCAGAATCGGACATAAGGGCTATAATAAGAGCAGAACTACAGGCCCTTAATCAGCCCAAAAAAGCACCCATACGGGAGAAAAAGAAAGCGGTAATTTCCAGTTCTGACTCAGATCCAGAGGAAGGGATAGCATCCGATACAGCAGAATCATCTGCATCCTCTGCGTCCTCATCCTCCTCAAATATAGGGGGGCGTTCATGTTTTCCCTTAGAGGACATGGACAGTAGTGAAATCTGTCAGAAACACCATGGGCTGTCCAGATGTAAAGGGACCTCAAACCACTCAAGAGGTCATGTTCGCAGGCCTAACAGATAGGAAAAGAAGAGCGTTCCCAGTAATTCCGGCCATTAAGGCCTTAATTAAAAAGGAGTGGGAAAAACAAGATCAGAGGGGTTATCTTCCCTCCGCCTCAAAAAGAAGGTACCCCTTCAGCGACGAGGAATTATCAAACTGGTCTAAAGTTCCAAAAGTTGATGCAGCGGTCGCCTCTTCCTCAAAACAGTCATCCTTACCGGTGGAAGATGCAGGATTATTAAAAGATCCCCTTGACCGCAGAGCCGAAGCCTCACTTAAAAGAGCGTGGGAAGCAGCTATTGGCACATTTAAACCTACGATAGCCAGTACTTGTACGGCCCGTTCTATGCTGGTCTGGATTGATCAACTTGACCAACAAATAGAGAAGAAAATTTCCAGAGACAAGTTACGAGCTGCTATTCCCCTAATTCGAGGAGCGGCCGCCTTTATAGCCGACGCCTCGGCCGACTCGCTACGCCTGGCGGCCAGAACAACAGGCCTATTAAATAATGCCAGACGTAGTCTATGGCTTAAGAGTTGGAGAGCAGACACAATATCCAAATCAAAACTCTGTACTATTCCGTGTGATGGTGAGTTTTTATTTGGGAAAGAATTAGATAACATCCTCAAAAAGGCA
This sequence comes from Oophaga sylvatica, assembly GCA_033576555.1. Taxonomy (NCBI): domain Eukaryota; kingdom Metazoa; phylum Chordata; class Amphibia; order Anura; family Dendrobatidae; genus Oophaga; species Oophaga sylvatica. The sequence goes on from JARQOD010000001.1 coordinate 711,557,910, forward strand.
TTAGAAAGAAAGAAGGCCTTCCCTAACCCCCCTCTTCCATCCTTTAGGAGGGCGTTTAGGAGGAGATCATTTGGTAAAGGAAGAACTGAAAACCAAAACCGCTGGTCATCAAAGGAAGGAAAAAATAAAATGTGCTATGTTCAGAGGACATACCTTCCGTAGGGAAAGATAAAATGCACCAACCAGTCCCCCAGTAGGGGGAAGACTGAAATCATTCTTCCAGGAATGGGGAAAAATATCTACCAATATATGGGTCCTGGACATAGTTAAACATGGGTTAAAAATAAGATTTCATCAAATTCCCCAAAATACATTTATACTAACATCCTTAAGCTGCCCGGTCAACAACAGGCCCTTGAAAATGAGATAAGAAATCTCATAATTAAAAACTTATTGATCTCGGTGCCCGTAGAGCAAGAGGGGAAAGGATTTTACTCCCCGCTCTTCCTAGTATAAAAAACCTGATGGCTCATTCAGAACAATTATCAATCTGAAAAGATTAAACTCGTTCATCAGGAATGAAAAATTTAAAATGGAATCCATTAGATCGGCAATTAAACTGCTTTTTCCCAACTGCATGATGGCAGGTTTAGATCTAAAAGACGCTTATTATCATCTTCCAATCCATTCCAGATACCAAAAATACCTCAGAGTGGCAGTTTCCTTAGACGGCAGCATACATCATTTCCAGTTTGCAGCGATGCCATTTGGACTTTCGATCGCACCAAGAGTGTTTACAAAGGTGATGCTGGAAGTAATGGCCTTCCTACTGCAAAAAAATACCCTAATAATACCGTATCTGGATGACCTTTTGATAGTGGGAAATTCAGTAGCACAATGTACCACACGGGTTAATGATGCAATCTTATCCCTACAGGCTCTAGGCTGACTCATAAACAGCAAGAAATCCAGGTTCGAGCCGCAGTCCGTCCAGTCCTTTCTAGGCCTCCAATTAGATTCAACAGTGCAGAAATGTCTTCTGCCACAGGTAAAAATATCAGCGATAAAAACAAAAGTCAGTGCAGCAATAAGGAAACCTCGCATGACTCTGAGAGAAGCAATGTCCCTATTGGGGTCCCTCACTTCATGTATTCCGGCGGTTAAGTGGGCGCAATTTCACACCCGAGATCTACAGCACCAAATAATATCAGAAGAAGCCTATGCTAGAGGTCATCTAACAAACAAAATCACCTTATCCCACGTAGTAATACATTCATTATACTGGTGGTTAGATGATAATAAATTATCAGAAGGAGTAGACTGGGTAATAACACCTTCTCGTATCATTACCACTGACGCCAGCCCTACGGGATGGGGAGCTCACATGGGAGAAATTTTTTCCCAGGGCCGGTGGGGAAAAAAACAAATAAACAATTCCTCAAATTTAAAAGAATTAAAAGCGGTGGGTCATGCCCTATATCATTTCCTTCCGCAGCTTCAAGGAGAACATGTGAGAATCCTCTCTGACAACACCACAGTAGTGGCATATATCAACAAACAAGGCGGAACACGGTCGGACAAATTAATGTCTTCCACAAAAGAAATATTTTCTTTAGCCGAGGAAAAACTTGTTTCTCTGTCAGCTCTTCACATCAGAGGCATACACAATTCAGAAGCGGACTTCCTAAGTCGCCACACCCTGCGACAAGGAGAGTGGTGCCTAAACAAAAAAATATTCAGAAACATTGTGTCACTATGGGGCCTTCCGCAGATAGACCTTTTTGCCACTCGTCAGAACAGACAACTACCAAGATTCGCCTCCCTGAGTATGGCAGATCAGCCAGAAATTCTGGATGCCCTTCAAAGTCCGTGGCAGTTCAGGCTAGTATATGCCTTTCCCCCAATCATATTGCTACCGCAAGTCATCAGGAAGATAAGGGCAGACAGGGCACGGATAATATTAATAGCCCCATCTGGCCCAAGAGACCTTGGTTCTCATGCCTTCAAATGATGTCCTTGACAGACCCCTGGATACTTCCTTCAACTCCCAGGCTTCTCTCTCAAGGACCTTTCTTCCACCCTCAAGTGGACAGTCTCCACTTGACGGCGTGGAACTTGAGGGGGAAATACTGAGAACAAGGGAGTTTCTTGAGGAATTAATCAACACCTTACTACATAGCAGAAAGCCAACCACTACTAAAATCTACACCAAGATATGGAGAAGATTTTTAGAGTTCAATCCAGATCTCAACTTTAAAGAGATTCCGATAAAATTTATCTTAGAATTCCTGCAAAAAGGGAAAGATCTAGGATTATCAGTAAACACACTTAGAGTCCAAGTATCTGCACTAGGAGCACTCTATAGTTATAATCTAGCTGGTAATAGATGGATAGCTAGATTCATCCAGGCTTGTGAACGAATTACACCAGTTCATTTATCTAGGATTGCTCCTTGGGATCTAAACCTGGTTCTAGACACCCTAACACCCATATGTCAAAGTCAAGGCCCGCGGGCCGGATCTGGCCCGCGAATTGATTATCTATGGCCCCCTGGATGATATTTAATTACTATTAGATCCGGCCCGCAGGCCACAGCCGCCTGCTGGTGTTTTGCACGCACCAACCAGGGCCGGCGTCAGCACCCGGCACACCCGGGCAAGTGCCGGGGCCCTGAGCAGGCAGGGGGCCCACTCGCAGTCTGGCACCTCCCCGCCCGTTAGCGGAGGAGAGCGGTGTCAGCGCCGCCACTGGGCCCCCCCCCCGCTTGCTCAGGGCCCCGGCATCAGCTGGCACAATACTTACCTCTCCCGTGCCTCCGCTGCCGCAGCTCCGGGCTCCAGGGGGCGCCGGCGCTTCCTCTCACAGCAGGCCGCTGAATGACGTCATCATTCAGCGGCCGGCTGTGGCACAGAGCGCGCGGACGTCGGACAGGTAAGACGTGTGTGTGTATGTCTCTGTGTGTGTCTGTGTGTATGTAGTGCGGTGCTTTGTGTGTGTGTGTGTGTGTATAAGTATGTGAGAGAGTGCTTGTGTGCTGTCTGTGTGTGATGATGGGCAGGCATTGCTGATAATGGGGAGGCATTGATGATGATGATGGGGAGAAGATGATAATGGGCAGGCATTGCTGATAATGGGGAGGCATTGGTGATGATGGGGAGAAGATGATGATAATGGGCAGGCATTGCTGATAATGGGGAGGCATTGATGATGATGATGGGGAGAAGATGATAATGGGCAGGCATTGCTGATAATGGGGAGGCATTGGTGATGATGGGGAGAAGATGATGATAATGGGCAGGCATTGATGATGGGGAGAAGATGATGATGGGCAGGCATTGATGATGATGGGGAGGAGATGATGATGGGCAGGCATTGCTGATAATGGGGAGGCATTGATGATGATGATGGGGAGAAGATGATGATAGTGGGCAGGCATTGTTGATAATGGGCAGGCATTGATGATGGGGAGAAGATGATGGGGAGGAGGATGATGATGATGGGCAGGCATTGATGATAATGGGGAGGCCATGATGATGATGGGGAGGCAATGATGATGATAATGGGGAGTCTTTCCACAGCGCCCTTTCCTGAGCTGTAACAGTGCAGAACGCAGTACAGCGCAGAGGAGAGCTCCATATTTTGTATGGAGCATTATATGGGGACCAGTATCCTGTATGGAGCATTATATTGGGTCCAGTATCCTGTATGGAGCATTATATTGGGTCCAGTATTCTGTATGGAGCATTATATGGGGGGTGACATCCTGCATGGGGTATTATATGGGTGATGAGGGGGAGACTGTGGTGCCCATAATATTGTATGGAGGACTGTACTGTCCAGTCTGTACTGTGCGCTGTGAGGATTTGGCGGTTTTTGAGCTATTGTACAATTTACAATAGATATCACTCATGTAATGTAAGAAGAGAAGTATTTGGCATTGTACTGTACCCATATTTCTCTGCTGTATCTGTGTATCATGAATCGTGGTCTGTGTTAAAGGGGCCCACTGAGGCTCTTTCGCCCGGGGCCCATAAAAACCTGGAGCCGGCCCTGGCACCAACACTACATTTCCCACAATGCACCGGTAGCAGGGCCGGCGTCAGTCCGGCCCTCGGCTTGTAGCAAATTTGTTTTTTTGGCCCTCGGTGTGTTTGACTTTGACATCCCTGCCCTAACAGGTCCACCCTTTGAACCGTTAGATTCCATACCCCTTAAGGTTATATCTCTTAAAATGGTACTCTTGGTAGCATTAACATCAGCCAGAAGAGTCAGTGACATGCAGGCATTATCTATAGATCCTCCATTTCTGCTATCAGTCCAGGATCAGTTAATTTTAAAACCTGACCCCTCATATTTGCCAAAAGTGGCAGGGAAATTCCATAGATCGCAGGAAATTCACCTGCCCTCCTTTTTTAGTAACCCTTCTTCTCCGTCAGAAGAGAAATATCACATGTTAGATGTGAAAAGAATAGTGTTAAAATTTATTGAAAGATCGCCTAGCTGGAGGAAGAGTAGGGCTCTTTTTATATCCTTCCAGGGCCAAAGAAAGGGATACGGGGTCACGAAAGCCACCCTATCTCGGTGGATCAGAGAGGCAATCTGTCTGGCGTATACTTCAAAAAATGAAGATCCCCCAGAAGGCATAAAAGCACATTCCGCCAGGGCCATGGCATCCTCCTGGGCAGAAAGAGGAGACGTCCCAATCGAGTCTATATATAAGGCCGCAACTTGGTCGTCTCCTTCCACTTTTTACAACCACTACAGGCTTGATTTATCATCCTCCTCTGACCTATCCTTTGGTAGAGCAGTTCTCAGCACGGTGGTTCCTCCCAGGTGAAAGTCTCTGAAAGTCTCTCAAGTGGGTGCTGTCGTGGCGAAGGGTAAAAAGCCGGATTACGTACCGGTAATGCTCTTTTAATGAGTCCACGACAGCACCCACTCAGTTCCCTCCCTGAAAGTTAATAGACTGTGTATAGAAAAATATTTAGACTTGAGAGTCCTCAGTGGTTGATACCTTTTAGACTGTGTATATACCTTCTTGAATGAAATTGAAAAATATAAATGACTAATACTGGCGGTCCTCTGGGTACTCTGAAATCCAAGTGAGGAGGAGAGGCGGACCGCCCTCTTTTATCTCTGTAGGTTTCCTGTTCCTATGGGCGGATCCCTCTCTCAAGTGGGTGCTGTCGTGGACTCATTAAAAGAGCATTACCGGTACGTAATCCGGCTTTTACCTTGGTTACCAGCTCCCCTGCACCAGTGCGCTGGCATCGTACACATCGGGTTTCTAGGCGCCAGGGGGGGCCTAGAAACCCGATGTTTACCTTGGTTACCAGCTTGCTGATCGCTGGTCTCCCGCCTGTCACATGCAGCGATGCTTGCCTGCCAGCGGGAGACCAACGATCAAAAAAATGTCCAGGACATTCAACGACGACCAGCGATACCCAGCAGGGGGGCTGATCGTCTTTGGGTGTCACACATAGCGAGATCGCTGGGGAGATCGCTGTTGCGTCACAAAACTTGTGACTCCGCAGCGATCTCGCTATGTGAGACGGGGGCTTAACCTTCATTAAGCATACACAAGTGATAGGGGCCATATCTGGATGCGCATATCTCTCAGCAACGGCGGTTGTGGTTTACAACCATAGCCTCCATAGCCTCATCCTAATGGTCCCATATAACTTGTGTATGTTTGATAAAGGCCAGCTTGACCAAAACATCATATGATTAATACTCTGTATTGGACCATACGATTAAAGAATTTCTCTACATACCGTAATTCATTCAAGAGTGTTGGATTCTTTTGTACATGGGGGGAAAAAAAAAATTTCCAGGGTTTTCCGGAGTGTCTGTCAGAAGACAGATGGCACTTACTGTCTGTACAATGTCCACCATAAGTGACTGGACACGTCCATGCTGACTTTTGTGAATACAGATTTGTATACATTTTGTGTTGTAAATGTGGACAGTAGCCACACTCCTGTAAACTTGATTCTGTTATTGATTTTGCAGGAGAAAGAAGAGTTAATAGATGAGTGGCACCCAGAACCCCTGGTCCCTCCTGTCTCTAAAGACCACCCAGCTCTCAGTTATAACATTGTTTCTGGGTAAGTGGCTCCTTAATTAGTTATAGGGATAGTTGCTGTTAGAATAAATTTTTAAATTGAAATAATTGTCTGTAAGTGTATCACCAAAAGACAAAATTTCAGGTCTTCACTATGGCAGGACGTTCAGTCCATTGTCATGGCAAATTTGGGAAAAGAATCAAGCTCTACGCATTAAAAAAAAACAGCTGACAGCGCCCGATAGAACCTTATTTTTCTACAATTGGAATTAGTATGTTAGCCATATGTGCTTAGGCTTTATGGCACGTGCCATAAATGACTCATGGCAACGTATATAGTATGTGGACACGAAGGTCACGTGTATTACCCATAAGCTCCAATACTCCGCAGCGGCCACAAAGCAAAGTTTGGAGCTGCGATGTCCCTGTACTCTGTACATTGCTCAGGTATTGGCCTGCTATAAACAGATATCAGCTGATCGGTGGGACTACCGGCGATTTCTACCCCACCATTTTATTTGGTTTGGGAGTGGGGATTCTTTACCATCCTGGTCTTAGTTACCAAGTTTGTCTGGTCACAGGGCTTGAATACAAGGCTTTTATGTGTTGGCGTTTAATTCCCATGCATATAACACCAATACTTGGGCACATTTTTTCCACAAACCAAGGCTTTTGCCTTTCATCAAACAAGAATCAGGCAGATCTACCAATGGGCTATAGATTTTAAAGAGATCCTGTCACCAGAAAAAAAAACTCTTAACATGCAGATATACAGTCATGGCCAAAAGTTTTGAGAATGACACAAATATTATATTTTCACATGATCTGCTGCCCTCTGGTTTTTGTGTGTTTGACAGATGTTTTTATCACAGACAGAAATATAATAATTGCAAACATATGAGTAACAAAAGCTTATATTGACAGTTAGAATGAGTTAATGCAGCAAGTCAATATTTGCAGTGTTGACCCTTCTTCTTCAGGACCTCTGCAATTCTCCCTGGCATGCTCTCAATCAACTGCTGGACCAAATCCTGACTGATAGCAGTCCATTCTTGCACAATCAATGCTTTCATTTTGTCAGAATTTTTAGGTTTTTGTTTGTCCACCCGTCTCTTGATGATTGACTACAAGTTCTCAATGGGATTAAGATCTGGGGAGTTTCCAGGCCATGGACCCAAAGTCTCTATGTTTTGTTCCCTGAGCCATTTAGTTATCACCTTTGCTTTATGGCAAGGTGCTCCATCATGATGGAAAAGGCATTGTTGATCGCCAAACTGCTCTTGGAGGGTTGGGAGAAGTTGCTCTTGGAGGACATTCTGGTACCATTCTTTATTCATGGCTGTGTTTTTAGGCAAGACTGTGAGAGAGCCGATTCCCTTGGCTGAGAAGCAACCCCACACATGAATGGTTTCAGGATGCTTAACAGTTGGCATGAGACAAGACTGGTGGTAGCGCTCACCTTGTCTTCTCCGAATGAGGCGTTTTCCTGATGTCTCAAACAATCGAAAAGGGGATTCATCAGAGAAAATAACTTTACCCCAGTCCTCAGCAGTCCACTGTCTGTACCTTTTGCGGAATATCAGTCTGTCCATGATGTTTTTTCTGGAGAGAAGTGGCTTCTTTGCTGCCCTCCTTGAGACCAGGCCTTGCTCCAAGATTCTCCGCCTCACAGTAGGTGCAGATGCACTCACACCTGCCTGCTGCCATTCCTGAGCAAGCTCTGCACTGCTGGTAGCCCGATCCCGCAGCTGAAACACTTTTAAGAGACTGTCCTGGCGCTTGCTGGTCTTTCTTGGGCGCCCTGAAGCCTTTTTGGCAACAATGGAACCTCTCTCCTTGAAGTTCTTGATGATGCGATAGATTGTTGACTGAGGTGCAATCTTTCTAGCTGCGATACTCTTCCCTGTTAGGCCATTTTTGTGCATTGCAATGATGACTGCACGTGTTTCTTTAGAGATAACCATGGTTAACAGAAGAGAAACAATGATGCCAAGCACCAGCCTCCTTTTAAGGTGTCCAGTGGTGTCATTCTTACTTAATCATGACAGATTGATCTCCAGCCATGTCCTCATCAACACCCACACCTGTGTTAATGGAGCAATCACTGAAAAGAGGTTAGCTGGTCCTTTTAAGGCAGGGCTGCAATGATGTTGAAATTAACTTTATTCCCTCCGCAGTGTTCAGTCACGTGGGCGGCACCAGCACGGGTTCGGTCACGGCTCTGTGTATAGAGAGCGGCGGCTGTAACCGCTCTGCATTGTGGCCGGCTGTCAATCAGGGCCCCTGTTATAGCTGCTACTCTGTATATTCAGAGCAGTGCCTGAACCTGTGCAGCCAATACCCCCCGTGACTGGAAGCTGAACTCTGCCAGGGAAAAAAGTTAATTTTCTCCCAGTGTTTGGGTAAGTGCGGCCGCCGGGCACATTACTAGCGCTATTAACCTGCCAATTAACCCCATATCTGCAGTTTAATAGTTTTTTTTTTCTGGTGACAGGTTCCCTTTAACCTCCAGGGTGGTTTGTATGTTAATGACCAGGTCAATTTTTACAATTCTGACCAGTGTCACTTTGTGGTAATAATTTGGAACGCTTCAATGGATCCCACTGATTCTGAGACTGTTTGTTTTTTTCGTGACATATTGTACTTCATAATTGTAACATTTATTCGATATGACTCTCTTTTATTTACGAAAAAAATGGAAATTTGGTGAAAGTTTGGAAAATATTTCAAACTTTGATTTCTTATTCCCTTAAATCAGAGATGTCACGCAAAATAGTTCATAAATAACATTTCCCACATGTCTACTTTACATCAGCACAATGTTGGAAACAACATTTTTTTTTTGTTGCTAGGACATTATAAGGGTTAAAAGTTGACCAGCTATTTCTCATTTTCCCAACAAAATTTGCAAATCTATTTATTTTAGGGACCACATCACGTTTGAAGTGACTTTGAGGGGTCTGTATGACAGAAAATACCCAAAAGTGACACCATTCTAAAAACTGCACCCCTCAATGTGCTCAACATCACAATCAAGAAGTATATTAACCTTTCAGGTGCTTCACAGGAATTTTTGGAATGTGGGAAAAAAATGAACTTTTAACTATTTTTCACAAAAATCTTACTTTAGACCCAATTTTTTTTTTTGAAATTGTAATAGGAAAAAATATACCCCCAAATGTGTTGTGCAATTTCCCCTGAGCGTGCCGATACCCCATATGTGGGGGACAACCACTGTTTGGGTGCACGGTAGAGCTCTGAAGGGAAGGAACAATTAGCAAACACCATGTCCTGTTTGAAGAGCCCCTTATGTGCCTAAACAGTGGAAACCCCCAATAAGTGACATCATTTTGGAAACTAGACTCCTCAGGGAATGTATTTAGATGTGTGATGAGCACCATGAACCCCTAGGTGCTTCATAGAAGTTTATAACGTTGAGCCTGTGGGAAAAAAGTCAGTTTACCCACAAAAATGTTATTTAGCCCCAATTTTTTTTATTTTCACATGGGTAACAGGAGAAATTGCACCATACAATTTGTTGTGCAATTTCTCCTGAGCTTGCAGATACCACATATCTGGGAGAAAACTACTTTTGAGGCACAGTGCAAAGCTCAGAAGGGAAGGAGCGCCATATTGCAGTGCACATTTTACTGTTATGGTTTGCGGGTGCTATGACCCACTAGGAGAGCCCTAGAGGTGCCAGCACAGCAGAACCCCTTCCCCCCCCCATAAGTGACCCCATTTTACAAACTACGCCTCTCAACAAATTCATCTAGGAGTGCAGTAATCAAATTGACACCACAGGCGTGTCAAGTAATTTTATACCATTGGGCAGTGAAGAAAAAATAACTACATTTTTACAACCTAATTTAGTTTTAGCCCTAGATTTTACATTTTCACACAGGAACTGGGTAAAAATGGTACCATAATTTGTCCCACAATTTTTACTGAATGTGGCAATGCCCCATATGTGGCTGTACCAGTGGCGTAGCAGCTGTTTGTGGCGCCCGGGGCGGCAAATTTTAGGCCACACCCCTAGCCACACCCATTTCACTGGTCACACCCATATCCACGCCCTGACCACACCCACTTAGCACTGCTGATCACACTGTTTCATAAGGAATAGGCTGTACACAAGGACAGATCAGGGATAGGCTCTATACAAGGGAAGGTCAGGGATAGGCTGTACAAAGGGGAGTCAGGAATAGGCTGTACACAAGGAGAGATCAGGGATAGGCTGTACACAAGGGGAGGTCAGGGATAGGCTGTACACAAGGGGAGGTCAGGGATAGGCTGTACACAAGGGGAGGTCAGGGATAGGCTGTACACAAGGGGAGGTCAGGGATAGGCTGTACAAAGGAGGTCAGGGATAGGCTGTACACAAGGGAGTCAGGATAGCTGTACACAAGGGGAGGTCAGGGATAGGTGTACACAAGGGGTCAGGATAGGCTGTACACAAGGGAGGTCAGGGATAGGCTGTACACAAGGGAGGTCAGGGATAGCTGTACACAAGGGGAGGTCAGGGATAGGCTGTACACAAGGGGAGGTCAGGGATAGGCTGTACACAAGGGGAGGTCAGGGATAGGCTGTACACAAGGGGAGGTCAGGATAGCTGTACAAGGGAGGTCAGGGATAGCTGTACACAAGGGGAGGTCAGGGATAGGCTGTACACAAGGGGAGGTCAGGGATAGGCTGTACACAAGGGGAGGTCAGGGATAGGCTGTACACAAGGGAGGTCAGGGATAGCTGTACACAAGGGAGTAGGGATAGCTGTACACAAGGGGAGGTCAGGGATAGGCTGTACACAAGGGGAGGTCAGGGATAGGCTGTACACAAGGGGAGGTCAGGGATAGGCTGTACACAAGGGGAGGTCAGGGATAGCTGTACCAAGGGAGGTCAGGATAGCTGTACACAAGGGGAGGTCAGGGATAGGCTGTACACAAGGGAGGTCAGGATAGGCTGTACACAAGGGGAGGTCAGGGATAGGCTGCACACAAGGGGAGGTCAGGGATAGGCTGCACACAGGAGGTCAGGATGCTGCACACAAGGGAGGTCAGGGATAGGCTGCACACAAGGGGAGGTCAGGGATAGGCTGCACACAAGGGAGGTCAGGATAGGCTGCAACAGGGAGGTCAGATAGGCTGCACACAAGGGGAGGTCAGGGATAGGCTATATGCCCACGTTTGTCCCTTTATCCTACTCAGTACACGCAGCAGGGCTGTATCCACATCAGACAGTATATACTGTATACAGGCAGGGTCTTACTTCCGCACACACCTGGAGCCGGCGCCATTCCCTGCCGCCTCCCGCTGCCCTCACACCCTGCACTACCTGGTGCCGAGCACCCGAACAGGTGCAGCACTGACCGTGCACAGAGGGCGCCCCTTCCTTCCACTCCCCGCCTCAGAACTGGACCCTCCGCTCCCCGCCTCAGACCGTCCGCCCCCCGCCTCAGACCCTGCACTTACCTGGTGCAGCCAGTGACCGTGCATGGAGGGCGCCCCCTTCGCCCCTTCCCTCCGCTCTTGGGAGAGACCGTGGCACCGTCTGTGGTAAACAGCGCTGGGGATATCCGAGCCTGCAGGGCGGGAGGTGCAGCCTGCAGCCTCCATACACTGCCTGTGCAGGGCTCCCACCACTCACTTCTCCTATCCCTGTGCACTGTGTGCAGGGCTCCCACAGCACAGAGCAGAGGATGGGAGTGCAGTCCGGAGCGCGGGGCTGCTGAACTATGCCTCCGCGCTTCTCCCACAGAGGACAGGAAATGCTGCCGTGCCGCCCCCACACATGTGCCGCCTGGGGCGGACCGCCCCCCCACGCTACGCCACTGGGCTGTACAATACTGCTTAGCCATATGGAGAGACACTGGAGTGACGCAGCACTATTTGCCTCCTGGAACACAAATTTGCAGATTTTCCTTGAAACTTTGCAGAATACCCCCTCAAGTGACCCCATTTTGGAAACTATAATTATAATTCTATTACCCCTCTGGGAATTTATCTACAGATGTAGTGACTATTTTGACTCCATGGTTGTTTTCCAGAAACAAGCACCAGTGGATGTTGCGGAGTGAAAATTGCAAACTGCCATTGTAGTGACCAGTACACTGTAGTGACCAGTACATTATGCCCAGCTCATGCTTCTGGAGACACACACCCGTAAATTAGGCGGACTGTAATCGCTACAGAAATGCCAAACGTGGATGCTATATGTGGTTTAGAAACACTGTAGCTCAGAAGGGAGGGAGCATTTGGATTTTGGAGAGCAGAATTTAATTTCTTTTGTAGGGTAAGGAGCCATTTCGCTTTTCCAGAGCCCTTGTACTACCAGTTACATGGGAGCCCACTATATTTCTGTTAACAAATGAAGGACCTCAGTGGGGACTTGCTTTTTTTGTGGATTGAGTTAAAGATTTTATTGGGAACATTTTACATAACATTTGGGATCACATTTATCCGGCTTTCTATGCTGACCAATTTGGGAGTTTCCATCTAAATCTGAGTGACATGATTCAAGTGAAACCTCTGACGGATCCATTCACTATAATGAGGCAGCAGAGTTACTCTGGACTCCATCTGGCCTCTGTTCAGCGGTGTCTTTTCAGAAGTGCATAAAACTCTGGCTGACCGCACTTTTATACACGCCTAAAAAGACGGACACCGCCGGATCATAGGCCAGGCATCATCCACAGTGTCTCCATCTGCCTCATTATAGTGAATCTTCCCCGGATGTTGCGTCTGAATCACGTATTTCAGAGATGTACAGTACAGACCAAAAGTTTGGACACACCTTCTCATTCAAAGATTTTTCTGTATTTTCATGACTGAAAATTGTAGAATCACACTGAAGGCATCAAAACTATGAATTAACACATGTGGAATTATACATTACACTTTACAAAAAAGTGTGAAGCAACTGAAAATATGTCTTATATTCTAGATTCTTCAAAGTAGCCACCTTTTGCTTTGATTACTGCTTTGCACGCAGAAAAGGTGAACGGATGGACTCTACATGCCTGGTTCCCACCGTGAAGCATGGAGGAGGAGGTGTGATGATGTGGGGGTGCTTTGCTGGTGACACTGTTGGTGATTTATTCAAAATTGAAGCGGTGAGCGGTCCAGCTCACCCCAAAACATCTCGATTGGGTTCAGGTCTGGTGACTATGGAGGCCAGGTCATCTGGCGTAGCACCCCAACACTCTCCTTCTTGGTCAAATAGCCCTTACACAGCCTGGAGATGTGTTTGGGGTCATTGTCCTGTTGAAAAATAAATGATGGTCCAACTAAACGCAAACTGGATGGAATAGCATGCCGCTGCAAGATGCTGTGGTAGCCATTCTGGTGCCGTATGCCTTCAATTTTGAATAAATCCCCAACAGTGTCACCAGCAAAGCCCCCCCACACCATCACACCTCCTCCTCCATGCTTCACGGTGGGAACCAGGCATGTAGAGTCCATCCGTTCACCTTTTCTGCGTGCAAAGCAGTAATCAAAGCAAAAGGTGGCTACTTTGAAGAACCTAGAATATAAGACATATTTTCAGTTGTTTCACACTTTTTTGTAAAGTGTAAGGTATAATTCCACATGTGTTAATTCATAGTTTTGATGCCTTCAGTGTGATTCTACAATTTTCATAGTCATGAAAATACAGAAAAATATTTGAATGAGAAGGTATGTCCAAACTTTTGGTCTGTACTGTACATGGAAACCTCCGTGTAAGCGCTGTAGAGTGTAGAGAGCAGGATAAATGTGAACTGAGCCTTACTGCGAGCTTTGGGAGGCAGAATGAACAGCAGGTGAAGAATTAGTTTTATTTATTTTTTACGCCGTTCCTCGTGCGGTTTAAGTGATTAGATGACTTTCTTTGGGTCAGTGCGATAACAGCGATACCAGATTTATATTCGATTTTTATATTTGGCTGCTGTCACACAATAAAAGACGCTTTTTTTTGCAAAAATGCATCACCATATTTCGCCCGTCAGTCAAGTGAGGGTTTTGTTTTTTTGTGGGACGAGCTGATTTTTTTTATTGGTACAATTTTCAGGCACATAACATTTTTTTGATCGCTTTTATATTCAGATTTTTGGGAGACTGAACAAAAACCAGCAATTCAGGAGTTATTTTTTGTTTTTCATGCTGTTCCACTTGTGGTAAAATTGATAAGGCAGCTTTATTCTTTGGGTCAGTACGATTACAACGAATATATATATTTTATATATATATATATATATATATATATATATATATATATATATATATATATTATATATAATGCGGGAGAGGTGTGGGATGTGGGAACAGTTGAATGACAGAGTCCTGATGCAGAATCTCCTTCAGGGTCCTGGACTTCCCCATAATCCTCTCTTTAATTTCACAGTCATGAAGACAGCAAATAATGTCTCTTGGGAAAGGAGAAGATCCTTTGGGTTGTAAAGCCCGGTGTGCCCGATCAAATTTAAAGGGAGTGGAGACTGGATCGGCTAGGATGGAGGCGAATATTTCCTGAAGAATTGCTATAACATTCTCCTGTCCATCTGATTCTAGGACTCCCCTCACTCTAATATTGCAGCTCCTGCCCCTGTTATCCAAATTCTCAACTTAACCCTGCAGGTCTCTGACCACCTTCTACTGCATAATAGATGTCTGATGCAAATCAGCCACATGGGATCTGGTTTCATCTTGCTCTCCTTCTAAGGAATCAATTCTGCCCGCCAAAAGCTGCTGGTCCTGCCGCACGCATGCAATTTCTGACCTGCAAGGGTCCTTGACCTCTGAAATTAATGTCTTAAAAACCTCCCTTGAAGGGAGGCGATAGAGGAACTTCAGCCACTGAGGGGGTGACTGATATTCCCATGGGCCACCTT
>JARQOD010000001.1:711572876-711654101 GCA_033576555.1 Oophaga sylvatica
GATCAAAAACTTTCAAACCCGTTTTTCACTTTGAAACTAAATCCACATTTTCTGGTTGTAAATATTGGAGGGGATCACTATTGTTTAAACAACGTTAATGCTCTAAAGGTCATTCGAAGGCTTCTTTTCCCTTCATTTTTCTTGCAGGCAATCAAGTGAAGTCTATGTTTTTGTTCATAATTTGATATATTACACACCCTTTTGGTAAAAAACAAAAATTAATATATATTTGGGGATTTGGAGGGGTCGTCTTGGACATTGGGTTTGAACGGAGAGCAGATTCCCCCCATGACTAAAAAGGGTGGGAGATAATGGTCAAACCAGGCCCCAATTGACTGGCCTTGTTGCATAAAATAAAAGCACTAACGAAATATAGGGGTTTATTTGGTGAAGTATTTCTCAGGGCTTTAAATGTAAATTTATCACTTTCTGTGGTGAATATTTTCCCAAAATGAATGGAGCTGTAAAAGGGGGCCCTTTTTTTCCCCAGGTAAAGTGGGCCCGGATGGCATGTCTTTTGTATGGGAGGGGATATGCTTTTCTGGACTGGGGAGGATGTTTTTTTTTTTGCCTCTCGAGTTTTTGGAAGTTTGGTGTTTTTGGCTGCAGCGTCTGCAGTTTTCTATGGAAGCATGTACGTTGCCTCTTGTTTTTCTTCCATTGTAGCATGCCCTTTATTACTGGAGTGCAGCTGTGACGCTCTGGGGCAAAGTTATTATTTTTATTTGTATATGACTGAAACCATATGTGCAGATCCGTCCAGCCTAAACCCCCAAATATATTTTAATATAGACTGATACTGATCCAGTGCAGGGAGAGAAGTGAACTGGCGGGAGCTGCCAAAAAACTTTACATTCCCTAACTTTAATATAAAAGTTTACTAGAGTAGACAAAGTGTAAGTTCAAGGTGCAAAGTTGGATCTGTTGTGTTTTCAGATTGCTGCTTTTCGTGGCTTGCTTGACCCACGTATGGTTTCTGACATCACCATGAATCACAATTAGCATTGTTTATAGCAGCTTTTCTTGGATTCTATGAGCCTTGATTAATGATCTGATGAAAATTACACAGGGTAGTTCTATGTTACACATGAAATGTGTCGTAAGGCTGGGGAGCCATCGTCCCACCAGGGAGCTTATACTGATGTAAGCGCTGTTCTTTGTGTTTCCAGGGATGAAGCTGCATGTTTTGCTATTCAGAAGGGGCTTCAAGCATCAAGAAGCAACATCAAGTACTTCAGACATAACGATATGAGTGACTTGGAGCGATTGTTAAAGGAGCAGGAGCTAGAAGATCAAAAGGTGAATAATTGCGGGTTATCAATAATTCTGTGATGGCTAATGTACAATTGGTCAAGAAGTTGATGGACCTAATGTCTTTTTTCATGTTAATAGCTCACTGAAATTACCAACTAAGCATAATATTTACACCAATCTACTTAATCAGAAATAAAAAAAAAAAAAAAAAAAAAGAATTTGTTTGGACTTCAAGAAAAGCCTCACAATTAATATTTGTTAAATTTAACATCTTTGAATTGTACTTTCTTGTGTCCTGCTTTGCCCCGTTCTGATACACTAGTGCCCGTTCCGGTCTACAATGGTTAGTAAAGACATCTAACAGTGTTTTTTTAAAATATAATAAAAATGTAAGCTCTAGTTGTAGTGTTTATGTGGGTGCTTCTTGCCATGGTAATTAGCTGTTTGACATTATACCTGGGCTATAGACCTAGACTTTTTATCTTGCTCCCAAAAAAATAAGTTATTGCTTTCCATGAGTATGCATTAAAGGGGTCGTCCCTTTTCAGATAGTGTTCAGTCCATGTTTGTTAGTAAGCAAGAAACTACCCTGTGCTCGTCTTTCCTGGGTCACTGAGCACATATACTTTTAACCCCTTAGTGACAGCCAATTTGCAGCTTAATGACCGGGCCAATTTTTACAATTCTGACCACTGTCCCTTTATGAGGTTATAACTCTGGAACGCTTTAACGAATCCAGCTGATTCTGAGATTGTTTTTTCATGACATATTGTACTTCACGTTAGTGGTAAAAAAAATTTGATATGACTTGCGCTTATTTATGAAATAAGCGGAAATATGGCGAAAATTTTGAAAATTTAGCAATTTTCAAACTTTAAATTTTTATGCCCTTAAATCAGAGAGATATGTCACACAAATTTCTTAATAAATAACATTTCCCACATGTCTACTTTACATCAGCACAATTTTGGGAACAAAATTTTTTTTGGTTACGAAGTTATAAGGGTTAAAAGTTGACCACATCACATTTGAAGTCACTTTGAGGGGTCTATATGATAGAAAATACCCAAAAATGACACCATTCTAAAAACTGCACCCCTCAAGGTGCTCAAAACCACATTCAAGAAGTTTATTAACCCTTTACGTGCTTCACAGGAACTGAAGCAATGTGGAAGGAAAAAATTAACATTTAACTTTTTTTGCAAAAACTTTACTTCGGAATCAATTTTTTTTTTTATTTTCACACACAAGTGTTAAAAGAAAAAATGAACCACAAAATTTGTTGTGCAATTTCTCCTGAATACGCCGATACCCCATATGTGGGGGTAAACCACTTTTTGGGCGCACGGCAGAGGTCGCAAGAGAAGGAGCGACATTTGACTTTTTCAACGCAGAATTGACTGGACGCCATGTCGCGTTTATAGAGCCCCTGATGTGCCTAAACAGTGGAAACCCCAATAAGTGAACCCATTTTGGAAACTAGACCCTTTAAGGAACTTATCTAGATGTGTGGTGAGCACTTTGAACCTCCAAGTGCTTCACAGAAG
Source organism: Oophaga sylvatica (assembly GCA_033576555.1). NCBI lineage: Eukaryota > Metazoa > Chordata > Amphibia > Anura > Dendrobatidae > Oophaga > Oophaga sylvatica. Next base: position 711,575,678 of record JARQOD010000001.1, read on the forward strand.
TTTATAACGTAGAGCCGTGAAAATAAGAACCCCAAAATTGGTGTGCAATTTGTCCTGAGTACGCTGATACCCCATATGTTGGGGTAAACCACTGTTTGGGCGCAGGGCTTGGAAGGGAGGGAGCGCCATTTGACTTTTTGAACGCCACATCGTGTTTGGAGATGTGCCTAAATAGTGGAAACCCCTCAATTCTAGCTCCAACCTAATCCTAACTAATCCCAACCCTAACCCTAATCCCTAACCCTAAGGTTAGGTTCATATTGCGTTTTACCAGCCCGTTCAACACGGCTGGTAACGGTATTGCATAACGCGATCCCGTTCTGCTATACCCGCTAGCGCAGAGGAATCAGCAGATGATTCATCTGCGCTAGTGGTGACAGAGCCCAGACGCTGCAGCCCGCGTCCGAGGCTCCGTCACTGAATGACTGCACGTCGCGAACGCATGCCGCTTTACGGCATGCGTCGCGATGCGCCCTCAAATGGGGGTGAATGGCAGCGTTAACGGACTGCGTTACACCGCGTTATACCACGGTGTAACGCAGTCAGTCTAACGGACTGCCATAACGCAGTATGAACCCAGACTAACCCTAACCCTAATTGTAACCCTAATTATAACCCTAACCCTAATGGACAAATAAAAATAAACAAATTTCTTTATTTTATTATATGTCCCTAATAAAGGGGGTGATAAAGGGGGGGAGGGTTTATGTACTGTTTTTTTTATTTTGATCACTGTGATAGTTTATCACAGTGATCAAAATGTACTTTTAGGAGAATGAATGAAACATTTTTAGAATCTGCGCAGTGCGCCCGCCATTTTTTTTACAGGATGAAGAGGATCGGAAGACAGGGGACGCTGCAGGAGCACAGAGGGGACATGGGGAACACCTTGAGGTACCGGGGGGGACGACCCTATTTCTCTCCCTCTGATGTGCGATCACATCAGAGGAGAGAGAAATTACTTGCAGGATCGCGTCTTTTTTTTTTCTTTTGCGATCGCCGTTATAGGGTTAATAACGGCGATCGCAAAAGCTGGGGGACTGGGGAGGACCCTAATTATGTTCTTGGGGTCTCGGCTACCCCGGAGAAAATCTGGCTCGGCGGGCGCACTGCGCAGGCCCCCGCCATTTTCTTTGCCGGTAAAAGCCGCCGGAAGCTCGGGGAGACATGGGAGGCCTGGGGGGACACCGGGGGGCTGATCGGGGGTCCCAGGGACCCCATTTCTCTCCCCTCTGATGTGCGATCACATCAGAGGAGAGAGAAATTAAAGGTAAAATCGCTTTTTTTTTATTAACGGCGATTGCAAAAGCGGGGTCGGTAAAAACCGACCCGATTCATGTTCTCTGGGGTCTCGGCTACCCCCGGTAGCCGAGACCCCAGAGAAAATCAGACTCTTGGGGGCGCTATGGTTTAAGTACCCTTAATGACCGTTAAAAGGCGTATCGGAGGTCGTTAAGGGATTAAAGGGAACCTGTCACCAGGTTTTTCCCATAGGAGGTAAGGCCAGCACGATGTGACAGCAATCTAATATGTTGTATATATGCCCCCAATCCGGCCTGCTAGACAAGAAAAAGACCTTTTTATTACACTCGTCTACGGACAGTCTGGTCTGATGGGTATAGCTGGTCTGGAGCGGGCGCCTCTTCTCTTCTTGCGATCGCAGTCTTCCTTCTCTGCTTCGTCCTGCGTCATCCAAAGTCTCCAGCATCGGTCTCCTGGGCAGACGTATTTCTCTCTGCCCTGCTAAGGGCAGAGCAAAGTACTGCAGTGCGCATGCGGAGGAAAAGGCCAAAGGGCGCCTGTGCACTCACACTGCAGTACTTTACTCTGTCCTCAGTGGGGCCAAGAGAAGTATGCCTGCCCAGGAGCGTGATCCTGGAGACTGTGTGGAAGACATAGGACCCGTCATCCACAGCAAGCACAGAAGAAGGACTGAATCGCAAGAAGAGAGGAGACGCGGATCCAGACCAGCAAAGCCCACCACGTAAGTGATTATAATAAAAGATCTTTTTCTTGTCTTGCAGGCTAGATAGGGGGCATATACACATCTTATTACAGTAGAATTCTGTATATGAGGGCTGATAGGTACTGGGCTTGCCTCATATAAGGCAAACCTGGTGACAAGTTCTCTTTTAAAGATTGGCTGGGGACCAGAGTCAGAGACAAGACTAGTCTGGCTTACCCCCAGTCAGCTTTTGCTAACACTGCTCCAGATAATCGACAGGTCTTGCGCTATGGGTGACACCTGTCAATCACCCACAGCAGTTCTAGGAGGAGCCGGACAGGGAGCAGAATAGTTTTGTCTGGATGTGTGATTGTGGGCATTTACTGGGAGCAATCCATCACTGTGCTTATTGTTAGGGCCAGCAAGTGGTGCACCTTACAGACATGTCTTTCTATGACTCTTCATTGTGCCACGATGCGTAGATTAAATTCACTGTCCACTTGTCAACCAGCTAGAGAAATGGTTGATGTTTTGAGTTGAACTTAGATTTGGTTGCAAATCAAGCCACCCATACTTTTAGGCTAATATTGCCCAAATTGAACTATATCAACTTGTTCAGCTTACCGTCTAATGTGTATGGGAGCACCAAACAGTTAATTGTTGTTGGAGATATTGATCCATTATGTCTGATTTTGGACTGCCAATATCTTAATCTCTGAGCTGCCGCTACACATGGTGATGACAGTGAACACAGGAGTGCTCGTTGGAGATGGCTACTTTCAAAGCCATTGTTTGGGCGACAGCCATGTAATATGTGTATGGCAGGCTTAGGAGAGGCGATAAAAGGGTTACAAACTCTGCTGTCAGACAAGCTCACTGATGGATTCACTGTTAACTCATTCTGGTGTACTGTATGGACAGCATCTGTAGAAGCAAAAATACATGCATATTAGTGAAAAATGAAAATGCCATGATGTTATCCATTTCCCCTAAAATCATGTATCGGCATGACTTCGGAGGCCTGTCTTGGCTAGAGTTGTAGATATTGGTAGAAAAGCGCACGTGAAAGGGCCAGGCCTTGGCATACATTTTGGGAGATGACGATAAGTTTTACTTACTGATTGGCATAAAATCCAGCCTGATGATCTGTGGATCATGGAAATGTGGTCTCTAACCAGTAAAAGCCTCTCTTTCTAGTATATAGTTAGAATAAGAACTTGTATGAAACGTAATTGCCGGTTTTCACAGCTTGCTTCTCTGTTGATAGATGACCTAGAGCCCTGAGCTAACGGCCTACATTAATAAATAGAATAGACTTTGTATTGGCAAGTTGTTAATAAAAGGAATGAGTCTGAAACAATCTGTTCTCCAATGCTAGAGTTCCACCGGGGAAAATTATCTTTTATGGAAACCTCTATATTAAACTCACTTTTACTGATGTCAGTTTATGGCAAGTCTTTCCACTAAATCATGTATCCATGTAAATCTCACTTGTGGCAATATATGATAATTATTTGACTACTTTACAACACTAGAAAAATGAGGCCTAGTAACCTCAACTGGCCAATAAAAGTAGAAGTAATAATAAGTTCTTTGGATTCCGGGTCAGTCTCTTTTAATGTGGTGTAACAAATTGCATACAAATGTAACATGAGGATTTAATGTACACAGCTCCAGTAAAGAAGTCAATTATCCCGCTAGGTATATAGCTCGTGCATCCAAAGATATAATAGATAAAACAGTGTTATTTGTACTTTTTACTTTTCCTGTGCGACAACAGGAGGGACAAAAAATGAAAGCCTAGCCCCCAGTGCAGGGAACACACACGTGGTCTTGTAAATTTTACTGGTAATTTGTGGAATTCCTGTGTATGGGCCATTACCCAGGAGATCCATGTGCATTTAAAAATAAAAATAAAGCCTTGATAAAATATGTGGCACAAACATGGATTTATGACAATTTTTTTTTCCGTTTTCTTGGCCTTTGCAAACGGACTTTGCTGGCTGCAGCCAAGAACTGAGCGTTGCATGATAAATGGCCTCAGTGGTGTATATCATTAGGAAAAGATCACTTTGCTTGTGGCTGAGAACAAAACCCGCCGTGGGAATAGTAATCTGTGAAAAGGAAACTAGGTGACAGGCTAGAAAACAAACAAGTGATAGATCAATACCATACTTGTGTGTCTAAAGGTTTCTATTCTTTGCTTGTTGTGTATAAACATTAATAGTTTTGTATCGTGCCTTCCTTTTAGAATCCACGTAAAGCCAGGGTGACCAGACGATTTATCCTTGCTGAAGGAGTCTATATGAACACTGGTGACATTTGTCCTCTTCCTCAGTTGGTACGAGACTTTCTGTATTCTGTAATGTATATAAAGCAGGCCGTGGAAATGAAACTGTTTGGTCGACAACGGTTTCCCTTTACTCCAAAAACCATACCTTTTTGGGTTGGCCAAACATTTTTGTGATCTATGTTGGATACACACAGCTGACATTCACGGTTAGAGATCTCCGAATAAAGTGATGCATACAGCCTGCATGAAAATAAAACGCACATGCGGACCTCACACCCGTTTCCCCGGCGCTCTGCTCCGGTCTTTGCTGTGTGCACTGACTCTCAACACAGCAGAAGCGATGTAGTGACGTTATTGCGTCTGCTGTCTCAGTCGCACACGCTGACTGGTGGAAGGAGCCAGTGGTTCCTCCTCCACCATTATATTTACCGCTATCTTTATCCTGAAGATGCAGATAGCGGTGAAGTCTAGATTCCAGGCGGCCGTATAGTACAGCCTGCGGACCGGTGTTCTCATCCCTTTGGCCTTCTCAGTACATGGGCCGCACTTTGCCCAGGTCTGTTATATACGAGACATATCCTAATCTGTGTACTGAGTGTTATGTACACACATACAGTGTTATGTGCAGTGACTGAGCACTGACCAGGCTGCAGGACCTCACAGTATAATGTGCATCTGATATATAATGCAGGACGTCCTGGAGCCAGGCTCAGGGTCACACGCTGCAGGGTGACTGTGTATTGGTGTCTGCTGTCACTGAGGATCACTGTGCGTTATTGCTGCAGCTTGAACTTCCATACAGATCGGGTGACTCTGGAGCCAATGCCTCCACTGACGGAGCGATCTGGTCTGTATGTAAGTGTAAGATGGTGCCATAAATCTCGCCTACCCCCTGCCCCGACCCCTGGTTCTCTTGCTGACCTAATCTCTCCTCTCCAGCAGATTGAAACAGACGCACACGGGAACGCCGACACTTGTACAGTTCAGTGACGGCAAGTGTCTACTGAAGCAGCAGAAAGCCGGGCGGCCTGCAACTGCTGGTGGGGGACCGGCCCAGAGGGAATTTGCCCCCTGTACAAGCCTGCTCCTGGCAGTACGCCTCTGCCTGCACCCCCCTCCACCTCTCTGCACCGGCGGTATGTCCGCCCCTGTTAGAGCCACTGTGTCACTCCTAAATGGCAGTTGTCTGCCACCCTTGATACATTACATTCACAGACCAAACTGCTCCACATGCAGTACACATGCTTGGATTGCTACCCCAATAGCTATGCTACTGGCTATGGGACTGTATAGAAGGAAGGATTGATGGAGGATGTGGATTACACACTGCAGTTGTAGTTCACAGAGGTAGAAAGTTGCTGAAGACTCATGTTGTTGCCAAATATTTCTCATGTGGCAGTCCTCCATATTTTATGAAGTTATATCTGTAACCTGTTTTCCTTGGATTGGGAAACTACTGCCTTCTTTATCGGTTTGGTACCTTAAGCATACAGCATTTCAGCAACTTAGTAGAGGATAAAGTATTTTTTATAGAAAAGGAATTGCAGCAATGTGCGTTATGTTTCTTTTCCCACTTATGTGGTGACTTTTCATAAATAGTCACCGGCTGCAAACAGTTTTTATATGCCATAATATAAACCTTCTCTAACTCCATTGAAACAGCTTTGCTGCATCCTGTAATTCATGCACTTTTTTTTTTTTTTTCATCCAGTGTTTATATCCCTTTCCTTTTTTATTAAAATGTTAACTTTTGATGTTTTTGGAAATTGCAGGTTGAGTTAAAATACAAATACAAAGTAAGAATCTTCCTGGAGGAAAGCCTCTCGTTTGGCGTTTTAGGGGAACATGGGCGTGGAGTTACTGAACACTTTGGAATAAATGTAAGTTTGATCAGTTTGGGGCAAAAGTGCAATTTATGTATTCTGGACTACCATTTTATATGGGTAGATCGCTGCTATGTTTAGAAATGGGTGAGCAGCTCTGGAGTACAAAAGGTGGCTATAGTTAAATGCCTGGCACACACTTGTAAGAAACTTAGCAGGTCTTTTTCTGTTTTGCTAAAGGAAAGAAGAAAGGGATTTCTATTTTTACCACCCTCTATGATGTCCTGATTAATTTGTTTTGTTCTTTGTTATACCTAACCAGTGGACTTGTTAGTATAAAACCCTGTCCTTAAATTGGACCCCATTTACTGATGACATGTCTTCTTTAACATACATGTTCTATGTCTCTTTAGTTCTATGGTCTTTAACATACATGTATATATCGCAATAGTGGCTATTGTTGATCTGGCATCATCTTTGGACGTCCCAGAAGTTATCTTCATTGTCTCTACCCTCCTGGAGCAAATGAGAGCAATTAAACTCATTTGACGTGTTACTTGCTTTTAAACCCAAGCTGTACAATGTCGCACGGACTGGGTCATTATGTGGATTGCATTAAATAGTTTTTATATTTTGTAATTATATGGGCTGAGACGTGACCTTGCCAAAGCATGAATGCACAATGGGGCAGCGTTTGCTTTCAGCAAAGGAAATTGAAATTAATTTTATAGCTGGAAAATGGCTTTTTAGTCCATTTTACCTTATCAAGTAAATGTGGAGGAGAGCCCCATGAATGCTGGTGGTGAGCTCTTTTTGGCTCTCTGGAACCTCTAGACAAAAACATCATTATTTAACATATGAACCCTAGTTATAAATCCTTGGTCTGTGTGGCTAAGTAATGATGTTTCAGAAAAGAGTTCTATAAATCTGCAGTCCAAAGCTGCCTGCATTCATCCCTAGCCAATTAAAACTGATTTATGGAGTTATTACGTACAGTAGAAACTTCCGGTCCAATGCTATTGTCACAACTATTATTTTCCAGCAAGAAATACTGAAGGTACTGCTTTATGTACTTTGTCCTTGAATTCTGGCTTCAGCATGGCCTCTTGATCTGTTGTAGCGCTATGTGAAGAACTGCACCTTGCAGCCTTCCCCTCTGATGTCACTAATATATAGGGGGTCACAGGGTACGGTCTCCCCACTTTCACCAATGTCACTTCCCGCAACCCTTGAGGGATACGTAAGGTTAGCTTGGCATAGTTTTACACCCATCCCCTGTCCACACGGGCATGGGGAGTGATAGAGGGTGGCCCATACGACCGCCAGCATGGCACAACACTCGCTCACAACTCTGACAGGCTGAGTGACCCCTGTGAAGACTATGAGTGATATCATTTCATGTCAATCAACTGTACCATATCTGGTCCAAGATTCTGGCCCTCCCTCAATTTGTGAAGCTGAGACAGGACATATGGCGCAGCTGGTGGTCTAGCTTGAAAAGCTCCAAATGAAAAAGCTCACATCCAAGCATCCTGGCTGGTACCAAGGCCTTTCTGACGGGAAGGATCCCTGCTTGGGAGCCAAGCTGCTTAACTGCTTCAAAGATCCCCCTCCAGATGTACGGGAGCCATTATTTCATACCAGACCCGAGGGGATGGAAACGAAAACCAAGGGGAAAGGGATTGACCAACCAAAGGGTTAACTGCTCGTGCAAGGCTGTGGCCCTTGTTCTCTTCTAAAGGAGGTCAGATCATGTATTGTGTCGGAAGAAACCAGAACCTGCTGGCACCTGGCACCCCCCACCTACCATGTGGCTGCCAGCACCAAGGGCTGACAACCAACTGGTAACTGACTGTTCCATCACCTGCTTATACTTATTGTACTACTCCCGGTATTTTCATATCTGACCACCGTATATGTATATCCATTGTGTATATAGTGTTTTGTCTAGTGTGCCCTTAAAGGGAATTTGTCCGGTAATTTCTTTGTAGTGTAGTAATATTATCCTTAAATAGGGCTTGGGCAGCCCTTTCAGGATATGTAATTTTTTATTTTTCTGCATGGCCCCATTGTCTTGCTGTAAGCCCAGGACAAATTTACTGCCTAGTGCCAGCATGTCAGGCATGTGTAAGTAATAAATGAATAATCATCCTTTCCCCTGCCTATAATCCCACCCACCCCTCTGTGCCGACATCACCGATTGAGTTGGACTGCCGAATGCCAGAAGAGCGCATCGCAATCCTCGGACTGGCCGTCTGCTCTCCTGGTATGAGAGTGATAGTTGCATAGAAATGCATGCTGTCATGCTCATGTCAGGAGATCAGACGGCCAGTCCGAGGATTGCAATGCGATCCTTGGGCTTATGACAGTCCGACTGAATCGGTGACACTGGCTGGTAGGAGTGGGTGGGATTATGGGCTGTGGAAGGTGTGAATATTAATTAAACCTATATACTCTTGGCTAATCAGTGACACTGGCAGAGGGGTGGACGGGATTATGAGCGAGCGAAGGGGATGACTATTCATTAAACCTATACTCTTGGCTAATCAGTGATGTCAGTGCAGAGGGGTGGGCCAGATTATGGGCGGGGGAAGGGATGACTATTCATTAAACCTATATACTCTTGGCTAATCAGTGATGTCAGTGCAGAGGGGTGGGCCAGATTATGGGCGGGAAAGGGATGAATATTAATTTATCATTTACATATGTGTGACTAGCTGGCGTGAGACAATAAATTTGTCTGGGGCCAAGCAGTTTAAATGAGGTTGGGAATCAATTGAAGATGATCCCATAGATGGGAAATGAGATCAGACTTACCCATGGTAACATGCAAGTGCCCTCTGGGAATTGGGTTTGTGCGCTTCCATGTTACATGGGTAAGTGTTATCTCCTTTGCTATGTATGCACATGCACTTTACCGTTCTCTTCATCTTGCGATTATGGCATAATGAAATACCCTCAGTAGATTCCCAGGGACGCGTCTTGATTTCAGCCTAAGCCCCTTATTATCCCCCATAATCAGGTGGGGTTTCTGTGTGTGATGCATTTAATCTATGAGATTTTGTGGCATGAGATCCCAGTCTATCGGACTCATGCACTGTGACTGATAACTTCTCTTGCCTAATTTCCTATTCCCAGGGTGATCATTTGAATTAATTTTTGTTTGCCTCCTGCATATTTATTGTCATATGTATTGAAACATTTATATAAAAAAAATATTCAATAAATTTATGCTATATTGTTACTGATGAAGTCAGCACTCTTATCTTTTTGTTCAACTATCTATTTGGACTTTCTTCTTTAAAAAATCTTTTTTGACCATAAGTTGATTCTAATAGAAAATATGCTGTTGGCACTGCTATTAATTTATTTAACTATCAGTATTCTTGTGAATCCTTTAAGAAAGTAAGGATTGGCCTCATTAATAACAGGCAATTGCTAATTTCTTAAATGGGAATCTTTTACAGTGATATATAATGCACAGTTTCGATATATGTGACTCCAATGCAAACTGGCAAATACGACTTCAACTTATACAATTTAGTTCTTAAAAGGAAATTCATCAGCATGTTTTTGCAAGGTAATCTAAGAGCAGCATGATCTAAGGGCTGAAACCCTGATTCCGGTGATATGTCATTTATTAGGCTGTGTGTTGCTCTTTCCATAAAATCAAGAAGTGTTTTATAAACAAGATATTTCTCTAGTAGCCTTCCACGACAGCATAGGAGGATGTCTCCTTGTCCTATTGGGGGACAGGAATACAGAGAGGTTAAAAACCCCTCCCACCTCCCGTTAACCAGTGTTTTCCTGCCCCCCTTGGGGCACGGAGAGATCCTCGTACGCTGGTGGCCGGCTGTGCAGCAGTACCTGGACGCACTCCATGTGCGATATATATTCTGCCGGGCGGCGGTGGTCGGGGCCTTTGTGTCTCCCTCCTCCAGAGCTGCTCCCGACTCGGGACCACATCGAGACGGACTCCCTGCGTCTCCTCAGGGGATAAAGCGGTCCGTCTCTCCCCGCCGAAGGCCTCCTGAAAGGCAGCTCTCCGGCGTCTTCCCCTCCACGTGCGGTGACCCGGAAGTGCTGCATCACTTCCGGGTCTTGCGTTCCACTGCAGTGAAACGCAGGGCTCCTGCAAGCCCCTGTCACCGCAAGCGCACGTCTTCCACCTGCGCTGGGACCGGATGGGGAGGGGGAATCCAAGCGCTGGGCAGCGCTTATACCGATGGTATAAAAACTGCCGAAAACGTCTGCAGTTAAGCGCCCTTGGGCCGAATCTTCCTGCCATGGAGATGTCCAGCCCTGCAACTGCAGAGCTCAGCGCTTCTCTGGCCTCAGTGAGTACTAAGGCCCACTCCCTTATTAGAGGCTCCTGGGCCCCCCTTATCCCCTTTTTTCCTCTCTCCCTTTGTTACAGGGAGAAGGTTCCGCCCAGAGACCCTCGATTAAAAGGAATAAATGTGCAATTTGTTCCCTGAAATTACCTCCCAAATGGGAGAAAAAACTCAAGTCAAAAGTGCACGGATAAAGTGATTAGTGCAGAGCATCCCTCGTGGCTAGAAGAGATCCGCACCCTGGTGAAACAAGAAGTGCAATCTTCGCTAGCCGCATTAACTCCCCCACCCCCGCCTCCACCACCCTCACCTGGTCCATCTCTCCCAAAAAAGAGAAAGATTCAGGCGGAACTTTCGGATTCCGAGTCCGATATTTCCCAAGGGTCGTCATCAACCAAGTGGGAGAATCCCTTAGTTAATAAAACCGCGGAATTAAGGAAATTCCTGTTCTCCTCAGAATATATTGAGGAACTAGTAAGTGCGGTACGTAACACTATGGGGTTGGAGGACCTACCGGTCCCTCATTCCGTACAGGATGAATTTTTTGGCGGGGCCCAGGCGGAGCGGTTGGTCGGCTTTCCAGTCCATAAGAGTATATTGGACATGATAAATCGGGAGTGGGAGCTTCCAGAGAAACGCCTCACGATCCCTTCAGAGTTTAAAAATAGATTTCCTCTGGATGAAAATCCTGTCAAATGGGATATCCCTAAAGTGGATGTACAAGTGGCGAGGGTAGCAAAGAAAACGGCACTACCGTTTGAGGATTCCTCCCAACTGAAAGATCCCATGGACAGGAAAGTCGAAAGTCTTCTTAAAAAATCTTGGGAGACTTCCACTTCGGCCCTTAAGGGTAATATAGCATCCACCTGCGTTGCCAGATCTCTTCATCGCTGGCTTCAGGAACTGGAAACTCATATCTCCCAGGGCACTCCAAGAGATGACATGCTAGACTCTCTACCTATCCTGCATAAAGCAGCGGGTTTTTTAGCTGACTCCTCTTTGGAATCCATACGTATTGCGGCTAGGAACCTGGTCCAAACGAATTCGGCCCGTAGAGCCCTCTGGCTTAAAATGTGGAACGGGGATGTTACTTCCAAAATTAAATTGTGCTCCATTCCCTTTAAAGGCGACTATGTATTCGGGCCAGCCCTGGATGACATCCTGGAAAAGGCCACGGATAGGAAGAAAGCTCTTCCAGAACAAAGGCCTCCCAAGAAGCGAGTTTTTCAACCCTCCCGGGCTCAACCTACTCAGTATAGAGGTAAAGGGAAGACGGGAAGATGGAGTCATGCAAAAGGGAAACCTAAAAATATCCTCGTCCCCCAGCAGGCACAACAGGAGAAGCAATGACTCCCAGCAGGTAGGAGGGAGACTCTCGAAATTCCTAAACAACTGGCAAAAGATTTCCAGCAGCTGCTGGGTGTTGAATGTAATAAGAGATGGTCTCTTAATAGATTTCGAGTCTCCCCCTCCTCCTCTATTCAGAGTAACCTCCCTACCATCACAAGAGAGTCAATCTTTGATCGCTACAGAGATCCAAAATCTGGTAGCCTCAGGCGCAATATCCATGGTTCCACGAGACGAGCAAGGGAAAGGCCATTACTCCCGCATTTTCATAGTAAAAAAAACCGTCGGGGAAAGCTCAGATCATAATAAATCTGAAAAACCTCAACCAGTCAGTTTCCTACCAGAGATTCAAGATGGAGTCGGTAAAGTCAGCCATTCCCTTGATAACCCGTTACTCGTTTATGGCAACCATAGATCTCAAAGACGCCTATTTTCACATTCCAATACATCCTCTTCATCGGAAGTTTCTGAGATTTGCGGTCCGTCTAGATCACGAGATAGTACATTTTCAGTTCAAAGTACTCCCCTTCGGCATTTCGTCAGCCCCAAGGGTATTCTCAAGGATTATGGCGGAAACGATAGCTCATATTCGAAAACAAGGAGTGGCTATAGTCCCCTATCTAGACGACCTTCTAATTATCGGTCCCTCAGCCAGGATCCTTGAGACAAGGTTACACCAAACTCGAGACATCCTTCAGAGTTTAGGTTGGATCGTCAACACAAAAGTCTCAACTCCAACCTTCAAAAGTAATAAGGTTTCTAGGAGTCCTCCTGGATGCAGAGAATCAGACTTCATATCTACCAGACGACCACCGCCAAGACCTGATATCCAAGACTCTAGCCTTCAGAAGTCAAACAACTCCATCGCTGAGGGCAGCTATGTCCCTGCTAGGGTCAATGACAGCCTGTATACAATCAGTGGCATGGGCTCAGGCCCATTCCAGAGTTCTTCAGGCACACATTCTAGAAAATTGGAATGGAAACCCTGCCTTGCTGAACAAGAAGATACGAACTCCAGGAAGAGTCAAAACCTCCCTGTCTTGGTGGTTAAATCTTTCAAACCTACGCAAGGGAATAGACTGGTCTCAAGCTCCCTTGTTGACAGTGACCACCGACGCAAGTTCGAGAGGCTGGGGAGCAGTGGTGCTACAGACTCCCTTCCAGGGCCTATGGTGTCAGCAGGACAGCGCCAAATCCTCCAACTACAGGGAACTAAAGGCAGTACTAAAAGCCTTTCAGGCAGCCAGTTCTCTAATCTCAGGTTATCATGTCAGAGTTCTTTCGGACAACATGACTACAGTGGCTCATCTCAAGCACCAAGGGAGCCCCAAATTCAACAGTCTGAGGAACATTTCAAATCAGATTCTCCAATGGGCCGAAGCCAATCTCCTTTCCTTATCAGCAGTTCACCTGAAAGGCTCAGAGAACTACCAGGCAGACTTCCTGAGCCGTCAAGACCTGCAACCAGGAGAATGGAGCCTAAAGAGAAAAGTCTTCAGGTCACTTACAGAGTTGTGGGGCCTTCCCGATGTGGATTTGATGGCCTCGGGGCAGAATGCCCAGGTAGAAACATTTTTTTCCCTAAATCCAGGAGATGGATGCCTAGGGGTAGATGCGTTCAGTCATCCTTGGAATTTCCGACTGGCCTACGTTTTTCCCCGATACCTCTTCTGGCAAAAACTCTGCGAAAAATCCTAGACGATCAAGTCCCGGTCATACTAGTAGCTCCAGCCTGGCCAAAGAGAAGTTGGTTCCATCTCATTCTGGAGTTGCGGGCAGAAGGACCAATTCAGTTGCAACCGGAGGTCGATCTTCTCCAACAAGGTCATCTCCATCATCCGGATCCCCGGAAACTGAACCTAGCAGCTTGGCTGTTGAAGCCCGGGTTCTCAGAGAGAAAGGACTTTCGGGACCTGTGATCGCCACTCTTCAAAAATGCAGGAAACCAGTAACTAATACTATTTACAACAAGGTCTGGAAAAAGTTCTCCTCCTGGTGTCACCCTGATATTCCAGACCCATTGCGTCCTGATATATCTAAAATACTGGACTTTTTACAGAAAGGGTTGGAACTTGGTCTCAGACCAAACACATTAAAAGTCCAGGTATCAGCTCTAAGTTCGGTGTATGACCAAAATTTAGCGGGCCATAAGTGGATTAAAAGATTCATGGTGTCAGCACTCAGACTGAACCCTAGGAAACAAATTATTGTCCCACCATGGGACTTAAACATAGTTCTCAAAGGCCTTACAGGACCCCCTTTGAACCTTTGGTGACATGTTCCCCTCAATTACTAGCGTGTAAAACAGCATTTTTGATCGCCATTTCCACAGCCAGAAGAATAGGGGAATTACAGGCCCTCTCAATACGAGAACCATATTTGCTCATCAGAGATGACGCTATTATATTTCGTCCTGATCCATCTTTTTTTCCAAGGTTGTATCAGATTTTCACCGATCACAGGACATAGTTTTACCTTCTTTTTGCAATAATCCGGCAAACCTTAAAGAACAACAGTTCCATACCCTGGACGTTAGAAGAATTGTTCTTCACTACCTTGATTTCTCATCATCTTTTAGAGCTGACCAGAATCTCTTTGTTCACCTACACGGTAAAAATAAAGGTAAAAAAGTGGCAAAAACTACAATCGCCACTTGGATAAAGAAAACCATATCTGAAGCTTACTTAGCCCAGAAGATAGCTCCACCAGCAGGCCTGAAGGCCCACTCAACAAGATCCGTAGCAGCATCCTGGGCTGAAAGAGCTGGAGCTTCGTCTGAGCAGATTTGCAGGGCTGCAACATGGTCTTCATTGCATACTTTTACGAAGCATTACAGATTGGACTTTTGGTCCAATCGGGACCTAGCTTTTGGCCGGAAAGTTCTCCAGGCCATAACCCCCCCATAAAATTGAATTGGTTGGTATACCTCCTATGCTGTCGTGGAAGGCTACTAGAGAAAAAAGAATTATTCTTACCGTTAATTCGGTTTCTAGTAGCATTCCACGACAGCGCCAATTCCCTCCCGAAATTCTTGGATTAAGTTCTGAGAATACTAAAGGTAACCGTTCCTAATGTGGTGGTAAAACACTGGTTAATGGGAGGTGGGAGGAGTTTTTAACCTCTCTGTATTCCTGTCCCCCAATAGGACAAGGAGACATCCTCCTATGCTGTCGTGGAATGCTACTAGAAACCGAATTAACGGTAAGAATAATTCTTTTTTTCACTACAGGACTAGTTATCTCGTGCCTTGTAGCCTTCCTTCCCTTTGTAACCCGGTCCCCACCACTGATTAGTAGCTTTCTCAAGGTTATACGGAACTCCACATTCTGAGCTCTGCTAGATCTGCAGCAGAGAAAACTGATCGATTGTAACAAAATGACAACACGCAGAAAAGTAAATGACACATCGCTGGAATCAGATTTTCTGCCCCTACATCATGCAGCTGACAGATGCCCTTTTTAAAATGAAAACTGACAATTGTTGCCTTACTTAGTTTTCAGCAGTCTTGGGCTCCCTTTAATAGTGAATAGAGTGTTTACTCATCACCATCAGTCCACCGTTAATTTGCCATATGATCCAACGACCAAGTCACAGGAATCCTTTTCATACAACTGAATCGTGGGGTCTGCCATGCATAATATCATGCCTGTTTATACAATCATTTCATTCTTGGTTTTAATGTGTTTTCCTCTTTCTTTAGATTGATGACATTGACTTGATCAGTGCAAATATGGAGAATGCTCTTGCTTCCATCGGAGGTTTTTGCTGTGGCCGATCGTTTGTTATTGATCATCAAGTACGTACACGTTTTCCAACTTCAAAGGACGTTCAAACTTATTTCATATACTTTTTTTATTATATCTTTTATTACATCTTTTATTTTTCTAGCTTATATTCTCTATCAAAATGATACATGGTTTTAGCCATACTTAAGAGTAGAGGTCCAGCAGACCAGTTGTCTGTTGTGTGTGTATATATATTACACACACCTAAATACCGCCAATGCTATTATTTTGCATAGTGGTATATAGGACAGCACACTATCTGCCACGTTTTTACCATCTAGCTTGGCACCATGAATCGAAGCAACTTGGGGTGCAGTGGCACTACCCAGTGAATCTCTTGAGTACGGGTACACTGATGGCAGTGCTTCAAGCACTACTACATTTCCATATGTTGTCTCTAAAATTTTAATTTCTTTGGAGGAGCCAGGAGAATGGGTTCCTGTTAAGAAATAAAAAAAAAAAAAAACGAAACTTTTTTGCTTCTCTGTATGGAAAACATTGGTTACAGGCTGTGTTGGACTGGAGTGCCAAGGGCCCACCAGTAACTTTGACTTTGGGGGGGCCTACTTTTCACCTGCATACACACATTACCCTCGTTCACAAATTAAACTCTACTGCTATATAATAATAAACTGGGTAGTTTGGTTAATGAATGATGAGAGGCTGCTTTTTTATATACATAGTGAATTATGCCAAGTACTGTCCATACAGTGGGGTTTGGGGCCCAGATCTGCACAGGGGCCCACCAGGGGATTCCCCTGTTACCCTGTGGGCCAGTCCCATCCTGGTTACAGGATATACACAAGATTTTATAAAGTCAAAAGTAGTTGTGCCAAGGCAGATGCCAAAAGGATATTCACATTCACCCAGAGCTTTTCCAGTGCATACGCAGAGTGGAAATGTCAGTTTCCACGTTCACATAAGGTCCCCATACACACTAGATGTACAGATTTGCCCATTGTTAAGGGCACCAGCAGCGTCCTAAACTTTAAAGATGGGCTTCCGTTATTTGTATAGCTTGGTTGTTCTGATACAAAGTGAGTGAACAATCGTGGCCAATAGTGTAGACATTAATGGTGTAGCAGGCCACAATGGTCCTTTCTAACATTGCTTCATCTGTAAGAACGCTAAACCTATGGATCCTCTGTTCTAATGAAAAAAAAAAAGCTGCTACAGCTTATTCCCCTTATCCTAAAGAACACCCCTGCACACCCGATAAGCCCATTTGTAATGAGTCCTGGTCACCAAATTTCACCACTGCTTTATTACATTAGTGATTAGAAAATAACTTTCTAAATATACGGTAATAAAACACGGATTTTGGTAAGAACTTACCGGTAAAATCCTTTTCAGCGAAGGAAGGGAGGGAGACACAGGAATTCATTACTGATGGGTAGGCGGAGCCCCAGATCAGGATGTCACCTCAGATCAAAAGAGTGCTGACTGGCTGGCCCCTCCAGCTCGGGCTCCTCCTACTCAGCTCCAGTCGTACCAAAGCTTTTAGGAAAAGAGCCAAGATCACCAGCGGAGCAACATAACCCCTTCTGAAGGAACTTCAGAGAAAAAACACAAGGATACAGGTTATGCATGCAAAGAAAGCCAAAAACCACAGAGTTCCAGGTACTACTCACGGAACCTGACTACTGCGATGAGCTGGCGATGCTGGAACAGAGCCTTAGCGCGCTGACCTCAGCCCAGATAATCGCTATCAGATAAGGGTCGCGCTGCATCTGAAAACATCAACACACTTCTGCCTTGGGAGGGTGCTGTGTCTCCCTCCCTTCCTTCGCTGAAAAGGATTTTACCGGTAAGTTCTTACCAAAATCCGTGTTTCAGCTGCAGAATGGAAGGGAGGGAGACACATGAATTCATTACTGATGGGACGTCCCAAAGCAGTTCAAAAATAAGGGTGGGAAAAAACCAACAAGAGGCAGAAACCCAACAACCTTAACAACAAAGCGCAACCAGCGCTAAACACAAGTTCATCCAGAACTTTAAACTACAGCTGCCTGCAGGACCCTACGTCCGAGGGCTGCATCAGCGGAAGCACTGACGTCCACTTTATAAAACTTCGTAAACGTGTGGACAGAGCGCCAAGTTGCCGCCCGGCAGAGCTGCACTGCCGAAGCACCTTGGTGAAAAGCCCACGATGAAGCCACAGCCCTCGTGGAATGGGCTTGAATCTTAATCGGGCAAGATTCACCCTGAAGACGGTAAGCTTCCAATATAGCTGATCCAACGAGCTATAGAATCCTTGGAAGCTCGTTGACCACGCCGACGACCGACTGGAACCACAAATAGGGAGTCCGTCTTACGAAAACCTTGAGTAATAGATAGATAAAACTTCAAGGCCCGCACTAAATCCAATGTGTGTAAAGCCCGCTCTTTCACATTCTTTGGATCCGGACAGAATGAAGGCAACACAATATCCTGGTTGACATGAAATTGTGACACCACTTTAGGCAAAAAATCACCCCGAGTGCGAAGCACTACACGATCCGGAAAAAACTCCAGAAAAGGAGGCGAACAAGAAAGAGCTGCCAACTCAGAAACTCTCCTCAAGGAAGTGACTGCAACAAGGAAAGCCACCTTCCAAGAAAGTAAAGAAAGGCTAGCAGAAACCATCGGCTCAAAAGGTTTATGCTGAAGAGCCTCCAAAACAAGGTTGAGCCGCCAAGGAGACACGGGTGCCTTCCGCGGCGGAAACTTACGAGATATACCTCGGAAAAAGGAGAGCACGTCTCTATTTGAAGCAATGGTTCTCCGGAACAATAAGGACAGAGCAGAAATCTGACCTTTCAGGGTGCTGACTGCCAAACCCTTGTCTAGCCCATGCTGCAGAAAAGCCAACAGGTTGGAAATGGAAAATTTTCTCGGGTTCCGAGAGGACCCCAAACACCACGAAAAGAAGGTTTCCCAAATTTTGTGGTAAATCCTAGTAGTAGCCGGACTTCTTGCAGCACGAAGGGTAGCAATGACCTCGGCTGAGAAACCTCTACGGGTCAAGATTTCGGTCTCAAGAGCCACGCCGTCAAACGCAGGGACATCAAGTCCGGATGACAAACGGGCCCCTGAGTCAACAAGTCCGGTTGAAGAGGGAGTGGAAAAGGAGGTGCCGCCAACAGCGACATTATTGTCGAGAACCACACCCTTCTTGGCCAGTCTGGAGCTATCAAAATAGCTGGAATTCTCTCTAGTCTGATCCGACGTAGTACTAGAGGAAGTAAGGATATCGGCGGGAATACATAGATCAGCTCGAACTGATCCCACTGAGCCACTAGAGCATCCACCGCCACAGCCTTCGGGTCCTTGTACCTGGACATGAACGTCGGTAACTTGGCATTGGACCTGGATGCCATCAAATCCACTTGGGGGGTTCCCCAGCGAGAGCACAGTAGTGCAAAAACTTCCGGGTGGAGGCTCCATTCCTCGGGATCCATCCTTCTGCGACTGAGAAAGTCCGCTGTAATATTCTGAACCCCTGGAATGTGAATCGCCGAAAAGGCTGGTACACTGGCCTCTGCCCAAATCAGAATTCGGGACACCTCTACCATGAGTCTGGAACTCCTTGTCCCACCTTGGTGATTGATATACGCGACAGCCGTCGCATTGTCTGTCTGCACTCGGACTGGCAGACCGCTCAAAAGGACCGTCCAATGTTGGAGGCAAAGGAAAATCGCCCTCAATTCCAGGATGTTGATCGGAAGAACAGACTCTTCCGATGACCATACCCCCTGAATCCAGAGATTGTTCCAAACACCCCCCCCAGCCCGTCAGGCTGGCATCGGTGGTTATGACTGACCACTTCGGAGGGAGGAAAGACTTCCCCAGGGAGAATGCCCCTGGACGTAACCACCATTCTAGAGAATCCCGCACCGCGCGAGAAATGGTGACACTGCAATCCAGCGATTGCGACTGGTTCCATCGACTCAAGATGAACCTTTGGAGAGTCCTGGAATGGAACTGGGCAAAAGGAATTGCCTCCATGGACGCCACCATCAGTCCCAGAAGACGTATACACTTCCGTAGGGACATTGCCGTTGAGGATTTCATAATCTGTACATGTCGAAGAAGACATGACTGTTTGTCTGGTGGTAGGGAAACTACCGACCGAAACGTGTCGAGATGCATTCCCAAAAAGAGGATTGTCCTCGATGGTTCCAGGGACGACTTCTCCCAATTGACCAGCCAACCGAAGTCCTTCAGAAACTGAAGAGACAAATCCCGAGCCGTCAACGCCTCCTCCTCCGAGGAAGCCACGATCAAAAGATCGTCCAGATAAGGGAGAATCGTAATCCCCTGTCTTCGAAGGATTGCCATGAGGGGCGCCAGAATTTTTGTAAAGACCCTTGGCGCTGAGGCCAAGCCGAACGGCAGAGCCACGAACTGGTAATGATTCTGACCTATGGCAAATCGAAGAAAGCGCTGATGAGCCTTTCCGATGGGAATATGCAAATAGGCGTCGCGAATGTCGATTGACACCAGAAAATCGTTCTGTGACAGAGCTGCCACAACGGAGCGAAGCGACTCCATGCGAAATTTCCGGGCATGGACATGCCGGTTTAATCGCTTGAGATCCAGAATCGGGCGAAATTTGTTCTCCTTTTTGGGAACTATAAAAAGGTTGGAATAAAAACCTTTCCCTCGGTCCTCTGACGGAACCGGTATCACTACACCCTTTTGTAGCAGAGATTCGACCTCTCGCTGTAGAGCGACAACAAGCTCGGGTTCCGACGGAACGCGAGATTGACAAAAAACATTTGGGGGTCGAGAAGCAAACTCTATGAAATAGCCTGCCGACACTATCCGCGTTACCCAGGAATCTGGAACGCGAGCCATCCAAGTCGCCTTGAAAAGAAGCAGGCGACCCCCCACTCGAGAATCCTCGAGTGGACCCCTGGCGTCAATCCGACTTTGCGGGCTTCTTGTCAAGTTCCCGCTTGTCCTGGCGGAAACTCCGCTTCCAGGGAGTACGAGTTTTCTGAGAGGATTTCTTTCCTGAGAAGGAAGGACGACCCGATCCCCACGAGGAGTGACTAGATCGTCCTCGGCCCCGAAAGGACCGCCGACCACTATAGACACCAGGCTTACTGGACACCGAGGCCATGGCCCTACGCTGTGGTAATGCTGATTCCTTCGCCTTAGCCTTGGAAATCAGCTCTGTGAGGTCGGATCCAAAAAGATGGCCACCCTTGTAAGGTAAGGCCAACAACCCTTGTTTGGAAACTGCGTCCCCGGCCCACTGTCTGAGCCATAAAGCTCTTCTGACTGTGACCGCTGAAGCTTGCGCTTTGGCCAGCAGAGATGCCGTATCCAGACCGGCATCAAAGATATAACAGGCTGCCGTTTCTAACCATTCACAAGTTTCCCGTATCTCAGATAACGGAGATTCATTTTGCAACTCCGTCTTCAGACGTGCCAACCAGCCTAGAGAAGCTCTAGCAGCACACATGGATCCTAGCACTGCTCGGAATCCATGACCCGCAGCCTCATAGCTTGCTTTTGCCGCCAATTCTGTTTTTCTATCCAAAGGCTCCTGTAAGCTCGCTTTCCCCTTAATAGGGAGTAGAGAGGATTTACTAAGCTGAGATAAAGACACATCCACTTCAGGAGCAGAAGTCCAATTAGCCTTTAACTCCGCAGAGCAAGGATAAAGTGTATCCAAGAAATGCGTTCCATGAAAACGCTTATCTGGACATAGACGTTCCTCCTCTATTACACTATTAAGCTCATCCAGAGCTGGCAATGTTGTACGCGAAGCACGGGACTCCTGGAACATGCGCGCTGATTTACCAGGACGACTATTTACCTCCTCCGGTAACTGTAATATATCTCTCATGGCTTCAATTAATGCCTCCGTACGCTTCGCCGTAGAGGAACGCCCCTGCGGCTCATCCGCATCAGAATCGGATATTTCTCCATCCGAATTTAAAGGGGAACTCTGCCCAATATCAGATACATCTGACTCGCTCCGTGTAGAGGCCGGTAACGGCCTGCGTCGCTTCCTCTGAGAGGAATTAGCAGACACATATTGACCTAAAAGGTCAGACAAGTTGTTGATCGATCGAGCGATATCATCCAATTTTTCACCGCCGTCGACCGCAGCGCTAGACGCTGTGGAGGTCTGCGTATCTGATTGCCGCAATGGCACTGGAACGTGGTCCGCGGCATCTGAACTCTGTTCAGACATGTCTCACCTGTATGAGCAGGTCAAAGCGGTAATACCAGCAAAAACTATGCGGTTTTTTTTTTTTTTTTTTTTTTAAACGCTGAAGGGTTAACGCTCCACCAGGCAGGGTTACCCCAGCGGTATTCAGTCAAAAAAATTTTGCTGGTAGAAATAACCCTCAGAGGGGTTAATATTGCAAACTCACCACAATATATATATTTGTGAGCCCCAGCCAATTTTATGTCTCTAATGAGACTGCAGCTACAGGATAGCGATCGCTGCGCTGCGGTGTGAGGAATCAGCACTCAACCAGCTGGCCGTGGTGTCTTATGAGGAGAGGAGCGGTCTGAGGAGCCCAGGAGCCTGTGTAATGGCCGCCACAGTGAGGGAGTCGCAGGAGAAACGCCAGAGCGCGCGTCTTCCTGCTCAGAAGATCGGGAATAGTTAGGCCACGCCCCCTGCTAGCTCAAATAAAGAGCGCGAACTCCCCCGCTCCTGCTCCCTCTCTGTCCTGCAGGTATCTGCCTGCGGACAAAAGATCACCACATCTACTTGTAACAGCGCTGTCACAGCAGCGCTGAAGCATACTGACATACATGTAGTAGCGCTGTCACAGCAGCGCTGAAGCATACTGACATACAAGTAATAGCGCTGCTCACCCAGACGCTAAAGCACTCACATTATTATAATAAAAATTGTGTGGAGTACTACCAGCTTAGCGCCACAGGGACCCTCATGGTTTCTGGCGCTATGCCCATGCTTCCCCCCAGGGCGGGAAGCGCAGTGACCCCAGTGTGTGGTTTGCGCCCTCCGCCAGGGAAAACTCTCCTCATCCCCCAGGGCCGGCAAGATTCTGCAGGACCATTATGTAGTTACAGATCCGCCAAGGGAGAGGCTGGTGAAATACACTGATAAACATGTAATAGCGCTGCTCACTCAGACGCTAAAGCACTCACACATAATTATAATAAAAAATTTGTGTGGAGTACTCACCAGCCAAAGCGCCACAGGGACCCTCAGGGGTTTCTGGCGCTGTGCCCATGCTTCCCCCCAGGGCGAGGAACGCAGTGACCGCACGTGTGGTTTGCGTCCCGCCAGGGAAGCTCTCCTCATCCCCCAGGGCCGGCAAGGATTCTGCAGGGACTTTGAGTAAATACAGATCCGCCAAGGGAGAGGTTGGGGTACAGCAGCGCTGGTACCCTGAGACCTCTAGACCAGCTGGTGATCCAAGTCTCCTGTCCGAATATAAAATAATAAAATCTTCTGAGGAGCTGCATTAGCAGCGACCATCCTCTGGGACCTCAAATCTTAGACTGGAGCTGAGTAGGAGGAGCCCGAGCTGGAGGGGCCAGCCAGTCAGCACTCTTTTGATCTGAGGTGACATCCTGATCTGGGGCTCCGCCTACCCATCAGTAATGAATTCCTGTGTCTCCCTCCCTTCCATTCTGCAGCTGAAAATATCATTAACAAGTGAGATCCCGCTGTTTAGAGCAGTGTGACCGTTCTGCAGTAGGTGCAGAAAAGAAGCTGCTGCTCTGTCACCTTGGCCTCAACGGAAGCCGCAGAATTGCTGGCAGGAGCAGAACAGAAATTAGCAAGTAGGTAATTGGCAGGTGCATGCCTATAAGTTCTTAGTCCTATAAAAAAAAAGTCCCTGATAACCTCTTTAATAATAAAAAGTGATTTGGTCATATGTCCTCTAAGCGCTCCAAAATATAATCTGTGACTTTTAATAATAAAAGAACTCAAATTGTTAATTTTTCTATATTTATAACAGAGACTATCTGGCCAAGGATACTGTTTTTCAGCATCGCTTCCCCCTTTGCTAGCGTCTGCTGCTATCGAAGGCCTTAATATTATGGAAGAAACTTCAGGTATTGTTTTTATTTCTAAGGCGTGGTTTGCTTTGTGGCTTATATAAGTGCTGTCCATGCACCTTAATAGTTCACCAGTATCAGATTTGTGGCGGTCTGACACCCAGCACCACTACGATCAGTTGTTCTTTGCTCCAGTTGTAGGCAGATGTAAACACTGAATGTTGCTGAACAGTACAGCGCCATTTAATGTGTAGTGGCCACTGTTGGGTACTGCAGAACAGCTCATAATGTACAGTCATGGCCAAAAGTTTTGAGAATGACACAAATATTATATTTTCACATGATCTGCTGCCCTCTGGTTTTTATGTGTGTTTGACAGATGTTTTTATCACAGACAGAAATATAATTGCAAACATATGAGTAACAAAAGCTTATATTGACAGTTAGAATGAGTTAATGCAGCAAGTCAATATTTGCAGTGTTGACCCTTCTTCAGGACCTCTGCAATTCTCCCTGGCATGCTCTCAATCAACTTCTGGACCAAATCCTGACTGATAGCAGTCCATTCTTGCACAATCAATGCTATCATTTTGTCAGAATTTTTAGGTTTTTGTTTGTCCACCCGTCTCTTGATGATTGACCACAAGTTCTCAATGGGATTAAGATCTGGGGAGTTTCCAGGCCATGGACCCAAAATCTCTATGTTTTGTTTCCTGAGCCATTTAGTTATCACTTTGCTTTATGGCAAGCTGCTCCATCATGCTGGAAAAGGCATTGTTGATCGCCAAACTGCTCTTGGAGGGTTGGGAGAAGTTGCTCTTGGAGGACATTCTGGTACCATTCTTTATTCATGGCTGTGTTTTTAGGCAAGACTGTGAGAGAGCCGATTCCCTTGGCTGAGAAACAACCCCACACATGAATGGTTTCAGGATGCTTAACAGTTGGCATGAGACAAGACTGGTGGTAGCGCTCACCTTGTCTTCTCCAAATGAGACGTTTTCCTGATGTCCCAAACAATCGAAAAGGGGATTCATCAGAGAAAATAACTTTACCCCAGTCCTCAGCAGTCCACTGCCTGTACCTTTTGCAGAATATCAGTCTGTCCATGATGTTTTTTCTGGAGAGAAGTGGCTTCTTTGCTGCCCTCCTTGAGACCAGGCCTTGCTCCAAGAGTCTCCGCCTCACAGTGCGTGCAGATGCACTCACACTTGCCTGCTGCCATTCCTGAGCAAGCTCTGCACTGCTGGTAGCCCGATCCCGCAGCTGAAACACTTTTAAGAGATGGTCCTGGCGCTTGCTGGTCTTTCTTGGGCGCCCTGGAGCCTTTTTGGCAACAATGGAACCTCTCTCCTTGAAGTTCTTGATGATGCGATAGATTGTTGACTGAGGTGCAGTCTTTCTAGCTGCGATACTCTTCCCTGTTAGGCCATTTTTGTGCATTGCAATGATGACTGCACGTGTTTCTTTAGAGATAACCATGGTTTACAGAAGAGAAACAATGATGCCAAGCACCAGCCTCCTTTTAAAGTGTCCAGTGGTGTCATTCTTACTTAATCATGACAGATTGATCTCCTGCCATGTCCTCATCAACACCCACACCTGTGTTAATGGAGCAATCACTGAAAAGAGATTAGCTGGTCCTTTTAAGGCAGGGCTGCAATGATGTTGAAATGTGTTTTGGGGGATAAAGTTCATTTTCTAGCCAAATATTGACTTTGCAAGTAATTGCTGTTAATCTGATCACTCTTTATAACATTCTGGAGTATATGCAAATTGCCATTAGAAAAAGTGAAGCAGTAGACTTTGTAAAAATTAATATTTGTGTCATTCTCAAAACTTTTGTCCATGACTGTACATGCTTCAGAGCTGTGATCTCCCAACATGTCTTGTGCGCAGTACATATCTAATTCGGAGAAGTGTCGCCTTTTAGATGAGCTACATTAAAGAAATATTGCTATTTCAGGAAAAAATATCCTAGGCTAACAGGCGGCTGCTCATTTGATTTTCAAGCGCGTTACTGACGTTAAGTCAGTCCAAAGTGCCTATTTAACATTTTCTGCTTTTGGATTTTCTCTAGCTATAGTTTACATGAAATGTATTAATTCCCTCTTCACTATGAATTCTTGCCGTGTTCTTTTTTGACATACCCTGTCACCAGTTCTTTCATATAATTTCTTGCTCTGTGTTGATTCCTGTTCAGTCACTGATGTGTTTACTTTGCTATTAACATGATTCAAATTTGATTTTACTTGATTTTTCTTCACTTTTGCCTTCCATCTTGGGTAGAGTTTACAACCTGAGAGAATCACTAATGTGCTACAGAATCTGATTTCTGGTAGAGCAATACTTGCTGATTGCTTCTGTTGGGAAGTGACATATGTATAAATATGTTTTATTCAAAATTAAATATTGTATTATTTTTATAGAAATATTCCACACTTTAAAAGAAAAGTGCCAAAGAATCCATAAAGCGTTGCAAGGGTATGTATAAAATAGTCCCTTCCCGTCATCCACATCTTACCCCTTTCCTTTGATTGAACTTTATTGGCCTTTGTCTTCCGAAATAACTTTGACTTCTTGTGAATACACTTTATTATTACAAAATAGGTCAAAGACCACTAACATGTGATTCTGTGCCTAGCTGGCAAAACAGATTAACTAGGGACGAATCAGTTGGCTCTCTCCTTACACTATGCAAAAATAGGAATTGGTAGAGTGATTTGATTGAGACTGCAAAAGGCGTAGATTGCCTTTTCCCATTCAACCATTGCATAAGATGCGATGCACATCCATTGCAACCTATGTGCAAGTCTCAGTTCTTGTCCTGATCTCCTATTCTGCATCTAAAATATAGGTTATAGGCTTTTCTAACAATGGGAGTGAAGTTTTTCTTTTGTGATGCAAAAGTCATGTTGCCATATACAGCTTTGGCAAAAATTAAGAGACAACTTTCAAATGTTCAGTTTGTCTGATTTTTTTCTTTATAGGTACCGTATATACTCATGTATAAGCCGACCCGTGTATAAGCCGACCCCCCTAATTTTGCCACAAAAAACTTGGAAAACTTATTGACTCGCGTATAAGCCAGGTGTATAAGTTGCCGTCCTGCTCTGTGCCCCCCCATCCAGCTCTGTGCGCCCCCATTCTCCTCTGTGCTCCCCTCCTCCTGCTCCATTATCCTGTCCTGCTCCGTGCTTTCCATCCTCCCCGTCCTGCTCCGTGTTCCCCCATTCAGCTCTGCACTCCCCCATTCTCCTCTGTGCCCACCCCCGTCCTGCTTCGTGCTCTCCGTTCTCCTCCCGTCCTGCTCGTGCTCTCCGTCCTCCTCCCGTCCTGCTTCGTGCTCTCCGTCCTCCCCGTTCTGCT
Source organism: Oophaga sylvatica (assembly GCA_033576555.1). Taxonomy (NCBI): domain Eukaryota; kingdom Metazoa; phylum Chordata; class Amphibia; order Anura; family Dendrobatidae; genus Oophaga; species Oophaga sylvatica. The sequence continues at coordinate 711,602,557 of JARQOD010000001.1, forward strand.
CCGTGCTCTCCGTCTTCCCCCCGTTCTGCTCCGTGCTCTCCGTCCTCCCCCCGTTCTGCTCCGTGCCCTCCGTCCTCCCCCCGTTCTGCTCCGTGCCCTCCGTCCTCCCCCCCGTTCTGCTCCGTGCTCTCCGTCCTCCCCCAGTTCTGCTCCATGCTCTCCGTCCTCCCCCCGTTCTGCTCCGTGCTCTCCGTCCTCCCCCGTTCTGCTCCGTGCTCTCCGTCCTTTCCCCCCCCCCCCCCCCCTGTCCTGCTCCGTGCTCCTTGTCCTCCTCCATGCTCCCCCCATCCTCCTCCATCATACTCCCCGTGCCATCGCTGAACGTCCCGGCCGGCAATCCTGCGTTCTCCCCGGCTTCCTGCAGCTCTCCAGCGCTGAGCGGTGACGTAATACCGCTCATTAAGGTCATGAATATGGAGGCCACGCCCATGGGAGTGGCGTCGCGTCCATATTACATGACCTTAATGAGCGGTATTACGTCACCGCTCAGCGCTGGAAAGCTGCAGGAAGCCGGGGAGAACGCAGGATTGCAGGGACGTTCAGCGATGGCACGGGGAGGGTGAGTATGATGTCCCAGCCACCGACTCCTGCCGCCGCATCCCCTCCCCCGCTGGTTTCTGCCCTATGACTCGTGTATAAGCCGAGGGGGCATTTTCAGCACAAAAAAAGGTGCTGAAAATCTCGGCTTATACACGAGTATATATGGTATATTTTTCAGTAAAATGTAAATTGTTCTTTTAGTATATAAACTTCTGAAAACATGTCTCCGAATTTCCAAGCAATAAATTTTTGTATTTTTTTCTGACAAAGAAAAATGGTCAAAATGGAAAAAAAAACAAACAGTGCTTTCGGACCTCAAATATTGCAAAGAAAACAAGTTCATAATCATTTAGAAACAACAATACTAATGTTTTAACTCTGGAAGAGTTCAGAAATCAATATTTTGTGGAATAACCATGATTTTTAATCACAGCTTTCATGTGTCTTGGTATATCTAGCACCAGTGAGCCCACAATGACAAAATAAAGGCATTAGTGAGAGGGAAATGAAGTGTACAAAAAAAATTATTTTATAGAAAGAGCGCAGGAAATAGTTAAAAAAAAAAAAATTAAAGTTGGAAGAACTGGGGAAAGGTCTGTCTGTCTGTCTGCAAAGCGTCCATAATATTATAAATAATGGACACAAAAACAATCTCCCAGAAAGTCCAGAAATATGGAACAAGTGCAAGACAATATAATATATATACTGTAGACATAATATTGTAGAGATAACGAATAGTTGGTATAAATATTTGTATATATCTGCCAAGAATAAGAGTGTATGGTAATGCAACAAAGACGTGTCCTAAGAAATAAAGCAAATGCAAAACATCCAATGGCAGACAGAAAAATAGCTTCAAGTGTAAATCGGATCAAGGAACTGCCACGTGACCATAGGACATGTCTCAGCGGAGATATAAGAGAATAAATGGCAGAAGGTAGTATGCCCCACATGTGATGGCTTCATCACATTGATCACACTATGATGGCTGAATAGGCTTCCGATGACTCTATGCTGAAGATTCAATCTTCAAGGTGCATCAAAGGCTGTCATAGATAACCACCCCTGTATATTGAAAATTGGAACCAATTGGCAATTATAATCATCATTTTCAGCATCCCAAAATAAGTTGGGTCTAACTATTTCTATGACTGAACCAATTTGGCTGTAGACCAGTGTAAATGTTTTCCTCGATTTATAGGTTAAATATTCTTGGATAGGATAAGGCAGCCTCTTGGCATCGGGCTAGGTCTCCGAGCACATCAGAAAAGACAGTGTGAAAATATCACATGCTACGAAACACTACACATGCATGTTCCTTTGAAAACGATCTGTGGAAGTGGAGTTCTTCTCATTTTGTGTGAGGCCCTCAGGCAATGTTAAACTTCACAAGTGTGGCAGATGTCTTCCGTCCTATCCTCCGCAACTAAAGGCACCCAGCAGATGCATCTTTCATCCACTGAAAGCATTAATCTTCAGAGACCAGGTGCACATGTTGCAGTATGAGCCATGACTTACGCAGTTTAGGCCGGTTTCTCACAGTTCCTGACTCCTTAACTGAGCTGTTGGTCAGGATGGGTCTTCTGATCCGAGCACAGTCTGTATTTTACCAATGTGTGACACCAGCCTTAGGTTGTCCTGCGTGATTTCCTTGTCCTAATTGTAGGTTTTCCTAGAGATGTTTTTTCCTTCTTCTACTCTTCTTCTTTTTTGCTTTATGTAGTGTGACGGGTTTGAAGGTCGTTGGTGAGAACTTCTCCCCGGCCTTTCATCTGCAGTTAGAAGAAAGCACCGGATGCCGGGAAAAAGACTCAAAGCAGCTACAAGATATTGTAGATCATGTAAGTGCTGCAAATGACCACTGATTTATTCTTGCATTGACTTTTAAACTCCTGCATACCTGAAAACATAAAGTATTATAATAGATGACTGTAATCATTACCAGACCCTGCAGTGTTCTTGACCCTTTCAACCATTTCCTTGGAGACTAGTGTTATGATTTTACACATAAATAGGCACAGCATACAAAAGTGAAATCTGAACCTTTTCTCATGACACAACTCCTCATTTCTAAGTCATGGTGTGGTTTTGGTTAAATCCTCCAATTTATAGCAACAAGGAATTAAAGTAAAACTTTCCTTTTCCCTACACCTCCTCAACAACTGTATCGGAAGGAATCCTTTACTTTTCAGGCAAAGGAAAACACAGGAAAACTTTAACTTATCTAGAATTTTGTCTTTGCATGTGATCTTACCATTTGGTGTATTGAAATGCTCCAGTATGCTATGTGCACCATACTATGAGTACTGTACTCTGATTTAATTAGAGTTGGCCCTTCAGCTCAAAGTATCTACTTTTTTTTTTTTTTACTTTTTTTTCAATTTTTGGAAAGACCGTTGTGAGTCATCCTGGAGCCTTCCTACTTTGTATCTTAGTATGCTTCTAAAGGAGTGAATATTTAGGACCAGATCTGGGAGCCACTTATCCAAACATCTCTCTATAGAATTATTAGAGTAAATTGAGGGATAACTGATGATCCACAGTTTTCTGACCGTTCACAGTAAAGCAACTTTTATTTTGGATACATGAGCAGACATAACAGCTGCTGTTTATCAAAATTTGCTTTTAGATTGAGTTTTATGATGAGGACGACATCATAAATGTCCTTGCTAAGGCCATGTGCACACGTTAAGTATTTGGTGCAGACATTTCTGCACCAAATGTACAAGTCACAAATAAGCCACGTGTGCATGACATATCCAGATTCTCATTCACTTTGCTGGCATCGGGAAACCCCCTTCAGGTTTTGTGACAAATCTGCACTGAAAAAACGCAACATGTGTACACAGCCAAATCTGATATCCTTGTTAATCTGTTATTTTCTGAACATTCTTTGGTTAAAAAAAATGACCTTGAAATATGGCAGTTCTTTATTGAGAAAAATCCATTCAAGTGGATCAGTCACCATATTTCACAATGCGAACTTCCTACATTATTAACCACTTCATAACATGCAGCGTGTATATTCACGGTACAAGTCAAAAGCGGGTATATGTATACACAGCCATACTCGGCAGGCGATGGCTGGACCTGCCGCTAACAATTGCTGGTGGAGCGGAGCTCCCCCGCCCCGTGATCTTTTACCTGTTAAATTGTTAACCTGTTAAATGCCAGTGTCAGTCTCTGACAACAGTATTTAAGACTCCGATGTGGGCGCAATGGAGTGTCTCCGCCCATCGGCGCACCTGTGATGTGATCACGAGTCGCCGATGGATTGTCATGACAGCCAGGGGTCAGCTGATGACCCCTGTGACTGTCATTACGGAACGTCTTTGCAGAAACTCCTTTGGAACAGCTTCAAAAGAGACTGTGATTTCTGCTATATGCAGTGATGCCGTGGATTCGCTGCATATAGCACAAGCGATCGGACGATCGCAACTTCAAGCCCCCTAGGGGTGGCTATCAAAAACAGTGGAAACTAAAAAAATATATATATATTTTTTTTAAATATGAAAAAAAGAATAAATAAAAGTTCAAATCGCCCCTCTTTCCCCCCGTTGAAAATAAAGATATTAAAAATATACATATTTGGTATCGCCGCGTTCAGAAAAGTACAATCTATCAAAATATAAAAAAAACAACCCAATCGGTAAGCAGAAAAAAATTCAAGAATGCCAAAATTTAAAGTTTTTTGGTCGCAACAATTCCACAAAAAAAGTCACATCTATCCCAAAATGGTGCTAATAAAAATGCCATCTCTCCCCGCAAAAGATAAGCAATCATATAGCTCCAACGGCTGAAAAATAAAAATGTTACTGGTCTCCGAAAATGGCAACACAGCTCCAAAAATTTTTATTTGCAAACTTCAGATTTTTTTTTTGCACCGCCCTAATAATAAAAAAAACTGGACGTGTTTGGTATCGTCGTAATCGTATTGATTACGAGAATCGTATTGCATCATCATTTTTACTACAAAATTTACTACGTAAAAACGATTCCTAAAATACATCAGAATTTTTTTTTTTTTCACAATTTCACTGCACTTGGAATTTTTTTTTTTCCATTTCCTTGTACGTTATGTGATCAAATTAATGGCGTCATTCAAAAGTCCAACTCGTCCTGCAGAAAACAAGTAGTCATATGCCTATGTGGGCAGAAAAATAAGCGTTATGGCTCTGGGAGGAAAATACAGAAACAATAATAATGGGCCCTGTCATGAAAGGGTTAAATGAGTCTGTTAAACCGAACGCAGCTGATGTACAGTATATATTTTGTAAATCCATGTCAGAATGTCTGTATAACCTTTTATCCTGATTGACAGCTCCTCAGTGTCCCTCTTTTCTGCTGAGATCTCACTGGGCCAGATGCCATAAGTGCAGCTGGAGGCTACAGACTGAACACTCTTGGACCCGTGAGGTTTTTTACGCTTTAGCTTGATTGCCAAAATGCTCAATTTAATTTCAGGATTATACACATATTCTAAGACACCAGACTCATCAGGTCTGAGAGAACCATTTGGTAATGTAAGCAGTATGTATTGTTAATTCTGGTGACAGATTTCCATTAACTCCAAACAGTGAAATGCCATCTGTTACATAGCCAGTGTCTGACTCCAAAGCCACAAACCGTTTTTTACCTCTATATCTGTAAGCTAAAACCAGGAGAGGAACAATCAGAGGAAAAGTATAATAGAAACACGTCACCACTTCTGGATTATCACCCACTCCTGGTTTTGGCTTACACATACTGAGGTAAAATACTGATCAAATGCTGAACATGGCCGAACCGCTTCAGTCAACTGCGGCAGGCGCCCATCGGCCCCTCGCAATCACGTCGCAGCTGGGGGCGTTTGTACTTGCTGTTATTTTTACTATATGCTGCAATAATACAGTATTACGATGTGTATAAAATATATGGTAAAGACAAACTAATATAATTTAAAAATATTACATGCGGTACATACCTAAAAATGTTAATATCCACCTGCCCCTTTTTTTCCCAGTTGAAAATTCATGTGAAAATATAGCCATTTGTTATCGCCACTTCTGTAAAAGCGCAATATATCAAAGTATAAAATTATTTATTTCATACTATACATATCGTAAAAAAAGAATAAAATTTAAATGTCAGAATTGTCACTTTTTGTTGCTGCACCTCCCACAAAAAGCAATGTTTTTGTTTTTTGCTTTTCTTTTTGTTTTTTAGCCATTCCGCTCCACGTTTAATCTTTTTTTTTTTTTTCCAGTAAACTATCTGGTAAAATGTATAGTGTCTCATCTCTTGTAATGTCTTGTTGAAAAAGGTAAAGGAAATGGCGAAAATGGAAATTCTGCCTCCTTGAAGAGTTGGAGGGGGTTTTAATGACTATTTGGTGGGTGTCTGACTAGTGGCACTCCTATCATTTAGCTTAATTAAGAGTCTGTGTCATCAGTTTCAAGTAGTCATCGCACACAATATATTAATATGTAACCAATTTGCAGATCCAGCTATATATTAGAGATCTTGGTGTTTATGGTGGATTACCAGCGGCCACTAACAAACTGGATCTGCCAGTGATCTGCAATAAATACACACGTGGTCAAAATTGTTGGTACCTCTCGTTTAACGACAAAAAAACCCACAATGGTCACAGAAATAACTTGTTTCTGACAAAAGTAATACTCAAAAATCTATGAAAATGAAGATATGAAAGTCAGACATTGCTTTTCAACCATGCTTCCACGAAATAAAAAAAAAAAAAAAAACTCATGTAATAGGCCTGGACAGAAATGATGGTACCCCTGAAAATAATGTGACAAAAGGGACATGTTAAATCAAGGTGTGTCCACTAATTAGCATCACAGATGTCTACAATCTTGGAATCAGTGAGTGGTTCTGTATAGAGAGCTACAGATACTCACTGTGCTGTTTGGTGACATGGTGTGTATCACAATCAACATGAACCAGAGGAAGCGAAGAAAAGAGTTGTCTCAGAAGATTAGAAAGAAAATTATAGACAAACATGTTAAAGGTAAAAGTTATAAGACCATCTCCAAGCAGCTTGATGTTCCTGTGACTACAGTTGCACATATTATTCAGAAATTTAAGCTCCATGGGACTGTAGCCAACCTCCTTGGCCGCAGGAGGAAATTGATGACAAATCAGAGATGGATAATACGAATGGTAACAAAAGAGCCCAGAAAAACTTCTAAACAGATTACAGGTGAACTTCAAGCTCAAGGAACATCAGTAACAGATCGCATCATCTGTCGTATGAGCCAAAGTGGACTTCATGGGAGATGACCAAGGAGGACCCCATTGTTAAAAAAAAAAAATCATAAAAAAGCCAGACTGGAGTTTGCCAAACTACATGTTGACAAGCCAAAAAGCTTCTGGGAGAAAGTCCTATGGACAGATGAGACAAAAATCAAACTTTTTGGCAAGGCATATCAGCTCTATGTTCACAGAAGGGAAAAATGAAGCTATCAAGAAAAGAACACTGTCCCTACTGTGAAACATGGAGGAGGCTGTGTTATGTTCTGGGACTGCTTTGCGGCATCTGGCACAGGATGTCTAGAATCTGTACAGGGTACAATGAAATCTCGAGACCATCAAGGGATTCTAGAGAGAAATGTGCTGCCCAGTTTCAGAAAGCTTGGTCTCAGTCGCAGGTCATTGGTCTTGCAACAGGATAATGACCCAAAACACACAGCTAAAAACACCCAATAATGGCTAAGAGGAAAACATTGGACTATTCTGAAGTGGCCTTCTATGATCCCTGAGGTTCTTTGGACAGAGCTGAAACATGCCGTCTGGAAAAGGCAACCTTCAAACACGAGACAACTGGAGCAGTTTGCTATTGAGGAGTGGGCCAAAATACCTGTGGAGAGGTGCAGAAGTCTCATTGACAGTTACAGGAATCGCTTGATTGCAGGGACTGCCTCAAAGGGTTTTGCAACAAAATATTAAGTTAACGGGACCATCATTTCTGTCCGGGCCTATTTCATGAGTTTTATTTTTTAAAAAATTCTGTGGAAGCATGGTTGAAAAGCAATGTCTGACTTTCTTTTGCTCATTTTCATAGATTTTTTTAATTTATTATTACTTTTGTCAGATTCAAGTTATTTCTGTGACCATTGTGGGTTTTCTGTCATTAAACGAGGTGTACGAACAATTTTGACCACGTGTGTATATCTGTGGAAAGCTTCATTTAGGTTTTCACACAGCGAGTCACATGTACATTGTCACATACTGTATCCTCTTTATTCTGGCTTGTATGGCTTGACTTACACCTTGAATAAAAATCAGATAGACTAGCTGACCAAATATCGATTATCCAAAGGTCCCCATACACATGAAACTAACATCGGCTGATCCCACAGTCTGTATGTGGGGCCCTCCGACTCGGCAGAGCGAGTGCTCACATGTGTGAAAGAGCCATGCATGATAACCAAACCATCAATCGGCCAGAAGCTATGTAAAATGTATAGGGTCTTGCTGCTAGATGTTTGCCACCTTTTTATTCTCCTATTAACCCTTGGAATACACCATGCATATGGCATTTTCAGGATTGAGAGTTACTGCATTAATTGTTATTTTGCCAAAAGCTCTCATGTTTATGACCATCTTGAACCAGTGATCATGTTTCCATCTCAGACATTTATGACATGTCCACATTTATGTGTGACTTTGACACTTGTTGGGTATTTTACTTTCTACAGACTAATTCTGAGAAGTTTCGGGCTGTGTGAAGTATATTTCTATAATTTCTTATTGGTGTTTTTAGGATGTACTATGCCAGCTCCGAAAAATTTTAATCCTTACCGTGATTTACCTTCTTTTTTTTTTTTTTTTATGTTAATGATTTTCCGTAGCTTAGTCTATATTAGTATAGGACAGTGTCCGGTCACAGCAGTTCTAAGTTTGGCATTACTGTGTAAATGCACAACATCTGGGCATTACATTACATTAAACCCAACTTATTCATGTTTCAGTGCATGAATAGGAAAATTGCATTAACTCGAGCTCGTTATTTGGAAAAAGAGGAGAAAAATCTCCCACCACCAAGGTCAGTAACCTTATATTATTCCTCTGGAAATCTGTACCAAGAGTATTTTGTTTTACTTTATGTTCCATTTTCTTAGTGTATTATTTTATTATACGTGCTGTATCAGAGTAAAAAGATGCATACTCGTATTTAGAAAGATTAAAATGTCTATAAGAAGTGAGGAAAGTACAGAACCAAGTTGCAGTGTTGGAAGCGTACATACATCAAAAGTCTATTGTCATTCAGGTAATATAAAGTGGATCTTGGCAACTAATAAATATTTCTGAGTCTTGTGGAATTGTAAAATTTAGCAATTTTACAATTGCATAGAACTGTTTGTCCACTGGGGGACTAAAAAAATTTTCTGGTAGTATTGCGACTTAATTTTCAATTGCATGGCACGGTTTGTATGGTTTGCCATAAAGACTATGGACAACTTTTGACACTGGGACACTATTTTTACATGTTAGTGAAGCCATTTAGTTTTAGTCCATAATCTTCATTCCTTTGTTCAATTGTAGACTCCCTTGACATGCATTTTGCAGCCTGATTACGTTTCAGAATTTTCTTTTGTTGGAGTGTCTCTAGCAGTAATATAGGTTGGGTGTGAGATCTGTGTGTATCCAGGGTGGCTGCTGTCTTAATTAGCTCATATGTCAGCACAGATGCTATCCTGTACTTACTTCACCTCTCCACATTGTCGAGCTCTAGCTACAGCTCCCTCATCATATCTTGTACAGAGTTGGAAGGGACCTCTATAACAACCATACTAGCATTGTGCCTGCTCTAATTCATATGCAAATAGGGAGTCTTTGGTGTACCCTTGCGTGGTCAAGAGTTTGGTGCACCATTACGGCGTCTCCTTTTCAAATGGAGGCCCTTCCTCCGCTTCTGATTGACCGTGCTCACTTGCCGTAGTGCGCTCTGTCTGAATGCTGCCAGCGTGTGCTCCCATGTTCTCCTTCCTGTCTAGCTTTGTCTGATCCCGCACGCTGCTCTAAGGGTGAGTTTCCACGATCAGTAAACGCTGCGTGTTTGGCGCTGTGCGCTGGCGCAGCGCCAAACACTCAGCGTCCAGATGTTACAGCATAGTGGAGGGGATTTTAAGAAATCCCGTCTCCACTATGCGTAACAACATGCAGGTGGCAGACCTGCGTAAACGGACATGCGGCGCGTCTTTTCAGACCGCAGCATGTCCTCGCGTGTTGCGGCGACGGTGCGTCGCCGCAACAGAATTTAACACAGGGCTATGTAGCCCTGCGTTCTTTCCGGAGGTGTTCCGGAGGTGTCCTGAACACCTCCGGAAAGAGCGCGCGTCAGAAAGGGGGCGGGGCTTAGACGGAGCGGAATTTCCGCTCCGTCCAAAGCGCTGTGGTTCCGGACCGTGAACCACAGCCTAATACACCCAGAAGAGTAGCGTCCTAAGAAAGTATACAGAAGAACGCACACATGCCTGCACCATTCAGACAGTGCTTGCTCTGGGAAGCGAGCACTGTCAATCAGAAGTGAAGGATGGGCCCCAATACACAAATGAGGCATAAACCGTGCAACAAACTCCTCCTGGCCACGCTAAGGTCAGAGTTGCCAGCTTGACTTTTTATTTTTTCTGGACAGCTTATCAATATTTTTTTATGGACACATTTGGAAAACTATATTAAATCTTTATGATTTTAAGTAATACATGTCCATAATTCTGATATGAAGAAATTAACTGCTTTTACAGTGAATTATAAAATTATCATAATTACAGTTAAAATCTGTATCCGTTTCTTCAGTCTCAAAAAATCACAGACACTTCAAATTTTTTTACGGACAGGACAAAAAATGCCCTATTATGGACTGTCCAGGAATCTATGGATGGTGGGCAACCGAGGCCATGGGTGTACAGAAGCCTCCTCATTTGAAAAAATCTACTTTTCCCTATGCCTGGCCAGTCATCACCCAGCTATTCAGTTTAGCTTAGTGTCAAGATTGAGGTAGACACAGGTCTGAGTTTCACGTCCGTTTTTGATTTTTCTACCATATTGGTATTAGTTTTCCACACCAGGTACTGCTTTATGATGTCTCATGGTTCCTGTATCTTCCAATGAAGTGTTCGAGAAATGAGGATTTTTGGGTACTCACTGTAAACTTTCTCGTACCCTTCATTGGAGATACAACATCCTCCCTTGTTTGGGGGGTCTTGGTTTTGTTCCCCCTACAGCATTGGCACTATCTCAATACCTGGGTGTCTGCTGACCAGGTGTAGGCTGTTTTTCCCAAGATATATTATTGGTGGCAGGCTCCAGGTGGCAGCATGTAACCCATGGTTCCTGTGTCCTCCAGTGAGGGTTATGAGACGAGATTTTACGGTGAGTACCAAAAATCCTCATTTTGCTTGTAGTGAGTGACCTGCTCTTTCCTTGGTATCTTACAGCATAAGAGTAATAGTGACTGTCGAGCAAACAGATGAAGAATTGGATATGGCTGCCTCAGTGATCAAGCAAGCAGCTACTTTGATACTAAATTAACTTTACCTTTTTTTTTATATTGATACATTTCTGCTAAATTCCGGACATGCTAATGATGGTAAGCTCTTGTTCAGTGTGAGGAATTCTGAGAGAAGATGCTACAACAGCGTACGTTCCAGGTCTGAGAAAGTAAAGAGAGTGACCTGGCAACGGGGAAAAAAAAGACTAGAGGAAAACCAAATATTGGTGCATGTACAGGTTATGTCATGGACCTTATTAGTACTGTTACGCTGTGATCTTTTTTTTCTTACGCTGTTTACTTCCAAATAACTTTATAAAAAATATATATATATATTCCCCACAGAGATGTAAACAAAAAACAGTTTGTCTTTTTTTATTATCAGCTGGAATAAAAAAAATTCTGTTCTGTTGTGCTTGCTAACAAAACCTTCTACATGTAGAAGACATGTATATTTATAGATGCACGTTCTGCTCTTCTATAGAAATGTGTACTTATATGCAATTGAGTACATGCACACTTTTTTTTAATTATGTCGAACCTTTTCCAAAATTTCAGATATTTTGATGAGAGAAACAGGAGATTGTTTGTTTATTAATCTGACTATCACTATTTTATATTCCTGATTGTGTTAAAAAAAACCATGGATACAAGTATATAGAATAACTAATTTTTTTTTTATAATCTACAATGCCTATTTCTTACAAGTCTAATTTGTGCTGATGGTATCATTTCATTTTTTTTTTATAAAGATTTGGGTTTTATAGCTCTAAAGATACACAGATGACAGTGTAAATGTATTTAACCAGACATATCACGTTCAGCAGTAATGTACAAAGAGGGGCAGGTATTTTCTTTCCAGTTTTAGTAGTGGTCTGCGTATCTGTAACTTATGCTCCTATGTGAAGTATTTTCTACTTCTCTTCATGAAAACATAGCAATGTTTGTCTCTGTATACGCCAAATGTGAGTGGATGCAAGTTCCCCATGGTAGAGCTCGCCCGTGCCATACATAAGGGCTGTATTTATCTACGTCATTCCTTCAGGTTACAAGCATGTCACATCCATGATAGAAAAGCAGAATTCACAACTTTCTGACCATTCTTACATTACACTGTGACTTAAAACTGCATGATGGAAGTTGCATTTAGTTTTCTGCCTGATACATTGTTTCAAAGGGGAAAACTAAAGCCGTAGTGTTAAAAAGAAGTAACATACACCACCTGCAGATGGGACATGTGAACGTCACGCCATCAGGTACCTGTCCTTTTGGTGAATGGCAGTGTAGAAAACCATTTAGGGCTTTAAAGCATTTTTTTCATTTCAGGCCTGGAGTGGTGCCACTAATTGTAGTTTCATGCCCCTAGTATTATACTCACCGGCCTCTGTCTCCAGCTTTTCCAGCTGCCTCTCCTGTCCCGTGACATCATCTTGTGACCGTGACTTGTGACTCACCGGAAATCAGAGGTAGCGATCACAAGTTCTCCGTGCCTTGTTCTGGCTCTCATAGACTTACATAATGTAGTGATGTCCGGATCGCCCAGCAAACACTGGAGTGATCGGCAGGTCACCATCTGAAGTCCGACCGGAGCGGCACCAAGAATAGATGAAGACGGCGACTGGTAAGTATAAGGCTAGGGGCAGGGAACTTACATTAGTGACAGTACTCCTGCGGTAAAATAAAAAACCAGCTGGAGCGGTGCTTTAATGATGATCTGATCTGTACCTAGTTGTGCTAACGATGGCAGCTATACATTACTGTTTGAAAGGTGACTTCATGCCGTCATTTCCTGTTTATGCTGTTGGCCATCTACCATGTCTATTTTTATATTAAGCATATTCATACATGATGATGTGTGCAACCAGAGCTTTATATTTGCTAATTATTGCTGCCATGTTACGTTTCTCTGTCATATTGTGAACAATATACTACATGTTTTTTGTCCAATACAATTATATATTGTTATTATATGCACCTACGCTTTCCAAAGCTAAATTCAAGGATTTTTTTTTATCATTTAAAGGGAATTTGTCAGCAAGTTTTTGCTATGTAATGTGAAGACAGCAGGAGATGGAGGCTGAAACACAGAATTCAGGGATGTGTCACTTGTCAGTGATTGCTGTTGTTTACTAATTGTGAAGGATTTATCACAAGGAGATTAACATTGCAGGACTAGTCCGACACTGCCCCCTGCTATAAGCACCTCGCTGTCTATTGACTTTGTACATGGAGAGCCTTGTGTGGGCAGGGATAGCTTTCTCAGCTCTGCTGTATTGCTAAATCTCAAGACGCTGATTGTATCAGAACGGCTGCACCCAGTAATCTAAGTGATACATGGTTGGGTTCAGCTTCTCTTTATCTACACTATGCTGCTCTCAGATGAGGTAGCAAAAACCTGCTGACAGATTCCCTTTTAATAATTTATAAAGTGTATTGTGAGAGTAGAGATTAGCGAAAGTTTGGGCTAAACACTAATGGGAGTGATGTACTGTAGAAGCTTGGTCATTGTGCCGTTACCTTGGCAGACGCCCAACATACTAGCTGCTATCTCCTACAGTCTCTTTGGGTGGGAGAAGCAGATCAGAATAAATATCTATTAAGTTATGTTCTTGATAAACTACTGCTGTTTTTATTGACTATTTTGTTGAATTTGAACAAAATTTTAGGACATCGGTCACCGAGTTTCATCATGAAACCTGCATACATTAATAAGTAAACCTCGTACCTGATGTGGATGAGCTGCTTACTTTGAAAATCCAAGTTAGTATGGCTATCATCCATTTAAAAATAAATTATATATAAAATATATAAAATTATAAGTTTGTATACATCATATGTTAAAGGGGGAAACAACTGTATTAACCTGCAGATATGGTGTTAGCCTGCAGGGTAATAGGGTTTAGAACCTCCCCAGTGCCCGCACTTAGAGCCCCACTAAACTTTTATTCCTCGGGCAGTGCTCGGGTTTCAGTCACAGAGAGGCGCAGATTTAGTTACTGCTCTTTGTATAGCGAGCGGCGTCTCTAACTGCTCCCCCAACACTGACAGCCGACTCTAAAGCGGTTCTTGCGGTCAGTCAGTGCTGGGAGCGCAGTTACAGCCGCCACTCACTATACAAAGAGCGGGGACTGAGCCTGCGCCAGCGCCACCCCCATAACTGCTGCCCAGAGAAATAAACTTTATTTCCTCCCAGCAGCGGGGGTCTAAGTGTGGGCACCGGGCAGGTTCTAAATACTATTACATGCAAATTAACCCCGTATCTGCAGGTTGATGGCCTTTTTTCACGTGACAGGTTTCCTGTAAAGTAATTATTGGTTAGTCTTCCCTGGTTTCTAGTGCTGCTCTTGTTGTCTTCTGCCCATGTGATCGAAAAACAGAGTAACCGGCTCGCACAGACGTTTGTGTGTGTGATGGAGATCACTTTCCCAATGTAAGGGCTTCTTTATGGCCAAGCCGTGGCTCTCCCAATCCTAGAATCACAGTCTCATAAACAGATCTAAAGCGATCACTCTCGGGAGACTTGTGGCCAGTCCGTGTTCGGACCAAATTGCACAGATGTCTGAAGCAGGCTACAGATTATGGAACCTCGTTTTGGTTCTCACAGCCTTAGTTTGGAAAATAAGCACGGCCCCACACTGGACTCTGTATAATCCTTGCTAGCTGAATAGTGCTCACGTGGGCCAGAAGAAGATGAGCACTGCGCTAGGATCTGGGGAAGATGGTGATCTGTAAATATTTTAATTCATTTGCACTACATCACATACAAGGTTTATGGAGAAAAAAAAATGTACTGAGACTTCTTTAAAAAGAGGGATACAAAGCCTATCTGGCATGGATTTTCAAAATAAATACACCAGCCTCACCATGTCCATGCAATAATGTAATCAGTTTGTATTGTAAAATCAGGTGACATAGCCACTTTATAATGTGCTATGTATATGACTGTAGAAAACAATTTTACATAACTAAATATAAAGAAAAAAAAACATAAGATGAAGTATCTGCAAAGTTGCTCAACTTTGTATAAAGATTTAAAGTGAACCTATCGCGAGGCTTGACTGATGTGAAATAAGAAGACCCCCTTCCAGGCCTGATAAACAGCAATCTAATATGCTGTATATTTGCTCCCGACCTGCAAAGACCAGAAAAAGACCTTTTTATTATACTCACCTGTGGGGTGGCCGAGGGGTGTCGCTGGTCTTGGTCCCTTCTTGCGATGGCGTCCTCCTTTGTGCTTCGTGTGGATGACTCGTCCCTACGTCATCCACACAGTGTCCCCGGTATCGCGCTCCTGTTCAGGCGTCCTTCTCCCTGACAAGGGCAGAGCAGAGTTCTGCAGTGCGCAGGTGCTGGGAAAGATCAAAGAGCCCCGACGCATGCCTTAGTCAGGGCCGAGAAGTACGCCTATGCAGGAGCACAATGTTACACTGTATGGATGATGTAGGACGCATCATCAACATGAAACAAGAAGATGGGAGGTGCCGGACCAAGACCAGCGACACCCATCAGACCGGACCGCCGCAGGTGAGTATAATGAGTCGCCCACCAGGGCCGTGGGGTTCTCGGTACCGAGCCTGTTGACTTCTATGGGGGATGTCACGGCGGCGACGACCCGGTCCATACAGATGCCCGCCTGGTACTGTGTCCTTCGGGATTGGGGTCCAGCAACCCCCAAGTAAATCGGTCGCACTTACCCAGGACTCCCATTCTGTGTGCTCCTTTCCTGGCCTTCTCTCTCTGTGCTGTTCCACTCCTCTCTTCCTAGCACCTCACCACACAGTCTCTCAGTCCAGAAGCTGCGGACCCTGTCGGGTAACAGATTAATTCTGTTTTTTCCTTGGTCCTATATAGTTTCCTTCCTGGAGATGATGCTGGTGGTTGGTAGCAATGACCCATAAAGTGATCACCGCCGTCGGCTTACTAGTGGGGCCTGAAGGTTTCCCACTAGTTTAGGGGCCGAACCCTGATGGTCTGGTCCTTCCGATCCCGGATAGGGCCATGGATGGAAATGTTCGCTGTCCATGCCCAAGGACCCCTTCCTAGTTCTCCAGAAGCTACTGGGTCTCCTCTCACTTAGAGGATGAGCTCCTATCGGCTAGCTCTCCTCCCCACCTCTACACACTCTGTGTGTTGCTACTTGCTTAACTTCTCTTCTCCTCTTACAACTGTCTTAACTCCACCCACCCATACACCCCTTGCTAACCAGCCTGGTATGAGACCATCCTCCTGTAGGTTATGTCCATATGACCAGCTGATATGGTGTGTGTTGGATGCAGGTGTTGGAGTCCTAGGGGTGCTCCCTCCTTACCTGGAAGTGGGGTGTCACACCTCTGGATGAGGTGCAACACGTCTGTGGCGACTGAACCCTCAGGGGCGCCACAGTAATAAAAGGTCTTTTTCTTGTCTTGCAGGTCGGGTTGGGGGCAGATACACCGAATATTAGAATGGTGTATATGAGGGCTGAAAGGTGGTGTCCGTATCTCATATCGCTCAAGCATGGTGACTGGTTCGCTTTCAACTTTGTTTTATATGAAGTGCAATTTCTTTGCATTTCAATGACATGGGACAATACTAAACAGTTGGGGTTGCAGGGGTACAATAGCCTTTTCAATAGTCCCTTAATCGAAATGTTAAAATGTACGTTTATTTAGCAGCTATAATAAGAGTCAATTATAAATGTGTATTCTTATACCACCCTATCCTATGGTAAATAATCTTTTAATCTATCATTTGTAATTACTGATATTTTGTACTAAATTTCCTTTTGCTTTTTTTAAACATGTGCCTTTTTGTTGCTGCTAAAAAAAAATAAACTGCTAGAATTGGAATTGAATTTTGTTAAAATAAAACAGTGCAAAAATGTACGTGTATCTATTTATTACAGCACAATTTATTCCATTGCAAAAACCAAGTACAATAATCATGACCCATACAAGTCTCAGACTGATACAGGAGGAGCGAGAGCCCGGCCCACGAGGGCTCCCAGCCTGCAAGATAAAGCTTTGTTTAATTGAAGTACAAAGGATTACAAATTGACCGATAATGAATGTCATGATGTGATGGTGTGCTCTACTACCACTATTAAAACAAACAACCCTGAAATGTAGAATAAAAAATTCTCCCCATACTTTTATTTTTCTAAAAATGTAGGTGTGGTGTGGGGAGGGGTAAGTGAATGCCCAGCTGTGCTTTCAAGCAATTTTGGATCAAGGTGTAATGTTTTTTGTAAAAAAAAAAAAAAAATGCATACCTTTTTATTTGAGAAAGTCTGAGCCAAGCTGAACCCTAAACTGATAACTCTTCCTGAAAATGAACCTTTTAGAAGTGCTGAAGTTCTACATGCTATTTCCAGATGAAATCGAGATTATTCAACCCTTGTTGCAGATTTGGTTTATTACAAACAGCAGAAACTTTGAATGTTTAACTTGTAAACCTATTAAACAAGATCTCTTTTAAATTGCTCAAAACAACTGCGGTAATATAACAAATGGTTTCACCAAATGTATCACAAAATGACACTTTTACCAACCCCTGCAGTATTATCCCCTTCTTGATGAGCGTCTTTAGTACTTGGTAGAGCTCATTTTGGCTGTTATGACCTACTGCTAACATGATACATAGCCAGACACCAGCTTCTGGCAGCGTTCCTCAGCAACCTTAGGCCATTCCTCAAGGATTTTTAAGCAAGTTAAAATCTGCATATAGCCTCTTGAGAGAGGAAGGGGACTGGAACTCTAGTGCCTTCTATTGGAAGTAGCAAATCTAAAAGTCAGTATCGAGCCCTGTAAGGGAATCTGTCACCAGGTTTTTACCACCTGAGTGCAGAATAATGTAGAGACCAAGACCTTGATTCCAGGAATCTGTCACTTATTGGGCTGTTTGCTATCGTCTTATTAATCTGATAAAAGTGATTTTTTTTTTTCACTAGAGGATCAGCTAACCTGCTGCGATGTAATCCCCATATTCATGAGCTCTGTAAAACTCCACACCCTCTTTCTGCCTAAAGGTACTGCCACACTACACGATCCCGCTAACGATCTCGTTAGCGTCGCATACTAATGAGATCGCTAGCGGGATCGTTTACAATATCGCTAGTGTCGGCCACATTTAGCGATGTCGTTTAAGGACGCTATCGCGGTTAGCGATCTCCTTAACGACTTTAGCGGTACAAAAGTATCGCTAAAAAAGGTGCCACACTCAGCGATATATACTTACCCAGCGGGACGCCGACGATCAGAATAGGGTCCGGAACGATCAGGACGACGGACGAGATCACAGCAGGGGCCACGTCGTTGCTGCATGCCGCACACAACAACATCGCTAACGGGATCGCTAAATAGTGACGTTTTTTAGCGATCCCGTTAGCGATGTTGTTTAGTGTGGCATACCCTTTACCTTTAAAAATGTGCAATCAGGGATGTAGGTGGTGTTATAAACAGATTAGCATTCAGAGAACTGGTAGTTCTGCAACAGATAAAATGGTAATTTTATCAAAATGACAGCATGCTGCCCAGTAAGTGATACATGACTGCAATCACGGTCTCTGTCTCTACAGCATGCTGCACTCAGATGGGGAAGAAAACACCTGGAGTCAAAATTCCTTTAAAGGGTCTTGCTACATGACTTGGAATCAGAAGCCAAACCAGAAACTTAATTTGCAGACGTGTTTCAAGGTGTTTGCCCCTCATCAGTGTAACGCAGGCGAGAACTGGGTTTGCTTATCCGAAGTCATGTGGCAGGGCCCTTTTTAGGTGGCGCTTGAATTCCTGTCTTTTTCCTCTCTACAGAGGCAATTTGCATATTTAATTTTCCAGTGTAACATTGCCTGACTTAAGCCCCCGTCTCACACAGCGAGATCGCTGTGTGTGACACTTATCAGCGACGCGGCCCCCCTGCCGGTTATCGCTGATCGTGCTCGCATGCTCTGGACATTGTTTTGATCGTTGGTCTCCCGCTGGCCAGCACGCATCGCTGCGTGTGGCAGGCGGGAGACCAGCGAGCTGGAGCTGGTAACCAAGGTAAACATTGATGTGTAAGTTAGATACCAGCGCGCTGGTGCAGGGGAGCTGGTAACCAAGGTAAACAGCGGGTTTCTAAGCACCGCATGGCGCTTAGAAACCCGCTGCTTACCTTGGTTACCAGCTCCCTGCACCAGCGCGCTGTTATCTAACGTACACTGCGGGTAACTAAGCAACATGCATCGCTTGTTACCCGCATAGTTGCTGTCCTGATCGCTGCTGAGATCTGCCTGTTTGGCAGCGATCATGTAGCGACACACCAGCGATCCTCACAAGTTCATATCGTCGGGATCGCTGGTGAGTCGCTATGTGTGACGGGGCACTTAGTCTTTCTACACCAATTTGGTGCTCTTCACAAAGCAAAACTTTACATCTAAGACCCTCTAAACAAGTTTAAAAATAATTTCACTTGTCTAGACAGGTCAATAATCAAGAATTGAGTCTTCTTATGAATGCTTGTTTATTCGAACGTCCATGACAGCACTACAGAGAGAGGGGATCCGCCCCTTAGGAACAGGAAACCTACAGATATAAAAGGGCGGCACCTCTCCCACACATCAGTTGGTTTCCTGTTCCTAAAGGACGGGTTTCCTACAGATGAAGATCTTCAGGAGGACCCAGGCCGGCCGGTCGACCCAGGTAGCGGGGGGGGGAATCTCCTACCTCGGCCGGTGCGGAGCCCCTGGAAGCGCCACGGTGGGTCCGGGTAGGATTCCACGACAGTGTGCGGAGCAGGTGGAGCAGTATCCAGAGGATCCCTGTCTCCCAGCCAGCGCTGGTAGGTAAGTATTCCCCCCTCTCCCTGGTCCCGATGCCTTCTCCCTGTCCTCTCCTGTGGTCCTGTCATGGTGGGGGCCTCTTAAGGGGTGCAGCCGTGATTTAAAAAAAAAAAAAAATTTAAATTTGAATTTCCCGCCGCGTCACTGCTGTGAACGGCGCGGCGGGGGTTTTTTGAATTTCCCGCCGCGCGTCGCTGCTATGGACGGCGCGGCGGGCGGTTTTGAATTTCCCGCCGCGCGTCACTGCTATGGACGGTGCGGCGGGCGGTTTTGAATTTCCCGCCGCGCGTCACTGCTATGGACAGCGCGGCGGGGTTTTTGAAAGTTTAGTCGTGCGCCGCTTCTGCAGCAGCGCGGCTGGGTTTGGGGGAGATCTCCGCTCGTGTCCCGGCTGGAGGGGCAATGCAGCGGGGGACTATACTTACCTCCATCGGTACGGTGGGGTCCGTGCGAGCGGGGGGAAAAGGGGGCGGAGTCTCCACCGCCGGAACCGGAAGTGAGACGCCGGCCGGCGTTTTTGAAATTTTTGGCAGCTGCATCATCAGACGGCGCCTGCTGTGGGGACGGCAGGGAGATGCGGGGGGGGGCCGTGGAGCAGAGAGTAGGAGGGGGTGGACCCCTGGCCAGACCTGCTGACCCAGATATCCGGGGGAGGATATAAGGAGCCTAGGAAAGAGGTAAAGCGCTTCTGCCCCATTTTCGTGATGGACACTGCAGAAGCTCCCTCGGTGCAACAGGAGAGCCAGCAGCAGCAGACAGAGCGCTCCTCTTCAATGGCCAGGAGCACCAGCCGCAGAAGTTCCGCAGCTGGGAAAAAGGCCCCTCCCCGTGATCCGGTACCTACTGCTATATAATCTGGGTAAGAGATCGTCAGACTTAGAATACTAGGGGAAGAAGTGTTCGGTGAAAAGCAAGCACAGGGAATGTGCCTTTTGTGCTTGCCCTCTGCCTGACGCTTGCCCTAAAAGGTTGTGCCAGCCATGCATGCAACAGACGGTAGGGCATTTGAGGGGGAAGGGCAAGGGCCTAGGATGAGATAGTAACCCCCCCCCTATGCCCCTTCCCTTTTTAGATAGCGGAGGAGACTCCGGATTTCACCGAAAGCCTGAAGGAGATAATAAGAGCAGAGTTGAAAGCGTCCTCAAGACACGGAAAATCTTCCAGGCATAGAACTGTACCAGTTTTATCTGATTCAGATTCACCTGCAGCCCATGACAGGGGTGAAGTTGTGTCAGGACCCTCCTCGCCTTCCTCTTCGGCTTCCTCCTTGTCTTCTACGGAAGACGCTACCCGTTTTTGTTTTCCCTTGGACCAGATGGACAAATTTGTCAAATCAGTTAGGTCCACCATGGGGGTAGAAGAGGCGAAACCAGAGCTCTCAGTACAGGATCTGATGTTCGGTGGTCTAGATCCAAAAAAACGGAGATCCTTTCCACTAAATAGTAGCATCCAAGGTCTTATAGACAGAGAGTGTAAGAAGCCTGAAAAAAGAGGCTCCTTACCCCAAGCGTTTAAGCGAAGATATCCCTTTGAAGATCCCTTAACAGGTAGATGGGATAAGGCCCCGAAGCTGGATGCAGCAGTGGCGAAGGCTTCTAAAAAATCCTCCATCCCATTCGATGATATGGGGTCTTTGAAAGATCCACTAGATAAGAAGGCAGACTCCTTCTTGAAAGGCACATGGGAAATGTCGGCAGGTGCCCTGAGACCGGCGGTTGCAGCCACTTGTGCAGCCAGGTCATTGATGGTCTGGCTAGACCAGTTAGCATCCCAGTTAGCAGATGGAACCTCCAGGGGGTCAATTCTGAAGACCTTGCCAATAATTCAGAACGCAGCGGCTTTCCTGGCTGATTCCTCAGCGGACTCAGTAAGAATGGCTGCCGGAGCAGCAGGGCTGTCTAATGCAGCACGAAGGGCATTATGGCTCAAATGTTGGCCGGGCGATATTCAAGCCAGATCTCGCCTCTGCTCCATTCCATGTGACGGCGAATATCTTTTTGGCCCTGTCCTGGACGAACTTTTAGAAAAGGCAGGGGACGACAAGAAAAAGTTTCCCAGTCTATCAACCCCTTCCTATAAAAGACCTTTCAGCAGAAGGAGGTTCAGCTACAGAAGGTCATCCAGAGAACGAGCCAAATGGGATGAAAAGAGGCGAAGAGGTACAGGGTTTATGTTTAGGGGTCCACCTAAGGAAACAAAAAAACCCTCGCAATGACTAGCAATGCCGGTAAAAGGCAGATTGAGGGCCTTCTACCCGGCCTGGTCGGAAATCTCAAACAGTAGCTGGATCCTTAACATCATAGCTACAGGGCTGCGGTTAGAATTCTCCTCGGTACCTTGGGATAACTTTAAAATTACCCCACTCAGATCATCCCCATCGAAGCAGGCCGCTTTAGAGTTGGAGGTTCAGGAGCTTTGCGCTAAGAAAGTCTTAGTGGAGGTACCAGAAGCAGAGCGGGGTAAGGGGTTTTACTCCCCTCTGTTTTTGATCCGTAAACCGGACGGGTCTTTTAGAACAATTATTAATTTGAAAGCCCACAATAAGTTCCTGATTATTCACCCATTTAAAATGGAGACGGTCAGCTCAGCAATAAAGCTTCTGTTTGAAAATTGCTTTATGGTGGTGTTAGATCTGAAAGACGCTTATTACCACATACCGATCCATATGGAGCATCAGCGTTTCCTCAGAGTAGCAATCCAGATGGGGGAATCGCTGCGACATTTTCAATATAGCGCCCTTCCTTTTGCTTGGCGGTTGCCCCACGAGTGTTCACTAAGGTTATGTCGGAGGTCATGGCCCACTTACGTGAATCAAATATGCTCATAGTCCCCTACCTCGACGACTTTCTTATCATTGGAAAGACGGCAGAGCATTGCCTAGAGCAACTGCAAAAAGCGATATCTACCTTAGAGCGGCTGGGATGGCTAATAAATACCAATAAGTCTCGTTTGAATCCGATGAGGGTTCAGTAATTTCTAGGGCTAATTCTGGATTCACAGAATCAGAACTGTAGTTTACCGTCAGACAAGTTAATTCGCTTACGGTACCAGGTCCTAAACGCTTCCAAAAACCCCTCCATGTCGCTTAGGAAGGCCATGTCTCTTTTGGGCTCCCTCTCGTCCTGCATTCCCGCGGTTCTGTGGGCTCAGTTTCACACAAGGGCGCTGCAAGCTGAGGTCTTGCTGTATCAAAATTTGCTAGGTGGTTACCTGGAAGGCCAGCTATCCTTGTCCCAGGCTGCTATAAGATCCCTGGATTGGTGGAAGAATGAGACAAACCTGTCTAAGGGGGTTCCCTGGGAATATGAGATATCCTGAATAGTCACAACAGATGCTAGCCCCTCTGGGTGGGGGGCTCATATGGGGGACGTTCTGGTTCAGGGCTTATGGGAGCAGGATCAAATTCATATGTCTTCTAATATGAAGGAATTAACAGCGGTAGAGCTAGCAATTAAAAAGCTCCTTCTATATCTACAGGGTCACCACGTTCGAGTGCTCTCCGACAATCGGGTCACAGTCGCTTACATCAACCACCAGGGTGGTACTCGTTCCGGTCCTCTCATGGAAGTGGCAAGGCGCCTACTTCAGATAGCAGAACGACACTTTCTTTCTCTAACGGCTCTACATATAAGGGGAGAGAGAAAATACCAAGGCGGACTTCTTAAGCCGCAATCTCCTGAGTCAAGGAGAGTGGTCATTAAAGACTTCCATCTTCGACCTAATTGTGCAGAAATGGGGTCAACCGGAGGTAGATCTCTTTGCTACCAAAAGCAACAGGAAAGTGAGACAGTTCTGCTCTCTAAATCCCAAAGAACGCCCTCTGGCAGTGGACGCTCTTCTATTACAGTGGGATTTCAATCTAGCCTACGCATTTCCTCCCCTGTTCTTACTCCCCCTAGTATTGAGGAAGGTCAGGAAGGACAGGGCAAGGATAATAGTAATCGCTCCTTTTTGGCCCAGGAGGGCATGGTTTTCATGTCTCAGAAACATGTCGATAGCCGACCCGTGGGTCCTGCCGGATATTCCCGATCTGCTCTCCCAGGGTCCAGTCTACCATCCTCGAGTAGCGGGCCTCCACCTGACGGCGTGGATTTTGAACGGTCGCTGCTGAGAGATAAGGGGTTTTCTGCTAATGTAATTAATACTCTCCTTAAAAGCAGGAAGGAGGTTACAACTAGAATCTACGCTAGGACTTGGAAGAAATTTCTCCAGAGCTCGGGGTGGTAGCAGGGGACCCAACACCGATAACCCAGATTCTAGAATTCCTACAAAAGGGTCTGGACTTAGGTCTCTCCACAAGCACCCTTAAGGTACAAGTTTCAGCTTTGGGGGCACTCTTTAGTAGCAACATAGCAAATAATTACTGGGTCAGTAGATTCATTAAAGCTGCGGGTAGGTCGAGACCCATAGTGAAGGTGAGAATCATGCCATGGGACTTGAACCTTGTTCTCACTGCTTTAACAGAGCCCCCTTTTGAACCTATATCAGCAGCATCAATAAAAATTCTTTCCCTTAAAACCGCTTTCCTGGTAGCATTAACCTCGGCTAGGAGGGTAAGTGACATCCAGGCACTATCTAGATTGTCTCCTTACACTCAGGTCCTGAATGACAGGATAATTCTTAGACCAGATCCAGCATACCTACCTAAAGGTACTGCCACACTAAACAATCCCGCTAGCGATCACGATAACGACGCATACTAATGCGATCGCTAGCGGGATTGTTTCTATATCGCTAAATGCTGCCACATTTAGCGATATAGTTAACGATGCTATCGCCGTTAGCGATCTTCTTAACGACTTTAGCGGTACAAAAGTACCGCTAAATCGCTAAGAAAAGGTGCCACACAGCGATTAGATACTCACCCAGCGGGAGCGCCAGCGATGAAATAGGGTCCGGAACGATTCCAGCGACGAGCGAGATCACAGCAGGAAGCTCGTCGCTGGAAGCTGCCGCACTGAACAATATCGCTAACGGGATCGCTAAATAGTGACGTTTTTTAGCGATCTCGTTAGCGATATTGTTTAGTGTGGCATACCCTTTAGGTGTCTTCCGCTTTCCACAGAACACAGGAAATTGTTCTTCCTTCGTTCATCCCTAATCCATCTAATCAAAAAGAGATAAAACTCCATACTTTAGATGTTAGAAGATGTCTACTGCAATATTTGGCAGTCACTGATCCCTGGAAACGGGACAATGCATTGTTTGTCTCTTTTCAAGGAATTAACAAAGGCCGTAGATTAACAAAGAGCTCATTGGCCAGATGGATTAAGGAAGCAATTTCTCTGGCATACACCTCGAGGGGCAAGCCGGCACCTGAGAGGCTAAGGGCGCATTCCACCCGAGCTGTGGCGACTTCATGGGCAGAGAGGGCAGAAGTCTCGATTGACCAGATATGTAAGGCAGCTACGTGGTCTTCTCCACACACGTTTTACACTCATTATAGATTAGATTTGGGTGCTTCCTCAGACCTTTCTTTCGGAGTAAGGGTGCTGCAGGCTGTAGTCCCTCCCTAAGTAGTTATTACTCTCTGTAATTCTCTCCGTAGTGCTGTCATGGACGTTCGAATAAAGTCTAAGTTACTTACCGTTAACGGTATTTTTCGAAGTCCATGACAGCACCCTTACATTCCCACCCGGGTTCTATGTGCACTTCTTCCTCTTATGTAGTCCACATGTAATAAACAATTGATTAATGTTACTGTGTGATGCATAAAATTTTTTTGCTGTATACCATTTAACCTTGAAGTCCTCTTATGCTCTGTAATCCAACTGATGTGTGGGAGAGGTGCCGCCCTTTTATATCTGTAGGTTTCCTGTTCCTAAGGGGCGGATCCCCTCTCTGTAGTGCTGTCATGGACTTCGAAAAATACCGTTAACGGTAAGTAACTTAGACTTTTCCAGTTATTGCTCTGTGTTACTGTTCCCAATTTAGTTTTTCTGGGCCTTATATCTCCTATTTGAACCTCTTTATTCCAGCCATACTGTTTTGTACATGGCTATTGGTTGTTAACATGGGCAAAGGCAGGATTATTGAAAAAATCACCATTGGACCAAGTGCACACGTTGAATATTTTACATCAGTGATGTGTAAGCCAAAACCAGGAGTGGAATAATCAGAGGAAAAGTATAATAGAAACACGTCACCACTTCTGTATTTTTTTTATTTTTTTTTTACCCACTCCTGGTTTTGTCTTACAAATACTAATGTAAAATACTGATCAAATACTGATAGTGTGTACGTGACCTTATAGGTGATCAATTGGGTAATACTTGAAGCATATGAAGAGCAAGGGCACTCTGAGACTGTTGATTCCCCTTCAGTGATGTCATCTTCTTGAGAGGACACATATTAAGTCAAGCAGATCTGCCAGGCTTCCACAAATATCCATAATTTTAGTAGCCATTATACACTGGATGTTACAGCTAGTACTGATCATGCCTTCTGATGTACGGTTTTCCATAGGATTGTGTTTTCCTGAAATCTGGTATTGCTCCAGTTGCTCTGTTAATTATTGGATGCACTAGAAATTGGTGATGCATTTCCGTGACTCCATCATGACTGACTTTTTTTTTCCAAGGCTTTTGCTTTGCATTGTACTCTTGATGAAACATAGCATTTCTTATTAATTTTTTTAAAAAAGAAACCTGCAGCTGTATCTGGTGTAGTTAATTGAAAACTTTGGGGACTCACGTGAGTCTCTTGCTTCACTTCCCGGCACTGCCGCCGGCACTCAGGACCGGAGTGTGCGGCTGCATGTATTTCTATGTAGCTGAACGCTCCAGTCCGAACCACCGGCGGCAGTGCTGGGTATTGAGGTGAGAGACTCGCATTGCAGTTGCTAGCGGGACCCCAACCTAAGGCTGCATTCCCACAATGAGTATTTGGTGAGTTTTTGATGTTGCAGATTTTCCACACCATTTCTTTACTTAATAGCTACATTAGATTACTTGTAGTTTTTGAGTTGTTTTTTTTACATGCATTTTGATCATGTTCTTGACTCTGTGGTTTTTCTTTTTGAAGCACCTCGGGTCATTTTATACAATTTTATTTATTTTTTTTGTAAAGGCAAAATTGTGAGATTTCTATAAACAGCACCTATTTTGCTGTAACTGTAAGATGCTGCACTTTTCACGCAGTGTCAACAACTTTGTGAGAACTTAACCTTACTTCCCTGTGTTCCTGTCCTAAAGAAGCCAAGTGTCATACTCCATTTGCACTGTCTTGATGGTTCTTACCAGTAAATTGGATTCCTGATTTTTTTTTTTTTTGTGAAATTGTTAATTAAGGTTGTGTTCCCACAATTAGCTTTTGGTGAATTGTCGATGGTGCATATTTTCTGCCCCATTAAATAAAGTAGGTTACTTGCATTTTTTTTAAAATAGTGTAAAAAGCTCACCAAAACCTCATTGTTGGAACGTAGCCTAATTGTTTATATTAAATCAGACACTTGGGGTAGCCTTCTACAAAGTTTAAAGGACCAGTTGTATTTTTAAGACAACTTTGGTATATATTGTATTTAGAATTACTTTTTTGGGGAGAGAGGTCAGGAGGTAGAGGTGTGGCAGGTAAAAATGAAGAAAAAAAACAGCAATTCTACCATATTTTTTGGCTTACAGCATTTACCGTGCAGCATAAATGAAGTTTTTAGCTTTTATTTTTTAGACCATTGTGATTATTTAAATACTAAATTTGTGTAGGGTTTTTTGCTTTTTGCAATTTTTCTCCCCATCCCCATATTTCCAACCGTTTTAATGCCATCATCAACCTCCTCATTGGCTATGATTTCGGATATATTTTGATTTAGTTTTAGATTTTATTCAGCTTACCATATATGAAAATTGATGGACTTTTTTTTTTTTTTATATATCTTTTGGACTTTTTAATACTGTTATGTTGTGCTTTGCATGTACGTTGTGTCTGTGCTTATTTAGATGTCTGTGATTTTTCACAAATGCAAAAAATAGTCCGAGTGTCGGTTTTTGCCCTCAGTGTGTTTCACCAGTGACTTTCATGCATGGTAAAATAAATTCTCCACACCCGAATTCAACCATAGACAGGATTAAGACGCAGTCAGATGGCTTTATAAAGGGAGTGCAATGCATGGACTGGTGGCAAGCTTCCCTTCTGACCCAAGCGGTGACGGCCCATATATTTTTATCAGCTATTGCTCTGGTCGGGAAAGCCACAGCCTGTCCAAGCTCTGTCCAAATTATACAGCCGTCTGACTACGCCCTTATATGCATATATTAAGTTGTTGGGTTTGGATCAGGAGACCCGCAACCGGTCTGTGTATAGTGGTCTGTACTCAAAAACTGATGTGTGAATCAAGCCTAAAATGATACAATTTTTGCACTCTAGTGACATAACAAAGCAGCGTTTTGGGCCCATTTCCAAACCTAGGAGTTGTGAAATGTGACCCAAAGTCACCAGAGAAGCATCCTTATCCCTTCTAGTAGGATTAAACCTTGTTTTTGAGTGGTAAGGTAAATGGAACTGAGAATAACCCTTCATATCATGACATGGTAACTTTAGTTCTAAGCTATAAGAATTATTTAGTTATACCTAATTAATCCACATGTCCTTAACTTTACTAACTCATGTTCCAGTTCATCTCTTTAAGTTTTTTGTTGGTTTGCACCCAGTGCATATACAGGGGTGGGTGGCCTTTCTTTGAGCTGGACATTCTGTTCATGTAGTTCCCCATGGTTGTGTGTCCACTAGCCGGGTCTCGGTCCTTCTTGGCCCTCATCCACATGTACCTCACTTGACAAATGGTAAGGTTTCAATATTAGCGGATAGGACCATCCCGAATAGGGTCACTGTGACGTGATGGAGTGGCTATTACAATTTTTTTTTATCAACATTATATTAACTAAGCACCCTATATTATTTTCATGCACTATTGCTGTTTATTTACTGCAAGATATTTGCTTATTATGTTTTTATCTTGGGTTTTGTCTTAACGTTACCTTGCCTACACTCCCCTTGTAATTGTTCCGAAAGTCTCCATAAAATTCTATTCTAGAAAAACAATATTAAAAACAAAATGCTTTGTGTGATTTAGAGGGGATAATAAAATGGTCAATAACCTGATGGCTTGTAGGTACTGCTTTATCACCAGAAACACTAAGTCAGCAAAGCAAGACTTTAAAACCACCAAATTACGACCAATTGTTTCACTCCATTTAATATCATGCATTTACCCGAGTCTCTGCTAGTAGGTTAAGCGGTTTTCATTGGGAGACATCATTATTTGGAAGAAATGCATAAGGTATTTATTAAAAAGGAACAGTTGTTTGAGCTTTGATTTTACACTTTTGAAATCTGATCTGGGTCCAATCACAAAAGGGTGTATTGTCTCTCCTTATGTCACTGCATCTGGACACGATTACTCTGCTCGCAGGGAATTGGCATCTAGTGATCTATGAGGTGTCAGGTCTCCAAATTTACTAACATAACTTCAGAAATCCTTAGAAAAGTACTATAAATGCTGGATAAAGCAAGGGTTCTAGTGGTAGAACTATAAAAGAATGTACGTGCCCACAAGTCTGAATAAGGCCTGAGAGCTATGAGCAATGCATTGCCATTGTTGGCTACCACTTGTGTCTGAATAGTGAAATTAATAAAAGCATATTTTCCAGACTTCTTATTTTTTGTGGTATGCTTCTGACATAACAAACAGGGTGTGTGTTAAAAGCGAGGTTCTGTAGATTTTTGATGTTTGCTGCTTGCATCGGCTACTATTCGCTGCCACATGGAGGCACCTGCAAGCAATCATCACATTCTGCTTGGGCTGTTGAAGGCCAATTGTAAAACTTGGACGAGGACCGGAAATAAAAAATTTCTCCTATGGTAAAATGAATTTGGATTTGTGTAACCAATCTGTAAGAGAAATTGTATATAAAGAAGTTTTGTTTGTAGGATTAACAGAAATAATCAAAATATTAACCCGTTCACGACCTATACATAGTTACATAGGTTGGAAAAAAAAAAGACCTAGATCCATCAAGTTCAACCTTTCTCCACTAGCTATACATTTTCTCACTAAATTATAACCCACAATGTTATGTGTATCAAGGAAATCATCCAGCCCTTTTTTTTTTTTTTAAATGTCCGTGTCTGCCATTACTACCTCCTGTGGTAGGTCATTCCACAGTCTGACTGCTCTAACTGTAAAGAACCCTTTCATATTTAGCTGCTGGAATCGCCTTTCTTCCACCCGTAATGACTGAGTGCCCCCTGGTCCTTATGTCACGAACTGGAGGTGTTTGGTTGCCTCCAGTTCCTTTTTAGGGG
Organism: Oophaga sylvatica; assembly: GCA_033576555.1. Taxonomy (NCBI): domain Eukaryota; kingdom Metazoa; phylum Chordata; class Amphibia; order Anura; family Dendrobatidae; genus Oophaga; species Oophaga sylvatica. The sequence goes on from JARQOD010000001.1 coordinate 711,632,688, forward strand.
GATTTTATTCCACTGCTGCTTCCAATATGTGACAAATTACAGGGGAGATCTATTTGTTTATCCCGCCTTCCAATTCCGTTTCGGAACTTGCAGCTCTCTGGCGGCCCTCTTACCCTCAGGTCAGTCAGGGAACTGCACCTAGTTAAGTAGTCACCAGACGGGCCACCTGGATGTGTATGTCCCATGCGGGATATACACTTATCAAACCCAGTCCATCACTGCCAGAGTTACCCCAAAAGCTCAGAACACACTTCGCTGCCACCAGCTCCTGATTTTAATTAATATCGGGTCAGGAGCCAACCCCAATCAGTAGCGTTGGCTTAATTTAGCATGGAGGTCGTGGGGATACGTTTAGAACAAGGAGAACAAAGCTAATAAAGTTTCATCATTTTACTCAAAAGAATAGGCAGTGTTTACAAAAGTATAAAAAGATGTTATAAGGAGACAGTTACAATATGTAAAGACCATTACAAATAAAAAGGGATTAAAGGTGAAAATAAACACTTACAGTTCTCTCAGACAATGATGAGCCATGTGGTGGAGATAGGAGAGGGGACCTTCCTAAATCATCAGGTCTGATTGCAGAGCCTGTCATAGCTGTATCCCCCTGCAAAAGACCCCCCCCTTTGTCTGGGCCTCTGAGTTTTATACCCTTGCCCAAAACTAAGGGTTCCTCCCCTGGATGACCTCATGGGGTGGGTGAAGCTATGGGATATACTCCCCCTTTCTGGAAGTTATGAAATCCTTCTATCACCCATATCTCTTAGGGTGAACCTCGTAGAAGAAAGACAAAATTATCATTATGCTCAGCAAGACATGGGGGTTCATTTAAGTATAAACACGAAGTGGCTACATGACCTGCTTATGGAGAAATCCATTCCTCAGATTCTGATGGTTCTGGATCCTAGAGATTTCACTAGGTTATGGATCTATCGGTGTACATTCGGAATATGTAATTTTTATGTCTCTATCTCTAATTGGGGTCAAGTTATGCCCTACTATTAAGTTTTTAAATGAATAAAAGAGCATGTTTCCACAACTGTCTTTAGCCAGCTTAGGGCCATAAACTACTCAGTGGTGGCTGCTAGCACACTAGTATCACATTGCACAGAGTGTGTAGTGATAAGGAGCTGGGAGGGGGTCAAAAAGCCCACAGTGTGTGTCTGTAAAGCCATGGAACCTTCTAGAAGTATACTCAGAATATGGCATATTTATATTATCGTGACACCTTAGTATGGTCTTTAGAAGAAATAAGTCATGTGCAAGTCCTCTGTACTGACCATACATATTTATACATGTAGATGAGATCTCCTCTGATGAATAGGTACGTTATAGTTCGTGTATCACCCTTTGATGCGGGCTCTGGCGCTGAGCTAGCATCTTTTCCGGCACATAACAGTTCATTTGATCATCTGTCATGTGCCCCTAACAGCCGCGGGAGTAAACGCTGTGAGAAAGAACAAGATATTGTTTGAAACGAGTTGCTTGTTACAACTATGTAACTATTTTACTGGATCTTTTGGACTTGCTTTTATTCACAATAAATTGGAATTTTGGAAGCTGGGTTTTTCTTTTTCTTTTTTTTTTCTTTTTTGCCAACATGTTAAATGCCCCTGTCAGTCTCTGACAGCGGCATTTAACATGATCGCTCCAGAAGTGTCATTAGCTCCACCCATCGCCACCTCTGTCGCATAATCACAGGGCGCTGATGAGTTGACATGACAACCGGGGTGTCTAGAGAAGACCCCCGTGCTTGTCATTGCTATGAGCTCCACCCATGGCCTGCTTTTATAGAAGATGATGATTTTTGCTATCTATGTGTATCATAAGCGATCAGACGATTGCAGCTTCAACTCTCCTAAGTTGACTATTGAAGCAAGTAACGAGTAGGAAAAAAAAGTCTTTAAAAAATATATAGAAGTTCAGATCCCCCTTTTTGCCCCATTCAAAATAAACTAATAAAGAAATACTTATTTGGTACTGCAGCTTTCAGAATTGCCTGATCTATCAAAATCTAAAAAGAATCTGATCGGTAAACAGCGTAATAAGGAAAAAAAAAAAAAAAAACACCAGAATTGCATTTTTTTTGTCTCCACAACATTGCAATAATAGGCGAACAAAACATTGTATTAACCCCAAAGTAGTATCCATAAAAATGTCAGCTCGGCTCTCAAAAAATAAGTCCTCACCTATCCCTAAATCCTGAAAAATGGAGACGCTATGGGTCTCAGAAAATGGTGCATTTTTTTTTTTTTTAAACTTTTTTTTTTTTTCACCACTTAACCCCTTTATTCCATCAGATGTACTATTCCGTCCATGTGACCCTGGACCTTATTGCCATGGACGGAATAGTACGTCATGGGCGATCAGCTGCGCTCCCGGGGGAGCGCAGCTGATCGCCGCTGGGTGTCAGCTGATTATCACAGCTGACACCCGTGACTGTGTGTCAGGAGCGGTCACGGACCGCTCCCGGCACATTAACCCTTGGCACACCGCGATCAAACATGATCGCGGTGTACCCAGGGCACAGGGGAGGATCGCACAGGCAGGGGGCTCCCTGCGCGCTGCCTTGAGACCCTCAGAGCAGCGCGATGTGTCGCGCTGTTCCGAGGGTCCGTCCTCCCTCCAGGTCCCCGGATCCAAGATGGCGCCGGGGTCCTGCAGGGAGGCGGCTTCCTCAGTGCCTGCTGAGAGCAGGCACTGAGAAGCCTGCAGCACTGCCAGAGCGATCGCTGGTGTGACAGAGTGCTGTGCACACTGTCACACCAGCGATCTGCTAAAATACAGTGATGTCCCACCCTGGGTCAAAGTAAAAAAGTTAAAAAAATAAAAAGTGGTAAAAAAAAAAAAAAAAAATATTCCCCAATAAGTTCATTCTTTCCTGTAAATAAAAAAAAACAAAACAATAAAAGTACACATATTTGGTATCGCCGCATCCGTAACGACCCCTCCTATAAAACTGTCCCACTAGTTAACCCCTTTAGTGAACCCCTTAAAAAAAAAAAAGCAAAAAATCAATGCTTTATCATCATACCGCTGAACAAAAAGTGGAATAACACGCGATCAAAAAGACCGAGATAAATAACCATGGTACCGCTGAAAACGTCATCTTGTCCCGCAAAAAACGAGCCGTCATACAGCATCATCAGTGAAAAAATAAAAAAGTTATAGCTCGCAGAAAAAATAAAGACCTCACATGACTCTGGGCCAAAATATGCAAAAATTATAGCTCTCAAAATGTGGTGATTCAAAAAAATATTTTTTGCAATAAAAAGAGTCTTTTAGCGTGACAGCTGCCAATCATAAAAACCCGCTATAAATAGTAAATCAAACCCCCCTTTATCACCCCCTTAGTTAGGGAAAAATAATAAAATTAAAAAATGTATTTATTTCCATTTTCCCGTTAGGGTTAGGGTTGCGGCTAAAGTTAGGGTTAGGGTTGGCGCTAACGTTAGGATTAGGGTTGGGATTACGGTTACGGGTGTGTTAGGGTTAGGTTTGTGGTTAGGGTTGGGACTAGGGTTAGGGGTGTGTTGGGGTTAGGGTTGGAGTTAGAATTGGAGGGTTTCTGCTGTTTAGGCACATCAGGGGCTCTCCAAATGTGACATGGCGTCTGATCTCAATTCCAGCCAATTCTGCGTTGAAAAAGTCAAACGGTGCTCCTTCACTTCTGAGCTCTGCCATGCGCCCAAACAGTAGTTTACTCCCGCATATGGGGTATCAGCGTACTCTGGACCACAAGAGTTATTGTGCAATTTGTCCTATTTCTTCTGTTACCCTTGGGAAAATAAAAAACGGGGCGACAAAATCATTTTTGTAAAAAAAAAAAAAAAAGATTTTTTTGTTTTTACGGCTGTATGTTATAAAACTTCTGTGAAGCACTTGGGGCTTCATAGCGCTCACCACACTTCTAGATAAGTTCCTTGTGGGGTCTATTTTCCAAAATGGGGTCACTTGTGGGGGTTTCCACTGTTTAGGCGCATCAGGGGCTCTCCAAATGCGACATGACGCCCCCAGACCATTCCATCAAAGTCTGCAATCCAAAACGTCACTACTTCCCTTCCGAGCCCCGACGTGCGCCCATACAGTAGTTTACTCCCACATATTGGGTATCAGTGTACTCAGGACAAATTGGACAACAACTTTTGGGGTCCAATTTCTCCTGTTACCCTTGTGAAAATAAAATATTGGGGGCGAAAAAATCATTTTTGTAAAAAAAAAAAAGATTTTTTATTTTACGGCTGTACGTTATAAACTTCTGTGAAGCACTTTGGGGTTCAAAGTGCTCACCACACATCTAGATAAGTTCCTTGAGGGGTCTAGTTTCCAAAATGGTGTCATTTGTGGGGGGTTTCCACTGTTTAGGCAGATCAGGAGCTCTCCAAACACGACATGGCATCCAGCCAATTCTGCGTTGAAAAAGTCAAACGGCGCTCCTTCCCTTCCAAACTCTGCCATGCACCCAAACAGTGGTTTACTCCCACATATGGGGTATCAGCGCACTCAGGACAAATTGCACAATAACTTTTGGAGTCTTGTTACCCTTGGGAAAATAAAAATTGGGGTGAAAAGATCAATTTTGTGGAAAAAATATGATTTTTTAATTTTACGGCTCTACGTTATAAACTTGTGTGAAGCACTTGGGGGTTCAAATTGCTCACCAAAGATCTAGATAAGTTCCTTAGGGGGTCTAGTTTCCCAAATGGGGTCACTTGTGGGGGGTTTCCACTGTTTAGGCACAGCAGGGGCTCTCCAAATGCAACATGGCGTCCAATCTCAATTCCAGCCAATTTTGGTTGGAAAAAGTCAAATGGTGCTCCTTCCATTCCGAGTTCTGCCATGCGCCCAAACAGTGGTTCCCCCCCACATATGGGGTATCAGCGTACTCAGGACAAATTGGACAACAAATTTTGTGGTCCAATTTCTCCTGTTACCCTTGGGAAAATAAAAAATTAGTGACTAAGAGATTTTTGTGGGAAAAAAATAGGATTTTTTATTTTCATGCCCGGGCATTATAAACTTGTGTGAAGCACTTGGGGGTTCAAAGTGCTCACCAAAGATCTAGATAAGTTCCTTAGGGGGTCTAGCTTCCAAAATGGGGTCACTTGTGGGGGGTTTCCACTGTTTAGGCTCATTTGGGGCACTACAAACGGAACATGACCCCCATCAATGTTTGCATTCCAAAACGTTACTGCTTCCTTTCCAAGCCCTGCTGTGCGCCCAAACAGTTTCCCCCACCCCACATATGGGGTATCAGCATACTCAGGACAAATTGGACAACAACTTTTGGGGTCCAATTTCCTTGGGAAAAATCAAAAATTTGGGACTAAAAATCATTTTTGTGGAAAATTGTTTTTTTTTTTTTTTTGTTTTTTGTTTTTCACACCCAGGCATTTTAAACTTTTGTGAAACACTTTGGGGTTCAAAGTGCTCACAACAGATCTAGATAAGTTCCTTAGGGGGTCTAGTTTCCAAAATGGTGTCACTTGTGGGGGGTTTCCACTGTTTAGGCATATCAGGGGCTCTCCAAACACGACATGGCGTCCAATCTCAATTCCAGCCAATTTTAGTTTGAAAAAGTCAAACGGCGCACCTTCCCTTACGAGCTCTGCCGTGTGCCCAAACAGTGGTTTTCCCCCACATATGGGGTATTGGCGTACTCAGGAGAAATTGCACAGCAACTTTATCTGCCCATTTTCTCCTTTTACCCTTGTGAAAATAAAAAAAAGTTTGTAAAAGATCATTTTTGTGGCTAAAAAGTTAAATATTCATTTTTTCCTTCCACGTTGCTTCAGCTCCCGTGAAGCACCTGAAGGGTTAATAACTTATTGAATGTGGTTTTGAGTACCTTGAGGGGTGCAGTTTTTAGAATGGTGTCACTTTTGGGTATTTTCTGCCATATAGACCCCTCAAAGTGACTTCAAATGTGAGGTGGTCCCTAAAAAAATGGCTTTGTAAATTTTGTTGTAAAAATGAGAAATCACTGGTCAACTTTTAACCCTTATAATTTCCTAACAAAAAAAAATTTTGGTTCCAAAATTGTGCTGATGTAAAGTAGACGTGTGGGAAATGTTATTTCTTAACTATTTTTGTGTGACATATCTCTCTGTTTTAAGGGAAAAATAATTCAAAGTTTGAAAATTGCAAAATTTTCAAATTTTTCGCCATATTTGCGTTTTTTTCAAAAATAAACGCAAGGTATATCGAAGAAATTTTACCACTAACATGAAGTACAATATGTCACGAGAAAACAATCTCAGAATCGCGAAGATCCGTTGAAGCGTTCCAGAGTTATAACCTCATAAAGAGACAGTGGTCAGAATTGTAAAAATTGGCCCGGTCATTAACGTGCAAACCACCCTTGGGGGTGAAGGGGTTAAAAAAGAACCTAGACATGTTTGGTGTATGAACTTCTAATGACCTGGAGAATCATAATGGCAGGTTAGTTTTAGCAATTAGTAAAGATGGTAAAAAAAAAAAGACAAAATACAACTGTGGAATTTCATTTTTTTTTTTTTTTTTTGCAATTTCACCACACTTGAAATTTTCTTCCCATTTTCCAGTACACTATATGGTGAAGTCAATGGTGTCGTTCAAAAGTAAAACTTGTCCCGCAAAAAACAAGCCCTCACATGGCCATAGTGATAGAAAAATAAAAAAGTTATGGCTCTGGGAAGAAGGGGAGCGAAAAACAAAAATGGAAAATCACAAGGTCGTGAAGGGTTTAAAGGGGTTGTCCAGTCCAAAAATAAGTCTGCAGTCACACTGTGTACACGCGCTGCGGGGATCCGCCGGTTTCTGAGCAGGACCTGGAGGGTACGTAGAACATTATATATATTCCTGGCCGGAGCCTGACCGGTGGGTGTGTCATAGCTGCATACATTTGTATTGAACGAGGCCACTCCTAGTAGTCGGGTCCTGGTCTGGAGTATGTATAACACATGTATCCTCCGTTCTCGGCTCAGAAACCAGCGCATCCTCACAGCACACAATGTGTGCGCTGGGGCGATTCATAAGTCTGCGGGTTACACAGAGTGACTGCAGACTTATCAATTTGGACCGGACAACCCCTTTAAGCTTCAGTAATGGCATGTTATTCACCATAACAGTTAACTAATTAGCGATATCCATATAATATCGCTCTAATAGCCAGCCCACACAGTAGATCAGATCATAATTTTTCCTTTCAAGTAAATGTATGGAGTAAACAAATTTGTTACCATCTTTTCAGTTAGCCATTAAAAGGTATCAACCACTGAGGACTCTTTGTTACCATCTTTTCAGTTAGCCATTAAAAGGTATCAACCACTGAGGACTCTCAAGTCTAAATATTTTTCTGGAGTAAACAAAGGTATTTTTAATGCTACAAATTTCTTAAGGGGCTGTAGCCAATGGGAAAGTAACAGGAATTGTGCAATTGCTTAGGTTTTGTTTTACTACTCATTACTATTTATTTCCTTTTTTCTTACAATAATTTGCTCATCATCAGTCCATTTTGTAGGATGTGAGATGAGCAAAACTCAGTTTGGTCATATTTATTTTTGTTCATGGTGTTTACCATGCAGTATAACTGACATCTACAATAATTCCCTGTTAACAGAGCCAGCCGGAGGAAGAGTCACTATATTGACAAGAAATTAAATTAATCAGGGAAATCACCGACAGTGACATTGTGCCGGCGCAAAACAGGCAGATGGATAGCAACTACCTGCCTGTTCGTTCTTCGCCCCATACAAAAAAAATAATAATAGTACTGGATAACCCTTCCCCACCGTGGCCAGTTTAGATTTTTTGCTTTTTCATTGTTTTCTTTCCTGATTTTTATTTTTGTGTCAACAGGGATGTATGAGGGCTTACTCTTTGCTGGATAACTTGTACTTTTGAATGACTCCATTCATTTTCCTCCATTATGTACTGGAAAATGGGGGAAATTTTTTTTTTAAGTACAGTGGAATTGCACAATAACTTGAAATTCTGACATTGTTTTTGGAAATTTATTTTTACGGTGTACATTGTGTGATAATAATGACCTGCCATAATTATTCTCCTCATCGGTACTATTATGGTGATGCCAAACGTGTCCATTTTATTTTAATGGTGAAAAAAAATCTGAAATTTGTAAAAATAAATAAAAAAATATATATTTTTTTATTCGGACTCCCATGACAGCATCATGAGAGAGGGGATCCGCCCTTCAGGAACAGGAAACCTACAGATACAAAAAGGGCGGCCCTCTCTCATCGCATCAGTTGGTTTCCTGTTCCTGAAGGGACCGGGTCCTACAGACTACAGGGCCCGGCCGGTCGGCTCAGGTAGTGTCACGCTGTTACTGCATACATGAGGTCCGGGGTCTATGCTGACCCTAAGCTGGGGTCCTGACTAATCCCTCTACCTGGAGGTACTGTTGATGGTACAGAGGTCCAGGCCGCCAGCGTAATCCCTACCTCCTGAGGATCCCTGAACCTCAGTGATCTAGTCCTGAGAAGGACCCTGATCACAACACCGGGGACTGGAAGGTATATGCCTAGACACAGTAATAGACGAACAAGACAGTACAAGGGGTAAACTAAAATCCACCTTGCATACCAAACTCTCACCACAAAAAACAGAGGGAACACCAACGGGTATGGAGATAAATGATAAAGCGAGGAGGGGAGAAAAGACCACACCAGGTACTCTTCAATTCAGACTTCACAACACCACGATCCGCTCTGCTGGTCTGCATGAATGCTTTCACCGACATTTCCCTAGCAGACTGGCAGGTATTTGAAGGAATCCAATTACAGCAACATTAATTGCAGCTGGGCGAGGCTGGCTTTGTCTAGCACAGAGAGAGGGAGAATTAACTCCCTCACTGCCGAAAAACACCCAGCACCAGAAACTCAGCTGTGAGAAGTCAGGGTGTGCAATTGCGACGATCTTCGTAGCGACACACCCGTGACAGGTAGTGGGGGGGCCTCCTACCTCGGCCGGTGCCGATGTCCTGGAAGCGCCACGGTGGTCCTGGATGGATTTCACGGCAGTGAGCGATCAGCAGGGAGCACCATCCAGAGGATCGCCTGTCTCTAGGAGATGCTAGTGCCTGGGTAAGTATACCCGGGCTTCCCCAGAGCTCAGGCGGATGCGGGCCCCTGAAGGTCTCCTGAGGCGGCGTCTGGAAACATGCTCGGTCTCCTCTCCCCGTCGGACAGCGCCATTACAGAGTGCAGTGAAGCGATGGGGGTGTGTGGCCGCGGCTGCTCGGGGTGTGCGGGCGCCGTCGGGCCATGCGTCTTCCCTGGACGCTGCAGTCCCAGAAAACGCCATTCTGGCGCAGGGTGACGTCACTTTCGGGTCACCGGCGCCGAGCGCTCTAATGCACATGTGCGGACTCCAAAAATATGGCAGCCGCCGTGCTGGGCGACGGGGGGGCCTGTAGGCAGCGCTGTAGAGCAGGGGAAGCTGGGAGGGAGGCGTGGCATGGATCTGCTGACCCTTAATACCGGAAAGAGGAGTATATAGAGCCTGCAATGCTTCTGACCCATTATCTTCATGATGGAAGAGGAGCAGCCGCAGCTATTGCAGCCAGAGGAGGCTTCACAGCATCTCTCAGCAAAGAAATCTCAGACACGTCAAAAGATCCGGGACGCAAACCGCAGCCAGTCAGTACAGAAGGGCTCTTCCAGCCGACAAGCAGCAGCTTCAACCAAAATAACACTCCCTCATATTCCGGTACCTATTTTCGGCTGTCACTTGGAGCCTTATTCAATTGTGAGATTGCAAGGAATTATTTGGTATCCAGATTCATCAAAGCTGCAAGCAGAACGAGACCCCTACACAGGGCAAGGCACCCACCATGGGATTTAAACCTGGTCCTAACGGCTTTGACGGAAGCTCCGTTTGAACCCATGCTATCTGCCTCAATTAAAAACCTGTCCCTTAAGCTAGCCTTCCTGGTAGCCATTATGTCAGCTCATAGAATAGGCGATATCCAGGTTCTCTCTAGAGTTCCTCCTTAGGATAGAGTAGTAATCAGAGCAGACCCTGCCTACTTACCTAAAGTAGCCTCTCATTTCCATAGAACACAAGAGATAGTTCTTCCCTCTTTCCTCCCCAACCCCACTAACGTTAAGGAGGAAAAGCTCCATACCCTAGACGTCTGAAGATGTTTATTACATTATCTCTCCGTCACTGACCCATGGAAAAAGGACAACGCCTTATTTATATGCTTCCAGGGCGTTAGAAGGGGTCTTAGAGTTTCCAAATGTACATTAGCACGATGAATTAGGGAGGCTATCTCTCTAGTTTACACAGCAGGGGGCGGTCCGGCTCCACAGAATCTTAGGGCGCATTCTACCCGGGCCATGGCAACCTCTTGGCCGGAAAGATCTGGAGTATCCATCGACCAAATATGTAAGGCGGCCACATGGTCATCTCCTAGCACATTTTTTTAATCATTATAGAATTGACATGGGTGCATCTTCAGATCTTGCCTTCGGGTTAAGGGTTCTGCAGGCTGTAGTCCCTCCCTAATATAGTGTTACATCTCTGTAATTCTCTCGTGCTGTCATGGAAGTCCGAATAAAGTATTAAGTTACGTACCGGTAACGGTATTTTTCGGAAGCCCATGACAGCACCCTTAGTTCCCTCCCTTTCACGTGTGACGCGCACTTCCTTTACGAATAGAGTTCACTTAAGCTAGAATTGTTTAGAATTGTATAAATATTCCGTGTCATTAACCATGGAGGTCCTCTCGGCTCTGTAACCCAACTGATGCGATGAGAGAGGGCCGCCCTTTTTGTATCTGTAGGTTTCCTGTTCCTGGAGGGCGGATCCCCTCTCTCGTGGTGCTGTCATCGGCTTCCGAAAAATACCGTTACCGGTACGTAACTTCATACTTTTTAATTGTGGAGTCATCTTCCGAGATTCATAACGTTTTATTTTTCTTTTGCTGGAGCTGTTTGAGGGCTTCTTTTTTGGGGGGTAAGACAATGTTTTTATTGATAACATTTTGGGATAAATTTGATCTCTTCTTAGAGCATTTTTTGAAGTATTGTGATGACTAAGAGAAAACAAAATTTGGCACCAAAAATTGATTCTGTGCTTAAAAAATGCAACAGTGTATTTTACATGCATTTATTCAGGCTCCCTATAGAAGCTTATAGAGGAAAAAGATGAGGAACCAAAATGGCAAGGTATAAAAGCGTCTATAGATGCCCCGATGGGTTTTCATGAAATCATATCCTTTTTGCTTGGACATTTAGACAGTGTTCACATGTAGCGTAAATGCTTAATTTTTTTTCTGCGCTTCATTTACACAGAAAATCTGCTCCATTTAGTTGTCCAAGCAAATCTGATGTGATTTCATGAAAACTGCACCCCCAGTGCGTCTAAAGACGCTGCTGCACTGTGCGATTTTTGATAGTTTTTTTTTCCCAGCTTTAGGCTTGGATATGGAGTGTGAAAAAACACTTATAATCTGTTTTTTAAGTGCAGAGTCAAAGTTTTTTCTGTATTATTAAATCCATATTAAAAATGCTGCTTCAAATCTACACTAAAACTGCATCAAAGAAGGGGGAAAGCGGATTTAAAAAAATGCTATAACCAGAAAAGATCGTTCTTGCGGAATAGGGTGCGAAATACGTGCATTAAACAAAAACCCACAGCATTTACACTCTGTGAACACTACCTTACAGATCTAAAGGAGCAAGATGTCATGCAGTGAAGCATACATGAAAATGAGAAATCTATGGCTGCTACAACTATGAATAAATGAACAAAGAAAGCTCGGGTGGTCTCTGAGTATTTGGAAGTGCTTGGAGATTTAGTTTCTATCACCGCAGCTGCACGATTTGAGACTGGTAGACAGCCTGAATACATGTGGGGGTTGCCTGTTTGTTAGGGAATCCCCACATATATTCAGGTATTCAGGCTGTCTAGCAGTTGCAAATCATGCAGCTGCGGCGACAAACTAAATCTCCGAGCACTTCCAAATACTCGGAGACCACCCGAGCATGCTCGAGGAGACTCGAGCAACAATGCTACTCGCTCATCACTAAACTGTATATGTTTTTAAATGTCTTTATTTCTAATTGGAGGGGTGGAGGGAGACAGGTGAATCAAACCTTTATATTATATTTTGCAGGATTTGAACCTGCAATTGTCTGATCACCTATACTATATACTGCAATACCACAGTATTGCAGTATGTAATAAAAATCATGTGCTCCAATGAACACCGGCTACAGTCTGATGTTAATAGGAGCATTATCATGACAGGCACGGAGGTCTTAGAGACTCCCGGCTGTCATGGCAACCCATCGGAACCCCACGACAGCCCCCTTAGGCTGCATGCTGTAAATGACGCCATTAGAGGTTGACAACGACGTTTAATAAGACAACAGCGGTGGGTGGAGTCCAACTCCACCTGCGGCTATTAGCGGCAGATGATCATCATTATAGTCATCATCTGCCGGCATAAAGGCAGGCTTAGTTTTTGAGTCTGCTTCAAACAAGGGGACCCAATATATGCTATTCAAAAAGGATTCCTACTGGAATAAATCATAAATGTGTGTACATGTATTCCCTTAAAAGTACAATTTTTATTTTAATGTCTTAAAAAACACCAAACCCAGTGAAAGGTATAACTTTGTCGTTTATACCGATAAAAACTACACTGTCAGATACCCTACAGTAATCCTTATCTGTAACCTACTTTACCGTGGAGGTTGGCACCCTAAAAGTACGATATGGCGCCCCCACTCAACGTAGGCTCTCCCTAGCTCCCCTATTAAGCCCTCCTATAAAGGTGGGAAAACATTAAATAATAGTCAGAAATGAAGGGAGTCTTGGAACTGAAAAAATACCTGGCAGCAATACAGATGATACAATGCCTAAATCATGCAATAATGAACCCAAATTAGTGTATTGCAATTGTGCACAGGAATATTACTGTCTATTAGACTCTCATTAACAAGATTCTATTTCACTGTGCATATACACTTCTATCAAAAGCGCCTAAACCTTGTCAGATAATCAAAGGCAGACAAATGTGTCTAAATATTACAAACATGGCAAGGTAATAGCCTAAAGATTCATCAGAAAATAAAGAGTGGGACTTAGCATGAGATAGGTAAACCCCGACGCGTTTCCCCATTAATGGAACGGTTCCTCAGGAGGTATGCATGATGCCTGATGCCATAGAGATGATGACATGAGGGGCACCATAAAAAGTAGACTTAAATAGCCCCCCGATAAACGCCTATGATAGGCTCCACCCCCTGCAATCGAGGGCGGACTCATAACCGGGTGAAAAATGCCGCTATTAGAGATAAACAGTACCTCACTAGTAACGCTGCAAACGGCATATCCCCCTTCATCTTTCCCGCTCCGCCGGAAGTGACCACAATGCCTTGCGGGATGACAACTTCCGCCTCTCCGTTCCAGAGTCAGCTGTGCGCTCCAGATAATGTAACGCATAGTATTAGGAAAGGAAGTAATCACCCTCGGGTGATGACTATTCAGTCTTAAGAAAAGGCCTGAATTTTGTACCCACGAATCCTTTTAACTGCTTTAGTTGGGTAAAGGACCTGAACTTATTTGGGCGTAACCTTAAATGGAAATTGTTTTTCCATAGACATGATGTTGAACAGTGCAAAAAATTTGGTTTATCAGAGGAGGACATAGAGGGCTTCCAGGCATTAACGAGTCTTCTTACTGAGGATAATCAACAAGCAGGGAAGGGCCCCTTTACGGATCTCAAAAGAAAAAGCACGAGGATGCCACCTATCACTGAGATTACAAGCGTGGATATTTTTATGAAATTGGTCGAGATGGACCTGTGCAAAATCCCGCGCATAAATCAATGGAGTGAATCCAATCTTTCTCTTGGGGAAAAACAGGCCCTGGAATGGCTTGAAAAAAACGGACCTAATTATAAAGGCATCTGATAAAGGTGGTAACCTTGTGCTTATGGATCATCCTATATATTTGCATATGTGTCATCAATTGCTATATGACTCAAATACTTATGAGATCCTTCAGGGGGATCCAACCTGGGTGTATAGTGATAAACTACTAGAAATCTTGAGCCAAGCACGGGGAAAGAGCTTAATATCTGAGAATGAATTCAAGTTTATGGCACCGAATAACCCGGTTATACCAACATTTTATGCCCTCCCAAAGGTGCACAAAGGCTTGGACCCCTTAAGGGGCCGCCCCATTGTGGCAGGTATTGATTCACTAACACAAAACTCGGGGATTTATTTAGATCAAACCCTAAGACCGTTTGTAATATCTTTGCCCTCATATGTACGAGATACCTCTCATCTCTTGGGTATTCTGAAGGGGATAACTGTGGAGACTAATACACTTGTGGCTTCAATAGATGTTGAAGCCTTATATAGCAGTATCCCTCATAGTTTTGGCATCATGGCTGTGGCTCATTTCCTTAGGACAAGATCGGTGAATTGTTGGGAGCACAATGGCTTTGTGGAGGAACTCCTCTCATTCACTCTTACCCACAACTACTTCCTCTTTGACAGTAAGTACTTCCACCAGCTCAGGGGGACCAAAATGGGGAGGCCATGTGCGCCCACTTATGCAAATGTCTTCCTGGGCTGGTGGGAGGAGACCCATATTTTTGGGGGGGAAGAGGAGGTATGGTGGAGTCAATATATTTCCCTCTGGGCCAGATATATCGATGATATTCTGGTATTTTGGTCTGGCCCAGAGGAGGATTTCATCCGCTTTATTGAATGTATCAACATGAATAAAATTGGTCTTAGATTTACATCTGAATGCCATGCACGGAGTATCAATTTTTTGGATTTAACGATATCAAAAGAGGAGGATGGTAAAATCTGTACTAGCACATATAGAAAACCCACGGCAACAAATAACCTCCTTAGATGGACAAGTCACCATCCAGTTCCCCTTAAGAGAGGAATACCGAAAGGGCAGTTTCTTCGTATAAGAAGAAACTGTTCGGATCTAACTACATACAATAGACAATCAAAAGATCTGCATCTGAGATTTAGAAATAGAGGATACCCAGAGAATGTCCTCAATGGCCCTATGAATTATGCTCGCTCCCTAACCAGGGAGACTTTGCTGACCAAGAAAACGCCTCTAAGTGATGACTCATCGAATGTTGTCAGGTTAATTGGCACGTTTGATGCACAATCGGAGAGGGTTTATGAGGTTATAAAAAAACATTGGGATATCCTTTTGGCGGATCCAGAGGTTAAAAAATTGATTCCATCAAAACCAAGTATAACATACAGGAGGGGACGATCTATTGGGGACCGTTTGGTCCATAGCCTATATCAGAGGCCGGCCAGGGTGGGAACCTGGCTAGATAGAAGACCGGTGGGTTTCTTTAGATGTAGTAACTGCTCGAGGTGCAATATGATGACTCCTGGGAAAACTTTTTCTAGTGCGGCTAGTGGCAGGATTTACTATATAAGAGACTTTGGAAATTGTAGATCATCAGGTTTGGTATATAAAGCTACATGTACTTGTGCATTGGACTATATTGGTAAAACCAAAAGAGAGCTTAGGGTGAGGGTTGGCGAGCACCGTAATGATATTAAGAACAAAAGAGATACTCCTTTAGCTCGCCATATGAATGAAATCCATGAGGGTAAATTAACGGAAATTACCTTCACAATGATTGAATTAGTGAAGCCCAAAATTAGGTGGGGGAGATCTGGATAGACTCATCCTCAATCGTGAGGCTGAATGGATATTCAGACTACAATCCCTGAGTCCGAGGGGTTTGAATGAGGCCCTATCATATGTTCCATTTATCTGATTAAACCTGTCTGAGTCCTTATTTTTTGTACTTATCTATGGTTATGGTTGATTTTTGCTGGCATTCCACGATGTGCCTATGGTGCATGACCCCATTGGTGGGCATTAATATCAGGGTATTTTAAAAGCGATGTTTGCTTTTTTATATATTTCTTATTTCTGTATCTGTGTTATGCTGCTATTAATTTAGATATGGTACCTAAATTTAACATATGAACAACAATAATAATATAGAATATTGCTGACATATATACTTTAACACTGGATAATGACGGGCATTTTGTTCATCCTAATATAGTACCGTCTTATGATGTAGTACCGTAAATAATCAATGTAAGGTACTGAAATTCGCTATATCTATAAGAACAAAAACACTGCGGTCATATGCGCTCTTATCTTATTCATGTTTTAAAACGCTCATAAAAATAAGTATGAATGGCATTTACTTCCTTTCCTAATACTATGCGTTCCATTATCTGGAGCGCACAGCTGAATCTGGAACGGAGAGGCGGAAGTTGTCATCCCGCAAGGCATTGTGGGCACTTCCGGCGGAGCGGGAAAGATGAAGGGGGATATGCCGTTTGCAGCGTTACTAGTGAGGTACTGTTTATCTCTAATAGCGGCATTTTTCACCCGGTTATGAGTCCGCCCTCGATTGCAGGGGGTGGAGCCTATCATAAGCGTTTATCGGCGGTGGCTATTTAAGTCCACTTTTTATGGTGCCCCTCATGTCATCATCTCTATGGCATCAGGCATCATGCATACCTCCTGAGGAACCGTTCCATTAATGGGGAAACGCGTCGGGGTTTACCTATCTCATGCTAAGTCCCACTCTTTATTTTCTGATGAATCTTTAGGCTATTACCTTGCCATGTTTGTAATATTTAGACACATTTGTCTGCCTTTGATTATCTGACAAGGTTTAGGCGCTTTTGATAGAAGTGTATATGCACAGTGAAATAGAATCTTGTTAATGAGAGTCTAATAGACAGTAATATTCCTGTGCACAATTGCAATACACTAATTTGGGTTCATTATTGCATGATTTAGGTATTGTATCATCTGTATTGCTGCCAGGTATTTTTTCAGTTCCAAGACTCCCTTCATTTCTGACTATTATTTAATGTTTTCCCACCTTTATAGGAGGGCTTAATAGGGGAGCTAGGGAGAGCCTACGTTGAGTGGGGGCGCCATATCGTACTTTTAGGGTGCCAACCTCCACGGTAAGGTAGGTTACAGATAAGGATTACTGTATGGTATTTGACAGTATAGTTTTTATCGGTATAAACGACAAAGTTATACCTTTCACTGGGTTTGGTGTTTTTTAAGACATTAAAATAAAAATTGTACTTTTAAGGGAATACATGTACACACATTTATGATTTATTCCAGTAGGAATCCTTTTTGAATAGCATATGTTGGGTTCCCTTGTTTGAAGCAGACTCAAAAACTAAGCCTGCCTTTATGCCGGCAGATGATGACTATAATGATGATCATCTGCCGCTAATAGCCGCAGGTGGAGTTGGACTCCACCCACCGCTGTTGTCTTATTAAACGTCGTTGTCAACCTCTAATGGCGTCATTTACAGCATGCAGCCTAAGGGGGCTGTCGTGGGGTTCCGATGGGTTGCCATGACAGCCGGGAGTCTCTAAGACCTCCGTGCCTGTCATGATAATGCTCCTATTAACATCAGACTGT
Organism: Oophaga sylvatica; assembly: GCA_033576555.1. Lineage (NCBI taxonomy): Eukaryota > Metazoa > Chordata > Amphibia > Anura > Dendrobatidae > Oophaga > Oophaga sylvatica. The sequence continues at coordinate 711,650,179 of JARQOD010000001.1, forward strand.
AGCCGGTGTTCATTGGAGCACATGATTTTTATTACATACTGCAATACTGTGGTATTGCAGTATATAGTATAGGTGATCAGACAATTGCAGGTTCAAATCCTGCAAAATATAATATAAAGGTTTGATTCACCTGTCTCCCTCCACCCCTCCAATTAGAAATAAAGACATTTAAAAACATATACAGTTTAGTGATGAGCGAGTAGCATTGTTGCTCGAGTCTCCTCGAGCATGCTCGGGTGGTCTCCGAGTATTTGGAAGTGCTCGGAGATTTAGTTTGTCGCCGCAGCTGCATGATTTGCAACTGCTAGACAGCCTGAATACCTGAATATATGTGGGGATTCCCTAACAAACAGGCAACCCCCACATGTATTCAGGCTGTCTACCAGTCTCAAATCGTGCAGCTGCGGTGATAGAAACTAAATCTCCGAGCACTTCCAAATACTCAGAGACCACCCGAGCTTTCTTGGGAAAACCCGAGCAACGAGCATACTCGCTCATCACTATTATAGTTAGGTCCAGAAATATTTGGGCAAGTGAAACAAGTTTCAGCATTTTGTTTATAAAAACATATTCATGATAGTTATATAATCAATATTGGCTTAAAGTGCAGACTCTCATCTTTAGGCTGGAGTTACATGAGCGTATAGCATCCGAGGGCGATCAGCTAATGACACACTGCTCCAACTCTTCTACAAGCGTGAGTCGAGTGTCAGTGCTCTGCTCTGATTCTCTCACATGCGCGGAGGAGACTGAGAAAGTAATTTCTCCATCTCCTCCATGGCCTATCTTGGCGTATATCGGACTGCACTGGGATGACATCAGAGTGCAGTCCGATGTTTCACATGCACCCATAGACTTGTTTGGGTACGTGTGAGCCGAGTCTGGCTGCCAATAGCAACATGCTGCAATTGTTTATTCGTGAATCGGCATCAGAAAATAATTGCTGATCTGTACTGCCCCATAGTATAACATTACACCAAATGCTATCCAATAAAACATCGGATAGCACTCAGCCATATTATACGCTCGTGTGACCCTGGCCTTAATTTGAGGGGGTATTCACATCCTAATTGGAGAAAGGGTTTATGAATTACAGTGCTTTAATGTGTGGTTGCTTCTTTTCCAGTGGATCAAAAGTAAATGGACAATTGTCTCAAAAGCTCTTTAATGGGACACATGGTCTATTTCGTTTTTAATCCTTCATCAGTTTACAAGTAAAAGGTCTGGAGCAGATTGCAGGTGTTGTATTTGCATTTGGAAGCTGTTGCTGCGAACCCACAACATGCGGTCAAAGGAGCTTTCTATGGAAAAGAAACAGACCATCCATTAGGCTGAAAAGAAGCAAGAAATCCATCAGAGAGACAGCAGAAATGTTAGGAGTGACTACATCAGCAGTTTGGTACGTTCTGTTAAAAAAAAAAAAACGCATCGGTGAGCATGGGAACTCAAAAAAGCCTGGACAACCATGGAAGAAAAGAGTGGAGAGTGATTGCAGAATCCTTTCAGTGGTGAAGAAAAATTCCTTCACCACATTTACCCAAGTGAAGAACACTCACCCGGAAGTAGGTTTCAGTATCTAAGGCTATGTGCACACGATGCGGATTTCTTGTGGATCCGCAGCGTTTTTTTCTGTGCGGAATTGTATCAAATCCGCAAAGGATTCCTAAAGCAATGTCACTCAATGAGAATCCAGAATTGTTGTGCACATGATGCAGAAAATTCCATCCTGATTTGCAGCGGTTTTTTTTCTGCAGCATGTCAATTCTTTTTGCGGATCTGCAGCGTTTTTCACCCATTGACTTCCATTGAGTCAGTCAAATCTGCAGCAAAAATGCAGGTGTAAAAAGGTTTGTGGATTTGGCTCATAAAACGCTGCGGATTTTAAAAAGAAAATGATATCAGGAGGAAGAGTGTGTTGGCGGAGAATCAAGATTTGCGCCTATCTTGGCAGAAGCACATCAACAATAGAAGTTGGACTTGAAAATTACTTTTTTTTTTTTTGCAGTCATATATCTTTAATGAGCAAACAAATCCGCAAACAAAGCCACATACATATCCGCATGTAATCTCCTCTTTCCCCTGTGTAATCATGCTTTAATAAAATGTATTGTTTCTAATATTTTAAATTTATTCATGGTGATCCTGGCCACTTTTTGTACACACTTTTTTTCTTGAGTATTAACATAGTCATGTTTCAAGTGTGGTTCTAGTGATCCCTAGTATTATTTTGTGGTGCCCTCAGACTTCTTTTATGTAAATCCGCATCAAATACGCATGAAATACGCACAAAATACGCGTAGAATTTCCACTGCATTTTCTGCCAAGAGATGTAGAATCTGCGCAGAAATTTCTGCAAGCAAATCCACAACGTGCGCACATAGCCTAAGTCTTCTATAAAAAAAAGACTTAATGGGAGCAAATACAGAGGGTCACCACAAGGTGCAAACAATCTGCCTTAAATGTATATATGTATATAAATGCCAGATTAAACTTTGCCAAAAAATATCTAAAGAAGCCAGCCCAGTACTGAAAAAGCATTCTTTGGACATATGAAACTAAGATAAACCTGTACCAGAATGCTGAGAAAAAGAATGTATGGAAAAGGCTTTGAACGGCTCATGATTGAAAGCGCACCATATCCTCTGTAAAACATGTTGGAGGCAGTGTGATGGCATGAGCATGAATTGCTTCCAATATCACTCAGTCATTAGGGTTTATTGATGATGTGAGTGAAGACAGAAGCAACCGGATGAATTCTAAAGCGTACAGGGCTATACTTTCTGCTCAGACTCTACCAACTACAACAAGGTTAATTGAAAGAAAAAGACCCACAAAGAAGCAACAACTGAAGTTAACATCAGTAAAGGCCTGGCAAAGCATCACAAAGGAGGAAACTCAGCGTTTGGTGACACCCATGGCTTCCAGACTTCAGGCAGGCATTGCCTGCGAGGATTCTCTGCAAAATATAAAAAATTTACATTTTATTGATGGTAAAGTTTATTTGTCCAAATACTCTTGAGCCACTTAAATGAGGTTTTGTAGAAAAATGGTTGCAAATCCTAAAAGTTTCACAGGATATTTTTGTTCAACCTCTTTAATTAAACCTGAAAGTCCACATTACATGGTCACTGTCAAAATATTTCTGGACCTAACTGTATCTGCTATCGCCGCATCTATGAATGTCTAATCTATCAAAAAAAGCTGTAACAAGAAAAATATATTAAAAAGCCAGAATTGCATTTTTTCAGCCATAATGCCACAAAAAAATGTTATCAATGACCATGATCGTATCAGCAAAAGCATCAGTTCGGGGTGCAAAAAAAAAAAAAAAAAAAAGAACCATGCCCTCATCCAGTTCCATTGATTGAAAATTTAAATTATATTGTCTCAGAACATGGCGACACGACTCATTTCTGTTATTTTTTTTTTTATTAATTCCCAAGTTTTTTATTACCACTTAAATTAAAAAAAATTATCTATAAGTTCAGTATTGCTGTAATTACACAGACTGGGGAATCGTATTACCAGATCATTTTTACTGCACAATGAACAATGTAAAAAACAAAAAAAAAGCAAGACCATGCAATGAAAAAGTTATGACTGTTAGAAAAGAAAATCCAAAAACATAAAATCTCAGTGTCAGGAAGACGTTAATGACAATTTCACCTAAAACCCAAGCAGTGTTAAATTGCAAAAGCTTTTTGGAATATTTAGGCACTGATTGGTGACTGTGTCATAGTTTTGTAGGTTTAATGGTTCTTTAATACATGACTTCTAAAGCTTTTTCTACCATGGATCATCAAGCTGAAGATGGATATGCCTGAGCCCCACAATTGGTCGTAGTCCACGAAAACATATTTCACAATTATAAACTTTAAAAGCGTCTCCTGAGCCCAGAGGAATAGGGAGGCTGCGCAGCATGG